>JAAGEH010000480.1:52395142-52517732 GCA_011751065.1 Lasiurus cinereus
ATAGATATAGATATAGATATAGATATAGATATAGATATAGATATAGATATATGTAGATATATGTAGATATATGTAGATATATGTAGATATATATAGATATATAGAGATATATTGATATAAAACCAATCTCCATTTATTAATTAGCATTAACCCATTAGAGGATAATTTATAGTTTCCTGGCATACTGATGGAGCACATATTTTTAAATAACAATAAATGATGGTCAGATGGGGTTAAATAACTCTAAGAAGAGTTCATTTTTACTTGAGATCATGTGCATATCATGGTAGAACTGTAAAGACATGTTTCCATTCTCGCCAAATATTTTGGCTCCGTTGCTGCCTGCCTCAAGATGACCCTAAGTAATTTCTTAAGGTCCCTTTGGCTCCTTAAAGTTAATTCTGTGGTGATACTGGGATTTCAGTTCAATTCAGGTGGGTCTTCGAAGGCCTTCCATGTTTGTATACAGCTTTAGTAGGTGCTGTGCTAAGAGCTTCCCATGGAAAAATACAAAGCAAGATACTGCCACTGGCAAATGTACAATTCTTATAAGGGAAGCAAGATTTATTATCTTGCGTGCAAGATTAGAGACACAGTGGGAAGAGGAGCACAGGGAAAGTATGATAAATAAATGAGGTGCCAAACTAAAAATAAAGACAATAATAGAATAATAAAAAGCCCATGCATGACATGTGTGGGCTGGAAATCTCACAGATCTTCGAGACCACAAAACATAAGGAAGAACCACGGTGGCTAATTTTCTGATCTCTCTTCACCCCCAAATGGGGATATTATGACTCCTAATCTCTCATACTATTAGAGTACCCTCCCTTTTCTGAGTCAGAGGAAGAATTGCAGTAGACACACTCTGCCAACAGAAATAAATGGGTTAAGCAGACTCTGAACTGAATTTAAACCACGAGACAGAATTGATGCGTCTCCTTTGATTGTTCAAAAGCCAATAGAATCCCCTGATCCATTCCATTCCATTTATTTCTCACGTGCTGAGCTAAAGGATAGGGAAGACCTTTCTTACTCTAATAAGTGAATAGCCCTGCCTCTCTCATTGCTGCTGCATCTTCGCTGACCTATATTTCTCGCATATGGATGGATCATCACTAGAGGGTTTGACAGACGCTATAATATCATTATGCAAATGAAGGTGCACTGCCATTCGGGAATCCTATAGACTGATCGCTTCATTATCAGCCTTATCAGAAAAAATACAAGAGAACTGTGCCCCACACTCAGTAAGATGAGAACATAATTTAAATTAAATAGTTTACTGTCTGGCTGTGCTGCTGGCCAGGGTGGGAGATGCAGAGAGCAGATTTGAAAGCTGGGCTAGCAACAGGCATCGCTGTGCAGAAGTGCTGCCCAAGTGGGCTCTCTCTGCTCCCCGCTTCCCCTGTGCTCGGCCCCCTTCTTCTTTCCAAATCAGGACCTGTGCGAAGATACTCTGCAGCATTTAATTTGTTCACCTGCTGTCGCATGTCCTTGAAGTGTCAGTCTCAGAATAGAAGCAGTTGAGCTCTGTGCCTAAAGAGGCAGGTTGTTTGGTAAAAAATCTCTCAGACCTTAGGATAAAGTGACCTGAATTCTATGTACCAGGTCCACAGGGTGACCTTGAGAACTGGATGTGATTCCTGTTTCTTAAATGTCACTTGACCTATTTTTAGGGCTCTTATTTAACGTAAGTAGTTTGTGAAGATTCTCTTTAAATCAGTAATCTTTTATTCTTACCTAGAATTTTAATCGGGCATGTTTTTCCAAGTCTTATTTTGTATAAATAAAATAATAAAATCTGTCTATTGGTACCTCTCCGGGCTGGCAGTTATCGCAGGTTTCTATTAAAATTATGACTATGTAGAGACAGACTCATTGAGAGAGAGCAAGCCGATAGCTGTCAAGAAAGGTGGGACTGGGGAAGGGCACGTGGTGGAAAAATTGAGGGGGAAAAAGAAAGAGAAAAAACTCATGGACACAAACATCAGTGTTACCCAATAAATTCAATAAAAAAGAAAATATTTTTAAAATAAAATTCTGCATGTAAAACTACAATTTATTGATGTAGTGGATTAGGGATATTAATGGGGCATTATTATTATTACTCTTAAAGAGTAATCGATTGGGAACTGTAGACCTGGGTTTAGGTCCTGATATCAACCATCACATGCTGGGATCACCTGGCCCAGGTGCTCAACTCCTGCTATCACCCCTAATCCAGAGTGGGGACTCACCCTCTTCTTCCCGGAAAGCTCCTACTTATACAAAACCTAGCACTCAGCTGGCACCTTTCAGTCAAGCCTGCCCTTGGCATCCCCAAAACTCTCTGTTCAGATTTCTACCACAGCATCTCCCCTATTGTAATATAGTTGTTTGTTCACCTGTTTCCCTGTGTCTGGTCGTGGATTTCTTAAGTAAATAAATTATGCCTTTTAGCCCTCGCCAGTTTGGCTCAGTGGATAGAGCATTGGTCCTCAGACTGAAAGGTGCTGGTTTCAATTCCCGTCAAGGTCACATACCGCTGTTACAGGCTCAACTGATGCCTGGCTCTGGTTGGGGTTCATGCAAGAATCAATCAATAGATGTGTCTCTCTCTCTCATTCATGTTTCGCTCTCTGTATCTCTCCCTCTCCCTTCCACTCTCTCTAGAGATCAATGGAAAAATACTCTCGAGTGAAAATTAACAAAAGAAAATACATACATACATACATACATAAATCATTTTAAAATCTCAATTTCTACCACTGTCACCATGGTATGCCATCACTGGCACATAACAGAGATCAATAAGTATCTGATCAAGACATGTCCCGATGAACCCAGCTCCAAAAGAATTACTAACAGATGCCTGTGAGAAGGTGGCATGAGGAAAGTGTCTCTCAGTGCCTGGAAAAGTGGGCACACTTCCTCATGCACCCAAAAGAGAAGTTCCAGAAAAACAGCTCCCCTAGACCGCAGTGTCTGGAGGATACAGGGAATCATTAACCCGGGGAGCTGTACCTAGAAGGCCTTGAGCTAACGTCGATGCCTCTGAGAGCCCCTCTCTAATTTGCCAAATATGTTGACTCTGGTGTGACTCCAAGAATGAGAGTCTGCCAACAGAAAGTGGAGTAGTTTTGACTGGATAGTGGCACGGAATTTAGAGTCTAGACCCAGACTCTCATCATATAACAGCTTGGCCTCTGAAGCAATCCCACTGGCCTCTAGGTCACTGGAACAACGGAGGGGTGGCAGACACATTTCCTTCATCAGAAAGCCCCGTTTGAAACAAAAGGATGAACGTTGTACCCATCCAAGTGGTGAATAAGTGCTGAGCTTGGAATTACATTTCTTAAAATTCACCATCTCTACCCAGATTTTTTTTCAAGGTTCTATTTAGACACCCAAAATACTGTCATGGAATAAATATATGGAGGACTAGAGCTTTAAACACACAGTTCAGCTTCTTCATTATTAATCTGAGTTCCTGAGGTTGTGGGTTATCAGTAACTCATTTAAATTCAGAGCACTAGTTAAAAAAAAAAAGGGGGGGTCAGGAGACTCGTAAAATATTTAAAGTTGAAGGGACATGTAAAATTATCCTCTGTCACTGTTAATTTGACAAAGAAAACTGAGAACAAGAAACGCTGCGAGTATTTTTCCTAAGTTCCCTAATTAATCAGTGGCTAAAGTATTTCCAGCTTCGAGGCTGGTGTAATTATTCCCAAACCACCAACTCTGGATCAGCTCTTTTGCCTGAACCTCTGGCTTCAACCACTGATGGCCAAGTTCCTAGCGCTGACTGAAATTCTTAAAGTCTGGACAGTCACTTTCCTCAACTCATTTATAAGGTTTTTAGGGTATTACTTCTTTCCAGAAATGATCATGGTCTTCCCATTGTTTTCCAGGTATTCTGGCCAAACCAGGGCAATATTCAAAGGTGAATATGCTAGGGGTTTTGTCTTATATACACTTGCAATTCCACATTATATATGGTATTCCCCTTACTCCTTATTCCCTGCTCCCTATTGGCCACATCTGAGGACTAAGTAGAATATACATGGATCACCATGATGGGATTTTGTAGTTAGAAAAAAAGATGCCCAATTCCACGTGATCAACTCCCAGGGGTAGTTTTTTTGTTGGTTTTGTTGTGTGTGTGTTTGTTTTTGAAATAGGCATACCAAATCTTAATTTGCTTCAAAGTTCCAAGAAATAGAAATTGATTTAGTAAATTTTGCAACAAGCCTGGTAAGTTTTGGAAAGTGTGAGAGACCTATTTCTGTCCCTAATGGGATTAATGAGTGTTGGGCAGATCCCTTGAAGTCAGGGGGGTGTCCATGAGCTGAGTAAGTAGCGCTTCCTCTTCTCTGGAAGCTTCTGAGAGTGTGAAGCTCATGCCAGTGGAGCATGAAGAAACTGTGGTCTATTTGCTGGGATGGAGAAGACGAGGCTGGGGAGGCTGGAAGGGGTGGGATACCCACACACCAATTCCCCCCAGATCTCGGGCAGGTTTGAGTAAGATTAGTCTGGCTTATATAACCCAGGGGAAGGGGCACAGAGGCCAGCCAAACCAGAGGAGGTACAGGAATCATCAAACTGGTATAGACAAAGGGAGATCAACCACCATCTGTGTTCTCCTTGCTGGGGATCCAGAATTAAGTTGACTACTGCTTGCATAAACCACAATCCTTTCTTTTCCTGCTGTCAAAAGCCACATCTGGATTTTAAAAAAGCCCTGTGCTGAAAGAAGTGGCAATCAGAGGAGAGAGAGATGGGGTGGGGGTGGAGGTCGGTTAGAGAGAGGGTGGGTAGAAGGATAAAGGCAGAAAAGGGTTTGAAATAATAAATTATACAGCTACTAAGGTATTACTAACCAACTGGATTACAAAGTCACTGAATTATATTGATTTCACATGAAGGGACACAAGAAGTTACCTGATATAACTAAACTGATATGTCAGAGCTAAAAGAGAAACTAGTCATTGATAACAAAACAAGTGCCTTGTCTGTACAGTTCTGAATGGTGACTGATTATACCTTTTACAGGAGAAATCAGCCTGAAAGGTAAGCAAGACATAGCAAGGTGGAGATGTTTATGATAATAAATAAAGGAAATATTTTGTTGGAGGGTAGGGGGTGTGATTAACAAATACCCATGGAGGGAAAGAAACACTCATTAAAAAATAATTTTGTATAGTAATGTATACTGATGTGTGAGTAGAACTGAAGAAAATAAATACATTAACAAGACTTGCAGAAAACAAAAATTAAAAAAGTCATTTTGAGCCAATCCTTGAATAGGAGTTCACCTGCCACAAAGGTAAGGTTGACTTTTACAGAAAGTAGATGGTATATTTTAAGACACATGGTGTCTCTATGTAGCTAGAGATGACACCAGCAAGGAGGGGTCACTAGATTCTGAAGAGTAGTATGACAGGTTTAGGAGCTGGGGTGCTAACCCTAAATAATAAGGAGGTCATGAAGGTCTGCTCCAACCATATGCCTGGATGCTACACTGACTCCCCCATATGCATATTGCACATAGGATTTCACCTCATCTTCTCACTCCCTCATGAGGAAGGTACTAATATTATCTCCAATTGCATTTCTTTGCACATCGAGAAAGGTTTAAATCTAGAGTTTCTTAGGAACAGAATTTGGATTGCAGCCCAGGTTGGAGGAGTCCAGAGTCCACATTCCTTACTATTAATAGCATTCAAAGTTGATCATGAATGAATGAACTTATCGCAGGTAAACTGTGAAGACGGATGAAGAGGAAATGGGTTCTTCAGATAGCAGTCATTTCTCTCTATTCTTTCCTGCCTCTGTTCATTATCCCCACTCCATGTCTGCATTTATTTATCTCCCTACCTCCTAGCTTAGTCTAGACCTTACACTAGACTTTGGTCTTCTGGTCCCCAACTTTGACCCCAGACTTTTTTTTCCCTCATGTATTTTTACTGATTTCAAGGAGGAAGGGAGAGGGAAAGACAGAAACATCAATAATGAAAGAGAATCATTGATTGACTGTCTCCTGCACGCCCCCTATCAGGAATGGAGACCACAAACCCGGCATGTGCCCTTGATCTGAATCGAACCGGGGACCCTTCAGTCCATAGGCCAATGCTCTCTTCTCTTAGCCAAACCTAAGGCTGATCCTTCACTTTAATGATCTGAAGTGTGGTCAGTACTCTGAGCCAGCAACATGTAAAGTAAGGAAAGGTCATTTTGATTAGGAGAGAATCTTCTGGTGACCCTCAAATTGCCCATCATCACACACACCTGTGAAAGAGCTTTGCCAAGCTCAGGTCCATCAGAGTGTTCAGTGAAATGCAATGTGTTAGGGGTTAACACTCAAATTTCTTAAAACTAACCACCAGGTAGGCCTATATCTAGTTATTGTCACCCTTTTGGTCTGAGTTGCAGCGCTCCTGAAGCAGATGCCTCCCTCCAAAGATGGGCCAAGAACCAGCACTTCCAAGTGTGGTTCCTGTGGGGCTCATCAAACATGCAAATTCCTGGAATGCGTCCCACAGCTCCTCATTCTTCCAAAGTGGGGCTCAGTCTGACTGACAATACACTCCACCCAAAATCATATGCACTGAAATGTGTCCATGAAATGTGTTCGACATTATGATCCAGTATGTGTGTCTGCAACAAGTACCCTTAAGAGAAACTGAAGTTTCAGGAAATGATACTTAGCCTTACTCTGTGTAATTTAGTCCTATAATCTGTTTTATAGTGTTTCTTTTTACTTATGCTAAGTCCCAACTCACAACTTGAGCAGCCCTGATCTAGAGGATGGCACCACACAGACAAAATCACTTTGTGGTGGTCCCCTTCCCAGGTCTGCGCCACCCCCTTTCGGAGCCAGTCTCAACCACACTCTTGCTTTGCCAGACCATACCATCTCCCCTCCTCTATCAAATCTCACATTCCTTATTATTCCCAGCTCTTGTGATGCCAAGTCTTTTATACTAAAGTAACCAAATAATAAGCTAAGTGTTACCCCTACCTATGAATAGTCGTATATAAGTTCAGAGGAATATTTGCATATTCATCTAAAAATAAAATCATCTGTTTCTGAGGAAAGATGTTTTAAATATTCCCCATGGTAGAGCCTATAAACAGGACCCTGGTCCCTATTACGGAAGCAGCTCTTTTTTACCTTTTACCCTGCCCTGCTTAACCCGAGTCCCTAATCTCCTATCAGTCCAAGTTTCCTATCATGTAGTAGGAAGATAATGAAGTCTGACAGTGTTGTTGTGAAGGTTAAATGAAATAAAATGTACGTGAAAAGGGATACATAGAAGGCACTCACTATGCTGCTCCCATTGCGTCTCTTCCTATGTCCTCTGCATCCCATTGTCTTTCTTTCACTGTGTTTCTCCCCTTACCCTTCCAAAATGCCTATCTGTTTTGCCTCTCGCCTTTTGTGTTAACTCCCAGGGTCCCTTCCCACTGCCTTCCTATGTCTGCAAAACTTGTGAGGCACACCACTTCTTCTTGCCCCGACTGAGAAGGTCACAGCTCCATACTTCCATTCTCCTTGTTTACCTCTGTGATGTTCAATTGTCATCTCAGAAAATATTGACAATATAATTCAGAGGAAGAGGTAAAGGACAGTGGTTACTAATTTCCCGGCAGCAGCTTCTTTGTAAGGAACTACTTATCTAGGGAGGTAAGACTGACTAATCCTTCATTGGCAGAATTTTAGGCAGCATCGGGCCAGTGGGGGGATTTTGAAATAAAGAGAACCAGGGTGTTGCTTACTAATGCCCCTTGACTGTCTGTCTCAGGCCTGGCTATGGACTTTGGCTCCTTTGTGGTTTCTGGTATTAATGAGCTGCCTTCCTGGGGGTCAGGTTAGAGGGAGGATGACAAATCGCTACCTTCTTCTGATTTCATTTGTTGTCAAGAGGCCTTTGATCCGTGACTGCTTAGCAGAGATTGTATTGCATGAAATGCAATTAGAGCGGGACAGCCAGGCCAGCCCTGCCGAGGAGCACATCAGCCCAGGCAGCCCCGGCCTTTTAAGGAAATGGCAATCGCTTCTCCTGCCCTGGAAATATCTCCACTATCTGCCAAGCCCAGGGCTTTGTGTCCTGAACAAGACAATCGTCTATGGTAGGTGTTTCTGAGAAGCCATGAGAAGATAGAGAGGAGCTCAGAAGAGGAGCCAGAGTTAGCTTTTGTGGCTTATTCATTCCCACATCTTCAAATATTTACTGATCAACGACTGTGTAAAATGTTGAAGAAAGAGAAAAGACAGAACATGGGTTGAAAGATGGAGTAGAAACTTCAATTCTAGAATGTAAGAAGGGAGACTAAATTCATGCATGTAGAACAGCCCTGGAATCCTGGAGGAAGATGACTTATTGCAGATGTGATCTTGCCAGCTTCATTATAAACATCTTGACTAAATGAACTGAGAAACAAAGACTGGAGCTGATAATAAATCAGTTTTATTCCCATTTTTAGCCCAAACTGACTTCTTTCCAAATAATTTGCAATAAATTTTCTGAATTCTATGATTCCAGATTTGAGGCCACTCTTTGCTGTAGTAAGCAATACTAAACCTTCCATCCATGCGACAGAGTCCCCACTGGTACTGCTCTGCTCCAAAGATACTTCAGCTTCCTGATTCCCTAGAGACGTTAGATAGACCCATCCCAATAGATATGGGCACCTACTTCTTAAAGGTTAGATGAGGGAGAAGAGGAAAATGTCATGTAAAGACAGAAGCAGAGATTGAAGTGATGCAGATACAGGGCAAGGAGCATCTGAAGTTGCCAGAAGCTGGAAAAAGAAGGACTCCCATCTAGAACCTTCTGAAGAAGCACCATCCCTGTTAACACCTTGATTTTGGACCACTCTGGTTTCCAGAATTATGCTAAGTCACAAAAGGTGTATGAGTGGGAAGCAACTAGCGTATACCTCAAGAATATCTTCTGGAAATTAATTTCTAATATAGTTTTGCCTGGGATTACTACTGAGCCATCTCAAAAATCCTATGAGTTACACAGTCTTCTGGACCCAAAGAAATTAGGTGTTTTGCATATGGAATGGAATGGCCCACAAAGAATTTTAATACTAGACTTCTGCCATTGTGGCATCTTTCATGAAGATAGAAACAAAAATAACAGCAACTGGCAAAAATAAAGCTTCCTGAAAATCCATCCTCGCAATGGAGTTGCTTTTTATAAAAAAATATATTTTTATTGATTTTTTACAGAGAGGAAAGGAGAGGGATAGAGAGCCAGAAACATAGATGAGAGAGAGAGACATCCATCAGCCGCCTCCTGCACGCCCCCTACTGGGGATGTGCCTGCAACCAAGATACATGCCCTTGACAGGAATTGAACCCAGGACCCTTCAGTCCCCAGGCCGATGCTCTATCCACTAAGCCAAACCGGTTTCGGCTGGAATTGCTTCTTTTTTTAATATATTTTTATTGATTTCAGGGAGGAAGGGAGAGGGAGAGACAGAAACATCAATGATGAGAGAATATAATTGATCTGCTGCCTCATGCACACCCACTATGGGGGATTGAGCCCACAACCTGGGCATGTGCCCCAATCATGAATTGAACCATTACCTCCTGCCAGGCGAGGAGAGCCTTCTTTTAGGGGATAATGCAGGCATCAATAGGAGCTGAAGCTACCACCCTTCTCTTGTTTAAGAATAAGCCACTGAGATACCCAAAGCCTTAGCTCCAAATGCCACAATGACAGGATACCTCTTTGAAGATAGATTGTTGGATATCTTTAAAGAAATAATATTTTAAAGAAAAAAATTGGGGTGGGGGTAGGAAAAACAGAGACCATACTACATGCATGGAGGAGGACATCTGGCTGAGTGAAGGAGAGACAGCCCATATACAGAGCAGAAGGCAGTTTTGTGGGACATGAAACCCTTGGTATCTGCTGGAGGGGCATCCTGAGGGAAGACACAGGCTCTCTGGGAGGCAGGGAAGGAGGATGCCTCAGGTACAGTTGCTAGGATACTGATACTGAGCCAGTGTGTTTCAGGGGAACTAGCTGACTTTCCCTTTCCTTTTGGGACAAATCTACTATCACCAACAACTCATTCTTCATCTGAGTTTCCTTTGTGTGTTTGTTTGTTTGTTTGTTTGTAAACTGTAGCTTTGGGGCAGAAACAGAGAGACATTGGTCAATATAGAGTCTGTCTTTTTTAAAAAATACATTTTATTGATTTTTTGCAAAGAGGAAGGGAGAGGGATAGAGAGTTAGAAACATTGATAAGAGAGAAACATCGATCAGCTGCCTCATGCACACTCCCTACTGGGTATGTGTCTGCAACCAAGGTACATGATATTGACCAGAATAGAAACTGGGACCTTTCAGTCCACAGGCCAACACTCTATCCACTGAGCCAAACCAGTTAGGGCAATATAGTGTCTATGTTGATGTCCCATCCTAGTAAGGGTAGCTCTTGTTAGGGAAGGCCCCAACCCAACTTTCCCAGTTAGAGTTTCTCAGGATCCTCTATTCCTACATTTGGTTTGCATTTGTATCCTGGTTCCTCAAGGGAACCTTAACCTAAGAGTTCTGAGCTCTTGACAATCCAGTAGGTTCCCTCAGTCATCCAGGTAGATGCAGGGCCCCTGGGATGCTGTCATATTTCCTCTGCAGTGCTGTAATACAGACAGCTTCACTACTAAGATTGCTAACTGTAGAAATCAAGCACTGTCCAATTACCTTACTTTGATTTCCTCAAGTTCCCTCTACGTTTCATGAGTAAGTGTCGGCCAAGGTCACGCATCTAGTTTGTGTAGGAGAAATATTCATGTAGCCATATGAAGAAAGTATCTTTTTTTAAAAAATGTATAGGAGAGAAAACTAGAGCATCAGAGAGAGAGAAAACACACACACAAAAAAAATAGCAACCAGCGTAAACACAGTCTGGTACACATACATGAAAACAAAATAAACAAAACTAAATGGAATCAATAAATTGATTTAAATGCCCATGGGAATTCTGTATTTGACAGGCACAAGAGGGGTTTCAAATAACTGTGGGAAGTTTGCAGTCATTATATTCTGTTGAGACAAAAGAGGAGAAATGGATTCCAGAACGGGAATCTGAGCTGTTTGTCAGAAACCCCTGGACACTGACCTCACTTTTCTCTCCTAGGTGATAGTTCACACCTGTTCACATGGTGCTTATATAGGGGAACTGGATGCTTTCATATGTTTCCTTAAATGGGAATTTCTAGTTGTGTGTGTGTGTGTGTGCACGCACGTGCATTTTTCAAAGATTATAAATCAGCAATTTGAAAGGACTGCAGCATGGAACTCTCTAAGTATTCCAGATCCAGCAGATTCTTCTGATGAAGGAGTAAATTACCCACAACTCCTTGACATCAAGACTCTGAAGGCAGCCCAGCCGGTGTTGCTCAATGGTTGAGCATTGACCTATAAACCAGGAGGTCATAGTTCAATTCCAGGTCGGGCATGTGCCTGGGTTATGGGCTCAGTCCCCAGTAGGAGGCATGAAGGAGGCAGCCAATCAATGATTCTTTCTCATCTTTGATGTTTCTATCTCTCTTTCTCTCCCTTCCTCTCTGAAATCAATAAAAATGTATTTTACAAAAAAGACTGAAGGCCAAGTGAAGCTCCTCTGAACAGTGGCCAACTCTCTCCTAAAAATCGTGGAAGAGCTTCTGTATGTATGTACTATTTTATCTGTGGCCCACCTGAAAAACTGCAGAACCCATCTATGGAAAACAATATCACTTCTCTACTTCATTTCCTCATAATGCAAGTCAGTTAAATCAAAGATTTAAATGTAAAGAAAAAAAATTATAAGAAAAACCAGGGATTCTTTTTTTTCTTTTTTCTTTTTTTAATTTCTTTATGTAAAATATGTGTCCTTATTTTCTTAATGGTAGCATTGAAAAGCTTTCATAAGCCTGACACAAAAGCCATGAAAAATAGTGACTGAATATCTCAACTCCATGAGTTTTAATAGGCTCATTTGTAAATAGCGTCCTGAGTGCTAGTCACTATTCTCAATTAGCAATGAGTTCATGTGAATCTTTACTAGTTCGTTAACTAAGCTAACCCCTGGCATACTCAGTGACCAGAGCATCTTCCCATCATTTAAATACAACTGTGTAAATGATCACTTTACTATAAATATTTAAAAGATACTTAAAAACAGATTTAGGGTCCATATGTCCCAGAGTCACCCCATGACGGGATCATCAATTGACAGTTATTTCCAGGGAGCATTAAATCTCTGGCATTTCAAACCTTCTGGGCCTTGGGGAGAGCCAGCTCTGGCTTCCACTCTTCATGTAATTGGAAGTCATTTTTTTTATCTATCTTAGTTACTTGAGGGAACATGGCCGGGAAGCATCAGATCTACTGTACACACCTTCGAATTTACTTAGGAAGTGGGCACAACATGTCTTCCTCTGGTTCAAATGTCAAGGGACTCTTTCCTATCTGCTTCTCTTATGATGCCACTTCTCATTATTGGGGGTGGGAGGTGGGGAAAGAGAGAACAAGGGTTTCCAGACAGTGCTGGTTTGAAAGTGAAATAACTACATTGAGCAAAGCTAAAATGAGATGAGGAATAGTGTTCATTTTATTTGCCTGCACAGAATTTCTGCTCCTAGAAACATCCCCAATTTGTATTCGGAGAGATGACTTCTCTCAAGACAGACTTCAATCCACATGAATAAGGAAAGGCACACGCACTCTACACCAGGTATTAAAAAATCATCTAGAGCAAAAGGCAGCAAAAATTTCTGTAAAAGGCAAGATATCAAACATCTTAGGCTTTGTGAACCTAGAGGCAAAAATGAGGATGTTATGTAGACAGAATATAATAAAAGAAAATAATTTCCAAATTTTTGACAAAATTCAAAATGTAACCATTTAGTATATTTTTTTGAAATGCAGATTTACTAATAAGAATATAATTGTATTTTGAGAGGGACACCACTACATTTAAATAGGGTTTTAAGTTGGTATTATATCTAATCACACCAATTATAAAAGTTCATCTCTTAATATGATATGTAATGAGATTTTATGTATTTCAATTTTGGAAATGTCTTATTCCAGACAGGTACTGCCAAATATAGATATCAGTCCATAAGTGTATGACTTAAGGTATTTAGAAAAAAGTTATAAAATTCTATTATATTCTTCTTATGATATTTGCCTTTTCGCCTATCATTACACAATAAATTGATCACTTTAATGGGAGGTTATGTATAAACTTCAAAATTGTGCTATCCTATCTAATAAAAGAGTAATCTGCATCACTCCCAACACACAAGATGGCCCCCTCCATGTGATCAAAGACGGTTGCCCCTATATGGACATAAGATGGCTGTCACAAGATGGCCGGCCAGAGAAGGGCAGTTGTGGGCAATCAGGCCTGCAGGGGAGGGCAGATGGGGGCAATAAAGCTGGCAGGGGAGCAGTTAGGCATCAATCAAGCTAGCAGGGAAGTGGTTAGGGGGTGATCAGGCTGGCAGGCAGAAGCAGTTAGGGACAATCAGGCAGGCAGGTAGGCAAGTGGTTGGGAGCCAGCAGTCCTGCATTGTGAGAGGGATGTCCCAGATTAGAGAGGGTGCAGGCTGGGCTCAGGGACACACACACACACACACACACACACACACACCATGCATGAATTTTGTGCATCAGGCCTCTAATTAAATGTATTTAGAAATATGTAAATTTTATTTGCACTTGCATTGAGGTATGAAAAAAACAAAAACTGTAGTTTGAGCTCAGAAAATATATCTAATGCAAATTTGGGGGTGATCACATATATCACCACTTATTTTAACTTTCAAAAGAATAAGTAACTTATAAAGCAACTTGGCATTATTTATGCTTCAAGCAACAGTAGTTATGGAAATGACTTTACCCTAGTATACATTTCACATATAAGTGCTGTTTTGCCTTGTAATTTTAGGATTAATTTTTAAAACATGTTATAAATTCTTCAGCAGAGCTGATTTCCAAAGCCAGGTAGTATTTTATAATAATAGTTGAAGATGGTTCTTTTCATTCAGAAAAAAAAAAATCCATCTCAAGTCTGAGTTTAACAAATTGCAATAAAACCACTCATAAGCCATAGAACTTTAGTAACATAGAACAGTTCAAGATATTTAGCGTCTACTTCCAACAAAAATTCACAAAATTCACACAAAGACAATGAAATTCATCATAGACAATACCAGTTCAAGGGCATGTAATAGATTTGAATAGCGACTAAAAAATACCTTCTGGTTAATAAAATTATGAATAACCATAAGCTATAAATATCTTATATTTTCAAAAGAACTATGCCTTTTCCCACTCAATACATACTATTGCCACTATCAGCTGTAATACCTCTTAGCAGATTCCACTTCAGATTTTACTGAGTTTGTTTTCTCAAATTCTTTAAGTTATTATTTCATGCAAATCTTTCACACAGAATTTCCAGAGACTAATTCCTCAGTCACTTCAAACTCAGCATTGACTTCTCAACTAAACAACTGAGCAGTATCAGTAACATCTCTCAGCTCTCCAAGAGCCAAGGAAAACCACTTAAATGTTGTATCTTGTTTTCTTAATTGACTATAGATGTTATTCCAAATGTCTTCAACTCCTTGAACAACTATTCTCATTAAAAGCAAATGTCTTAAACAAGTTTGTTTTCTCTGGAAACAGTTCACTGGCTGATTTAATGAGTTCAAAATCAGTACATACTTTTCCTTCTTTACCTAACAGATGAGTCACTTGAAAATTTACTTTGGTTTCAGCTCTATGTATGTTCATTTTTCCCTGTTGTGAAAAAATTCTGCTGTGGTTAGATATTTTATTTCAAATTTTTTAAACTTTCTGACCATTGATTTCCTGTGTCTTGGAAATATTGTGATGAGTGCTTAATTTGGCAATGTTAATATATAGTATATTATTTTAGCACTGCTTTAGTGGCGCTGAGTAATAAATACAATATTTTGGCATCTGATTTGAAAATAAAGTAGATAAAGTCAAGTGTATATATCCATCATCAGAGCTATAGCTATTCCCCCTCTAAGGCCATTTTCTCATCCGTAAGAGAGCAAGGCTCAGTGTGCACATATCTGTTCCCCTATTCACAATGTGCTGCAACCTGACAGGTTCCCACACATCTGTATTCTAGAATTTCCTTTCTGAATCAGTTAGGGTTCAATAGTAAACAGTGGCAATTAAATGATTTAGGCCAAAAGAAGTTGACTAACATGCTTACACCATTGTGAGGAGGAACGAAGTAATAGACCACAGGCTGAGCATCCAGGAAAAACTCAAAACCTTGCTTCAAAACAAGCACTCAATTTACAATAGCTACAATTTGGAAACAGCCAAGGTGCTCATCAGCAGATGAGTGGATCAGAAAACTGTGGTACATCTACACAATGGAATTCTATGCTGCCATAAAAAAGAAGGAATTCTTACCATTTGCAGCAACCTGGATGGAACTGGAGAGCATTATGCTAAGTGAAATAAGCCAGTCAATGAAGGAGAAACACCACATGATCTCACTCATTTGTGGATAATAAAGAACATTACAAACTGATGAACAAAAGGATAGATACAGAGGCAGGAAAGCATCAAACAGACTGTCAAATTACAGCAGGAAGGTTAAAGAGAGATAGGGTAGATAAGAGACCAACCAAAGGACTTGTATGCATGCATAGAAGATAACCAATGAACACAAGACACTGGGAGGTTAGGGTATGCCTGGGAGGGGGGGGCAATGGGAAGATATGTATACATGTAACACACAAATAAATTAATAAATAAATAAATAAAAATAAAAAAGATTGCTTCTATCTCTTTTATGATCAGAAATCTAATAGATTAGGAAATTGAGGATACAGCTATCAAAATATCAGATGACCACCAAATTGAAAAGCCCTATAACAAATCATGAAGCCACTGCCCCAAATGTTTCATCTGTTTCATGTTCTATGGAACTACCACAACTTTTCCTAAATAGTGAGATCTTGAAAAAGTCATAACTGATTGAACAGTAAACAAATTCCAAGTCCCCAAAGGCAACATAAAATCTATCAGATATATGTTTCTGTCTTACAGACCCCTCTGTCAGGCTATAATTCACTTCTTCTATGTATCCTGTTACCCTAGGTCAGTGGTCAGAAAACTCATTAGTCAACAGAGCCAAATATCAACAGTACAATGATTGACATTTCTTTTGAGAGCCAAATTTTTTAAACTGAAACTTCTTCTAACACCACTTCTTCAAAAGAGACTCACCCAGTCCGGAGCATTTTGTGCAAGAGCCAAACTCCACGGGCCAAAGAGTCGCATGTGGCTCATGAGCCTCGGTTTACTGTCCACTACCTAGGTGCATGTGGTAAAATTGTCTTTCCCTTATCTTCTGTGCTGAATCTCTCATTTCCACATCCAATATCTTCATCATTTGGTTCAATCCTTTATTTTGCTAAAGCACAATCTCTATTAACTTTCTAAGAAACATAAGAAGAATATATAGATTATCTTGATGTTGGTGATAGTATTATGGGAATATGCATATGTCCAAGTTCATAAAATATATACTTAAAACATACACAGGGTTTTTTGTGGGTTTTTTGGCTATCTATTATACCTAATTGAATCTTTAAAAAAGAATTTTAAAAAAGGAAAGAATCTACTTAATATCTTAAAGAGGATAAAAGCAAGATTAAGACTTTTAGCAGAAAAAATAAAACTACTAAAAATTACTATCCTAGAACTAAAAATACAGTAACAACCAAGAACTGAGTAGATGTGTTTGAAAACACATAGTTTAAGCTCACAAGAAAACTCATAATCTGAAAGGTAAATCAAATAACATATGAAGAATAAAGTTCAAAAAGGCAAAGGGACAGAAAATTAAGAGAAAATTCATATATAGTGAAAGGGCTCAATAAATGGGGAGAGCTCCAGAAGTAAAGGAGAAAAAGAAAAGGGCACAAGCAATACATGAAGAGCTATCCTCGGAGAAATTATCAAAACTCATTAAGACACCAGACAACAAATTCAAGAGGCCTTATAAATGCCAAGACTAATAAACATAAAGGAATATACATTTGGCTGAAACACATATAAAATAGATTTTGAAAGCATCCAGCATATCATCTTAAAAGTACCAGTAATAAAACTTACAGCCAACTTTGAACCCAAAACAATGAAAGCAAAATGACAATTGATTTACAGTCTTAAAGTACAGGAAGGAAATGGCTGCAAAACTGTAATTCTATCACCAACAACAATATCTTTAAACATGAGCTAATGTTACTTCAAACAAAAAAATATTCTAAGAGAATACGTCACCAGGAAACACATAGTAAAGAAATTACTAAAATGGTTGTCAAGGCAGAAGGACACTGATTTCACATATAAAGTTAAATTTCCTGACCCAAGTGACAGTTATACTGGTGTGTTTGCTTTTTAATGATTCACTGATATTTACATTCATGATATAAAGTCCCTCCATATATGTATCATGCATAATAAAAATATACTTCCCATGTACACCTGAGTCTGCTTGACTCATAAGTTTATATTTCTCTTCTATAAAGAGACATTGGGTAGGCTCAGATGGTTTTATAGGGTGCTCTTATCAAACCTCCAATACACAAATATTCTCTATTTCTTACAGATTTCTTTAGAGGAAAGAAAAAATGAAAAGCTGCCAAATTATTCTATGATGCTTATAACAATTTGATATTTCAGCTACAGAAAAGAAGTACAAAAACATGGGAAATGTAAGGTATTTCTTTTAAGGATAAAGAAACAAAAATGCTACATAAAATATCAAAGATGCGTAATGACAAAATAAGGTTTTTTCAAGAGTATAAGAAAATTCACGAATGTAATCCATCACTTTAATATATAAGAGAAAATCCATGTGATCAGCTAAATAAACTCAGAAAATGCCCCTAATAAAATTCAATACCTTGGTACTTTTTATACAAAAACTAAGATTATAAATGTTTTAAAATGTATCCTTTATAATCCCTCCTTTCTGGGTTACAACAGGTTTAATGTCTTCTTTACTAAGCTCTGCATGTTGAATCTCTCATAAGCTGTTCTATAACTCTTTTTCAAAATTTTTATTAATTTTATGGGGGTGATATTGGTTAATAAAATTATATAGGTTTCAAGTGTACAATTTTATAACACATCACCTGTATATTGTATTGTGTGTTTACCACCCAGAGTCAAATCTTCCATTGCCATATATTCAACCCTCTTTACCTTTTTCTTTGACTCCCCCATGTCCTCTTCCCACTGGAAACAATACTGTTTTCTGTGTCAATGAGTTTTTATTGTTTGTCTTGTTTACTTCTTGCTTTCCATTTTACATTTCACATATGAATGAAATCTTATGGTACTTGACTTTTTCCTTCTGACTTATTTCACTTAGCATGATATTCTCAAGATCCATCCATGTTGTTGCAAAATTAAATCAAAATGGATCAAAGACCTAAATGTAAAACCTGAAACAGCAAATTACATAGAAGAAAACATAGGTTCTAAACTTATGGACCTTGGTCTTAGAGAGGATTTAATGGTAGTGTTCTTCTGCATGTTTTTATTCCCCTTTTATTACTGTATACATATTGTGTTATTCCTATTTGTTATCACTTATTTTAGATGCAACTCTTCCTTCCTAAGCCACATATTCTTTTAAGACCATACCTATGACAGTTATAAGGGGTTTTATCTTTATGCATTTTACACATTCACACACACACACACACACACACACACATGTGTTTGTGGTTAAGTGATAGGAAGATTATACAGGTGTGTACCACTCTATCTTGATCAGAAGTCCCCAGTCTGCCTTACTACACCATCACTGTGTTATCCTCTTTCTGGTATTTTTATTCAAAAATTTTAAACATATAGAAATTTTAAAGTGATGATATAACTTAAAAACTAAATAAAAGTTCACATTTGACCATATTTGCTTTACCTACGCACGCATCAGTAAAGATTGTGCCATTTGAAAGAAATTGCCGATACTATGATACTTAGTCGCTTAAATACTTACTAAGGACTTCCCTAAAATTAAGTACATCATTTTAGGTCATTGCAATAGCAACACCACATTTAAAGAAATAAAAAATATTTCTCAATGATCCAATGTTTTTTCCATATTCAATGTTTCCAAATAGTTCCCCAATGTGATTATTACTTCTTTTAAACCAAGATGCATAAAATCATTTTTCCTTACCAAGAGAGTAGGTCATTTTCTTACAATCAGTTCCACATTCCAGAGAAACTTGATTGTTTTCTCATTATGTTGTTAACTTGTTATTATATCATCTATATTTCTTTAAAAAGCTTGATTAAATTCAGATTAAACATTTTTATAACAATACTCTAGATGTGAACATATTATATCATATTAAGATGCATATATAAGATTGCCAATTATTAGCAATATTAAGTTTGATCATTTGCTTAATCAAAAATCACCAATGTCTTTATCTGAATGATACATTTTTTGTACCTAATAATTATTGGGGTGAAACTTTGACCTTTGCAAATTTCCTGTTTCCCACAAACTTCCACCTAATCATTTCAGTAACCTTGGTGATACTTGCTGAATCAATTACGTCTTTGGAGTTTGCTGAAAGATAGTTTTTCTCATTTTATTATTTCTTCAACTGCATTAAATGGTATTCTTCTGCAAAGAAAACCTTCCCTTATCAACGTTTTATATTGAATGTATGTCCCCAAACTTTGTATGTCAAGACCTAGCTCACCAATGTCAAACTCTTTGGAGACGGGCCTTGAAAAGGTTTTAAGGTTAAATATAGTCTTGAGAGTAGACCCTCATGATGGGATTAGTGTTTTCATCAGAAGAGACACTGCTTGCTCTTGGGTTTGTTGTTGTTGTTAAATCCTTAGCCAAGAATATTTTTTCCACTTATTTTTAGAGAGAGTGGAAAGGAAAGGAAAGAGGATGAGGGGGAGAGAGAGAGAAACATGGATGTGCCCACTTGACCAGGAGTCAAACCCGTGACCCCTTGTTGTGCAGGCGGATGCTCTATCCATTGAAACATACTAGCCATGGAACAGATGAGGAATCTCAGAGAGAAGGGGGTAGGAGTGTGGGAAGTGATTAAGCAATGAACTTGTATGCATATATGCATAACCCATGGACACAAACAATAGAGTGATAAAGGTCTAGTATGGGGGGGTAGGAAACTAGGTGGAGGGGGTCAATGGCGGGATAAATGGGGGACATCTGTAATACTTTCAACAATAGAGATAATTTTTAAAAATAATTCTTTATTGTTGAAAATATTATTTATATCCCCTCCCCCCCTTTTTTATAAAGATTCTTTTAAAGGACACATTGTTTGAATGCACAGCAAGAAGGTAGCTGTATGCAACCTAAGGGGAAATCACTCACCAGAAACTGTCCATTTAGAACTCTCTTTGCCTTCCAGCCTCCGTAACTGGGTGAAAATAAATTTCTGTTGCTTAAGCCCACTGGTCTATGGTATTTTGTTACAGCAACCTGGGCTGAGTAATATATCAACTAAGGTTGAATTCCTATTTCTTTTAAATGACTATATGTTTAGTTATCTTCTTTTAAATTATTTTTTCCTTCTCCCCCTCCCTCTTCCTCTTCTTTCTTCCTCTTCCTTTCTTGAACAAGGATTTAGTATAACTATTCCTGCTAACGGTGATAAAATATGCTTTCTTCCCTTCCCAATTTCTCTCTCAACTCTATCTCTGACTCGGCAATACTAAATGAAAATACATATTAAATGTTATACAGTCAATTGTAAACATTCTTTTCATGCAACTCTTTATGGTCACATTTTACTATATAGGTCAATGGAAGCTCCCCTTTGGCATGCTCTTACCAGATTCTGGGTGCACCTCTGCTTTCTAGCACAGGAAGAAATTCCAGACTCAATTTATATTTGTCCTATCTTAGATCTAGTATCATCCACTTTCCAAATAAAATTCCTTTATTCCTTTGGCAACAAAACCAAGATCTGATTGCTACATTATTAGTTCTTTGTTGTACTGGTTTGTTCTCAACACCCCTGATGTGTACCCACTAAAGATCAGTAGCACCTTCCCAGTTATGACAACCAAAAATATCTCCAGACATTGTCCAATATCCCCTGGAGGGCAAAATCATCCCAACTGAGAACCACTTGGCTTACATGATGGAATTACTGTATGAATACTCTTCTGAGCCTCGCTATGTTCCTTTAATAATACACTGAAGATCACTGCAAATCGGCACAGAGATAATACTCCTCATGTTCTAAGATCTCATGGTACTCTATTGTGCAATAGTATTGAGGTCATTTAAACATTCTCTATTGCTCAACAGAGAATAAATTTGTGCATATGTACTTTTATGCGTGTTGATGAGTAACTTCAGGACAGATTCCTAAAGAAGTGGGATTTATGAGTATAAAGAAAAGTACATATAATTATATATATATAATGAAATTCCCCCCAATAATGCTGGTTTTGCTATTTTAATACAAGTAGTATTTCTAAGTAGTCTTCTGCATTTCTCTTATTAATTGAAATAAAAATGTATTTTTATGTGTTTAAGAACACTTCTTTTTTCCTGTGGACTTCATGTTTATACCCATTCTCTCTTTTTCTCCTACTGGTTTTGGGTTTTTTCCATCTCTATTTTTTTAGAACATTTTATATTATAGGGAGATTTTCTTTAATGTAATTTTGAGATATTGTCTCATTTGTCTTTTGTATTTTGACTTTGCTCCTGGTGCTTTTACTGTGTAATTCCTTATTACTTTTTCTATTAGAATTTTTCTTTTATTGTTTCTAGGTTTGAATCAAGTGAGAGAGGTTTACATATTTGAAGATTATAAAACAATTCACCTTTCATATTAGACCTCTTTGGTCTTAAATTTTTACATTTTATCTGAGTTCTACTTGAAACTTTTTCATATATGGGTGCAAAGTGGGTAACAAAATTTTTATGGCTATTCTAATACTTTTAAAACCATTTATTAAAAAAATTTTTTCATCCTAGCTGGTTTCACTCAGTGAATAGAGCATTGATTGGCCTGTGGACTGAAGGGTCCTGGGTTCAATTCTGTCAAAGGTACATGCCTGGGTTTCGGGGCTGGATGGGGGTGGGGAGACCTGCATGAGACAGCCAATTAATGATTCTTCCTCATCATTGATGTTTCTCTCTCTCTCCCTCTCCCTTTCTCTCTGAAATCAAAATTTTAAAAAAACATGTTAAAAAACTGTGTGGTCCATTTCTTACTGTAGTCTAACAAAAAATGCATAAGTAAATTAAATGTGAAAATCCATAAAACTGAAAACAGAATCTTTAAAGGACTTTTAACTAAAAAATATATTAGCCTTCCTGATGGGCTTTTAGTTCCAAGCTTAATGGAATGTAAAGAATCATCACCTTTTAAAACAAAAAAAAAAAGGGATATTAATTCTATTTTTAAGGATTGATAAGCTCTGAGGCAAAATGTCTTGTCATTTTATTTTTTATCTTTATTGTTGAAAGTATTACATATGTCCCCTTTCTCCCCATTGTCCCCTTCTAGCTTGTGCCTTTACCACACTATTGTCTGTGTACATGGGTTATGCATAGTATTTACATATGAAGTCTTTGGTTAATCTCTTCCCGCATAGCCCTGCCTTCCCTCTAAAATTCAATAGATAGTTTCCATATTTCTATGTCTCTGGACTTGTTTTGTTAATAAGTTGATTTTGTTCATTAGATTTTACATATGAGTGAGATCATGTGATACTTATCTTTCTCTGAATGGCTTATTTTGCTTAGCATAACTCTCTCCAGGTCCCTCCATGCTTATTGATAAAAGTTAAGATGAAAAGGTACTTAAAGTATACTCAGATATCAAATTGTTTCTCTATATGCTGTCTCTAAAATGCAATCAACTCTAGATTCGAAGAATGATCAAAAATCAGAATTTGAAGAGTCTTAGAGATTTTTTAAATTCAATTGACTTATTTTACAGAAGAGGAAGCTGAAATAATTTCCCAGTTTAAAAATGGCATGAAGCACATTTCTTCTCACTTCTAGTTAATGGTTCTGCTCTTCCCTTTTCATTTTAATTTACGGATTCTATTTTTATCTCTTTTATTCAAACCCAATTGCTTTTTTTCAAAGGATATTATTTGAAACCTATTTTAACTAAAACTGATCTTATGATAGTATACACCTTACCATCAGGCAAACAATAAATTAAAAATATATACATTTCATGCTTATTTTTACTTTTTCAATATTTAAATGGTAATTTTGAATACAATTTTGTGTTTTTAGATTAGAAAATTATTGATTGAGCCAAGACTGGTTTGGCTCAGTGGATAGAGCATCGGCTTGCGGACTGAAAGGTCCCAGGCTCGATTCCAGTTGGGGGCATGTACCTTGCTTGCAGGCACATCTCCACTGTGGGGCGTGCAGGAGGCAGCTGATCGATGTCTCTCTCTCATCGATGTTTCTGACTTTCTATTTCTTTCCCTTCCTCTCTGTAAAAAAATCAATAAAATATATTTTAAAAATATTTTTTAAAAAAAGAAAATTATTGATTGATAAATTAATTTATTTACATTGCTTCAGAAGTATGGCTCCCAAATGTATCAGATCTTCATGTCATATACTGTATTCCCAGATATATCACTTTAATATTCTGAATTCTAGATGCAATAGATTTTGGATAGTCCCTCGGGACTTATATTAAAAATTTAAAAAATCCTAAGCAATTCAAAGTCTCAAATAGGCTAGGAAAAACAATGTCTTAGAGGATTATAAAATGTTGATAAACTCTGAAGCTAATGTTATAAAACATACTTAGCCCATTCTAAAAATAATAATAATAATACTTCTTGATGGGTAGAGAAAAATAGAATAAATGGGTTACCTGATCTTTTAAGGGCTTTGTATTAAAGCAACCAATTATTTGCACATCCAAAATTTAGTACCAGGTGGAATGGTTGAACCAATAAAGTACCCTAGAATATGAAATGTCTAAGTCCTATATTATTCACTTTAGAAAGCACCCTTCCTGACATTTCTTTCCACAGCTTCACAAATGCCATCATCTTTACGACTGTAGCCTTTTTCCTCTTCCTTACTGCTACCGCCTTCCTGAGGACTTTATAGCAGCTCTGACAGTCCCCCTCTTGATTCATTTAATCCCCCTCCTTTCGGCTGTCTTTTCCCTCCATCTATTTTAAGTTACAGGGGAGAGACAAGAAAATCACAGCCTAAAGGCTTTCAGAATTTAACGTTTTCACTCTATGGAATATATGAATCACTCACTTGCACATTCTGAGGTTTAGTTACTTGTTTCTTTTTCCAAAGAAATTTTTTTTTGTTTTTACAGATTGCAAAAACATTAATTTATAGATTGACTTTTTTTTGACACTTCCTCCTCATCTGAAATTCCCCTTGCTGTCTGGTCAAACTCAAATATGTTCCGAATACATGACCAGCAACATAAAGGAGAACATGAGTAATGTGGTACCAAGTCTTCAGTTTATAGCATCTTCAAACTACTGCTGTTATATGAATTTGGTCAGAGCACTAGTGCAACCCACTCATCAGCAGGAATTCAAGACCCATACCAGACACAGCTCCGGAAAGGAGATATGCCAGCATAGTTTTAAGTCCAACAAACATCTTTCCACCGAGGCCTCAGAGCTTATGACATCATGAAGGGTAAAAACAAAACAAAACAAACAAAGCAGAAAAACCTCGTGCCTTACTAGGTATGATATTCTTTGGGGAACCTGCCATTTAGTCTTTTTTTTTTTAATCTGCTTTTTAGAAATATGTCGGGGATTGACATAAAACTAGGCTGCGATGCCTCCTAGAAGTGATGGCTTTGGGCACTTACAATATCTAAGCAGACCAGGACGAGGACTGAAGTGCAAAGGGCAGGCAGGGGACGGCTAAGCCAGCTGCTGATGCTTTAGGAAGAAACACTGACATGTCGTGGGAGCTTTTCACTGCATTTTGTCTGCTGCTGCCCCTCTTTGTTGGAGCATTAAATTATCAAGGTTCAGGGAAGGGGACCAGAATGGTTGTTTTTCATCTTGCTACTGAGCCCTCAGACCTGGCCCAGCCCAGCTGATGAAGTCTGGGCTACAGCTGTATAACAATAAGCCGTGGACTTGTCCCCTTTTTGCTTTAGACATTATCTCCCATAAACCTTCCTGTGGTCATTGCCATGTGACTAGACAAGGCTGAGTGTTCGGATTTTAGATCTTTCGGATTGGATTTCTACTTATTTCTTCCCTCCTTGTGAAAACAACTAGGAATAATCTGGACCAGAGAGAAAACAATAGAACAACTGATGTCATGAATTTAAGCAGGAGGTTAGTGGAGCCAACAACTTAAGCAAAGAACAAAGCAGAATAAAACAATGAAATCAGTTTTGAAATGGCAGTAGATTCAAACATACATAGTAAGCATCATAAAGGAACCCAAACATTTCTTGGTCTCTCTCCCTCTCTTTCTCTCTTTCTCTCTCTCTCTCTCTCTCTCTCTCACACACACACACACACACATGCACACAAACATGCCAGAGCCAAGAAGACTTTCTAAAATAATTATTTCCTTGGAGGCCTCAGATTTTAGCCTTTCTAGGTTCAAAAGTCTGCAGGTGGTACTAAATTTTAGATGAGAGTTCTCTAATCTTAAAAGAGTTAGGAACCATGAACTACTTCAGTTGTCTCTATCCTGTATAATAAAAGCCTAATATGCTAAGTGCCCAGTCATCCGGTCATCCATTCAACCAATCAAAGGGTAATATGCTAATGATATGCTAAGGCTGCTCAATTGCTCATTGACCACCAGGGGCAGACGCTCCAACAAGTAGGTTAGCTTACTGCTGAGATCCACTGATCAGGACTGAGCAAGATGGGTATAACATGCCCTGGGCCCCTCCAGCAGTCCCTCCCTGGCTGGCCAACCTCCAGCATCCCTCCCTGGCTCCCATCATGCACCAGTGGGGTCCCTCAGCCTGGCTTGCACCCTCTCACAATCCAGAACCCCTCAGTGGATATCAGAGAGCAGGTTTCAGTCCAATCCTATAGGCCAGGCCGAGGGACCCCACTGGTGCACAAATTCGGTGCACCAGGCTCCAATCTTACATAGTAGTAAGTAGAAATAGTAAAAAACACAAACAAATTATTACACTTTGGAGAAAGAAAGGAAGATGGCAGTCTAGAAAACACAAAAGATCTATTTCTATAGATTTAGCACAAACCTCAGTGGAATCTGACTTTCAGAGGGAGTTTCCATTCTTGGGGAATTAAGTTAAATTTAAAGCAGAAGCAGAGATAAAGAGTGTGGGCTCTGAATCTAAATCATGAGGTTTAATTCATTGGTTCGTCCTGCCTTCTATTACTTCTACCACAACAATATACTATAAGTTTTCTACTTAGACATCTTAAAAAACAAAATTCACAATGCATTTGTGGAATGTATTCATCATTTTCTTTTCTCTCAAAATCCTACTATTCACCTTTACTTACCATATAATGCACTCAATTAAAAGGTCTTTCCTATCTTTAGCATAATAGAACCATCTTATTTTCTTATCCTTTTTCTCTTTTCCTTGCCTTCTTGGCCAGTGCATGTGTATGTGTGTACTTACTCATGCATGCGCATGTGTGTGTGTGTGCAGGTGGAAAGATAGATTTCTTACTTCCACCTCTAGGATTCTGGCTTTGAGATTAAGAGACCTTGAGAGTGTATGTCTGTCTTTGAGGCTGTCTACTTGGACACATAACGCATCATGACCTAATCGCATGTGGGCCCCACCAGGTGTGTTCCCAGGTTCACTTCTCTCCATTCTGGTTCTCATATCTCCCCAGTGTGCCAGATGTTTCTCAAATTGCACTCTCACTGAGCAGATTTGAAATCAGTGGGGCTCGGTGGTAAAGAGAGAATGTTGTTGTTTCTTAATTTTGTTTCTTCTCTTCGAAGCCTCCTGCCACAGCTGTACTCTGACAAAACTGTCACAGCCCCTCCCTCTGTGGCAAATTTGGCTTGGGTTTTACAGTTTCATTAGCCCAAGCAGTCTCTCCTGGAAGCTATTTCATTCCTCATAACCCCCAGCAGCAACTAACTCTCTGAAAAAAAGAAAAAAAGAGTCCTATTGTGGTTTTATGAGTCTCTTTGATGCCCCACTGCAGGTGCACACACAAGGCTGCCTAGCTTCAAGATAAGTTCCCTGCTCAATTCCTGTCTGTGGTTTTCTGTAAGCTGCCCCTTCCTCTTCCTGGAAATTTGTGAACTTTAAGAGTTATTACTGTGCCTCACAGAAAACTTCAGAGTGAGCAAAATCTCGCTGATTATTTTGTTGAAATATCCTTTGTTATCCAATTCAATGGAGGAAGTGTGTAATAGAGTGGGAAATGCATTTCAAAAAAAAATGGGTTCAATTCTAAACTCTTTCACTAACTGGCTCGATGACACTGGGAAAATTATTTAACACCTCCACTCAGTTTCTTTATCTTAAAGAAAAAGGAGTTGAATTGACTACTGATTTTTATGCTTTTGTTCATCAACCACCGTATGTTTATAAAGTCATTTACTAACCTAACATATATTTATTGTCTGCTCTTTATACCAGATTTTACACTGACTCCTAAGGATATAATGATAGATAAAATGCAATGCCCATCCATAGAGCATTACAGTCTACTTGGAGTGGATCCCATATGAGTCAATAAATAGTGCAATACAAGTTGTGAGGGTTATGAGCATGATTCCAAGTGAAGTGTGATAGCAAAGGAAGGATTTCCGTTTCAGACTATGGAGAGAAGGTGTGTACTGAGCATAGGGTTGTCCATCTCTCAGTTATCCAAGAAGGGATAACTGACAGTCAGGTTTATATACAAGTATCTCTCTAAATAATTTATTACAATATATAATTGTCGTTAACTGCTACACAGTTATTGTGTGTTGGTGCTATGCAATATACTAAATATTTAGCATGTGTTGTCAGTTTTAAATTTAAAAGAACTTTATGAAGTTGGTACTTGTTATCTAATATTAGCTGTTGAAAGTAATAAACTCCAATTTTTGTAGTGTGGCACAAGAAATAGTTATACTTCACTGAAGGGTTGAGAAGCTGTTTATTACTGCTTTCTGCCATTTGATGACTCAAGGTCCACCATGTGGTACAGATATCTGAAGCATATGATTGCCAAGATGCAAAACTCCCTTGGTCCTACTTTTGATTTTATAAACACTGAATTACTCGTAGCTCTTTGAATAGTTACACTCTTTCGTTGATCCTTTTCTTCACACATGCTATGCCTTTAATCTGAAAGTGATTTTTCTTTTATTCCTCTCAGAAAACTCCTCTTTTACTCTCACAGGTAATACTACTTTCATGAGGATTTTCTTTTAATGTTATATACATGTTCAAGGATTGTAGGGAATTTTCTTCTTTTTGTGTGACACTAAATGCTAAAAGCCAGACTCACCATTGAGAAGACAAACATATACCACCCTTTATACAATGTGCATTATTCTCATTCAATACCAGGTACATCAAAAATCAGACTCATCTTTACACTGCATCTTTCTTTTTATGGCCCATATTACTTGTTGATGGAATGATTTTTCTTGCCCTACCATATGGACCTGACTCCTGCTGCCTTCGAATGGATCTCCACTCTTCTCTCTGCAGCCCAGGTCCTGCTTGCCTCCCCTCCCCTTTCCCTTGGGCATGGCCAAATGGGATGGCCCAGGCCTTCATGATCTCTTACCCTGACCACTTCAGTGGCTTCAAAACCCTAGTCCCTTCCCTCTTCAATAAATTTCACCCAGACAGTTATATATAGTTTATCTCTATGATTTCCTACATAGTGACTTACAGAGTAAAGGTGCTTAATAAATTACTATTATTGATAATTTATAAATATTTATTAAATAATATAAATGACTATTCACATAAAGCCCACATTAAATAGGGGAATCAATGAAGGTGATTAACACAAATGAATTTTTAATGTTCTTTTTTTTAATATATTATACTGATTTTTTTTTTTACAGAGAGGAAGGGAGAGGGATAGAGATTTGGAAACATCAATGAGAGAGAAACATCGATCAGCTGCCCCCTGCACACCCCCTACTGGGGATGTGTCTGCAACCAAGTACATGCCCTTGACCGGAATTGAACTTGGGACCTTTCAGACTGCAGGCCGATGCTTTATCCACTGAGCCAAATCAGTTATGGCTCAACATTCTTAAAAATATACAAACATTAGAGTTAACAATGCGGAAAAAATTATAACTTTAAGGGTGGGTGAGTATATATTTGTGTACCTGTGCTTATATAGGTATAAACAGACACCTACATAACTATGCAACAATCCATCTTGTAATAATAAAACAACTCTTTACTAACCCTTTTCTTCAAACAGTATAACATTCTTAGGAGAATTTATTTAATAAGCCTACCTATACTCATATCTTAGAAGATAAACAAAGAATCCTATCTAATAAAGAGAGAATCTGCTTACTGATGTTCACACTGTCCCAAAGATGGCGGCACACACAGCCAATAAGGAGGGAATATGCTAACTGACTGCCATGCCCTCAAAGATGGTAGCATCCAAAGCCCAGTCCCTACAGCCGCCCATGTCTAGCACAAAATGCAGGCAAGCCTCAGATAGTGGCTGCCAAGAGGCCAGGACCAGCCTAATTCACAGGCAAGCCTCAGATGGTGGCTACCCAGCCAACACCCTAGACACAGGCAAGCCTCGGATATTGGCTGTCCAATGCTCAGGAAACCAGGGACAGCCAAAGTTTGCGCTGCTGGCAGTGACAGCAGCAGAGGTGTGATGTGGGTGTTGCCTTCCCCTAATCACTGGGTCACCTCTTGCCTTTGAGGTCTCCCGGACTGTGAGAGGGAACAGGCTGGGTTGAGGGACTCCCACTCCAGTGCATGAATTTTCATGTACCAGGCCTCTAGGCTACATATATAAAAGCCTAAGCCACTGGCCGACAAGTTAGTAGCTATGACATGTACTGACACCAAGGGGTAGATGCTCAACACAAGAGCTACTGAACAACAGCAACTTTTCAGAGTGCCCTCTCACACTCCGGGACCCCTTAGGGGATGTCAGGCTGCCAGTTTTGGCTTGATCCCCACTGGGTAGGCTTAGGAACCCCACTAGTGTATGAATCCATGCACCAGGCCTCTAGTATATATAATAAAGAGAACTATGGTCAGAAAGAAAAAAGAATGGGGTCTACTTGTTTGCCTGAACTACACTGATTGGCCAAAGTAATTATGACCTCTGAAGCCCAGTGCATGAATTCAAGTATAAGTGGGGTTCGGCCAGCTTAACCTGGGGGAGGAGACATGGGTGGTTGGCCAGCCTGCGTGCTAGTCGAACTCCTGGTTGTGGGGACAATTTGCATATTAGTCTTTTATTATATAGGATATACAATTGAGTGGCCAGATTATTATGTGTTCAGAGATCAGAATAATCTGCCCACTCGGTGTATATGTATATTTTTATCAGTATGCCTCTCCTCAATTGATTAACATACCATTAGAACTACATGGGAAATATTAGGGCATACAATGAAGTAAATTATACAGATCCTGCCTTTGAAAGATAATATTCACAATTTCAGATAAAATAACTTTCCAATCATGGTGCTAAATCAGAAATTATAAAAGAAAATACTGAGAAATAATTCAACCAAATAAAAATGCAAAACTTCTTTAAGTTAAAAAATATATATCTAAATAAAATAAAAATGGAAATGGAAACCTAACAACATAAATAAAAAGGACTAATATAATTAACATACTAACAGTTATCACAAAAGAGAATGTTCTAAAAGAAAAAATAGCAAAGGATATAAATAGGTATTTCACAGAATAGTAATTATAATTTACTTATAAATGAATAAAAATTATCAATCTCAGTAGGAATAAAGAAAACAAATTATAACCAAAAAAAAATGGAAAATCACCTGTCACTTTGGCAAAGATCAGAAAAAAAGTGTTTCGTTTTGCTCAGGGTTTGAGTAAACAGGCTCTGTCATATAGAACTGCTGAAAGGTGGATCTTGTCCTATTTTTGAGGAGGACAAATATTAAGAATGTGCATAAAGCTAGTCTAATATCTTTACTTACAAAATACATTTTAAAGAAATAAAAAGAAAAATTTTAAAAGATGTGTGTATAAGGATTTCCATTGTTCCATTATCTACATTAATGAAAAATTGGAGATAACCTTAATGTTTAACAATAAGAAATTGATTAATATATGATACAAATATTCAAATGAGTTATATCTATATATTTTGAAATAGGAAGATGCTCATAATTTCTGAGGAGGTAGAAAAGCAGACTGGATAATAATATCTGAACTATGAATCCATTTTTGAAGAAACTTACCTATAAATAAAATACTGGAAAGATTTATAGATATGTAAATGGATTTAAGTATGAAGGATTCATACAAGTGATTTTTTTCTTCCCAATACTTTTTTATTTTTCAAATATATTTTTATTGATTATAGAGAGGAAGCAAGAGGGAGAGAGAGAGAAAGACATCAATGATGAGAAAGAATCATTAATTGCATGCCTTCTGCACAACCCCTACTGGGGATTAAGCCCTCAACCTGGACATGTGCCCTGACCAGGAATTAAACCATGACCTTCTGGTTCATAGGTTGATGTTCAACCACTTAGCCATATTGGCCAGACTCAGTACTTTAAATATTTAACATAGGTCCTGATTATCTTCACACACACACACACACACACACACACACACACACACACACACTAGAGGCCTGGTGCATGAAAATTCATGCACTGGAAGTGGGAGGTCCCTCAGCCGAGGTGGCTGGGCAGCTGCCATCCGAGGCTTGCCTGTGCCTTGGGCCAGCCCTGGGCAGCTGGGGGGCTGAGGGCGGGTTTGCCACACTGCACACCTGACACCCCCTCCCAGTAGGGTTGAAAAAACTGGGGACTCTGGCAAGGCTGAGAGGACTGGGTGCCAACACCTTGTGGCTATGGGTACCACCATCTTTGTGACAGTGTGATGGTCAATTTGCATATTCCCTTTTTAATAGATAGGATATAATTTAGCTGTTGGTTTAACATAATAGAATCTTAAATTTCAAAAGAAGCATTAAAATTATTTAATCTAGTTCATCTTGAAGACAAGTTTAAGAATCCCTTGTAAAAAGTATCCTTAATGCATAATACCTGTGCTTTTCCTGAGTATTGCCATTGAAAAGGAGACTACTACTCTATTTGATTCTACTTGGGGATCTTCTAGCTATTAATTTTTTTCTTCTCTTGTCAAACTGAAATATTTCCCCAACAGTTTCTACTTATTAGCCCTACTTCTTAGAAAATAGAGGACAAACTAACCTATTTTTTATATGACAATCCATTGATTTTGAATGAGATAATTATGTTCCCTCTTAGTCTTATTTTCATAAAAATATCAAACCCCATGGATGGGTTTACTGTTGGCTCAAACAGCTTTGAGTTTCTTTCTCCAATTCATACTTCTCCACTGTCTGAGGTTTGATATATACAATTAAAGAGTGGGGATCAAGCCTGGCTGGTGTAGTTCAGTTGGTTGAGCATTGTCTCATGCACCAGAAGGTCACTGGTTAGACTCCAGGTCAAGGCACTTGCCATGGTTTTAAGTTGTATCCCAGTAGGGATCTTGAAAGAAGCAGTGTTCTATTAATGTATCTATCTCTCCCTCTCCCTTTTTTCTCCCTGAAATCAATAAATACACATTAAAACAAAAACAAAAACACCAAAACAATAGTACTTAAAAAAATAAAGAAGTGGTGCCTTGGCTAGTTTTGCTTATTGGTTCAAGAGATGGCCCACGGAAGGAAGGGTCATGGGTTTGATACCTCGGCTGCATATTGCATCTCAGCTCTGGGCAGGGCATGTGCAGGCAGGATGCAACCAATTATGTGTCTCTCTCAAGTAAATGTTTCTCTCTCCTTCCTCGCTTCCCCCCTCCCTCTGTCCACTCCTTTCTACTCTATTTCTAAGGATCAATGAAAAAAAGATCCTTGCATGAGAATTAAAAAAAAAAAGTGAGGATCAAGTCAGAATAGGAAAAAATGGCAAATAAGAAAGGACTTCAGAAAAGGAAAACACCTCTGTGAGTTGGAATGATAAACTCAGGTTTCCTAAAAAAGATATAATCAGTGACTTTTTATAATACAGAAGAGAAGAATGGGCAAAGTGGGCTTCGTGAAGTTAGAGTTTCCTTTCAATGGTCAAAATTTCAATTTGAGAGAGAAATAAAGGTAAGTTAAATTTTCCCTTCATCTCATTCATTCATATATTCTTTTACTTCTTCCCTACTTCCTGCTTTCTTTGCTGTTTTGGGAAATGCCAAACACATTTTTTAAAAATAGAACCATGTTTGCCTTCTCTCATTCTTCTGTTGCCATTATTCAAAGTATTAACCTTCCATTTTTAACTGTTTGCTTTTTCTTATTCTATGAGCTTTTTCATATATGTAGGTTTCAAATCCCCAGTTAGGCTCCAAGTAACAAAGGAAGAAGAACATCTTCAATTTATTCATCAACTCTCCCCATGCCCAGTACCACATAACAACGCAGACTATGCCCAAAAGATAGATTTGGGTTAGTAAGCAAATTTTGTTGTTTTATTCTCTGGTGATGACCTTTTCTGATATATTGTCACATTTCTACATCATCCCCATGTGTGAAAGTCTACATTCCATGCTGTTGTCACATGAGGAGGAGGAATGAAGTCACAAAAAGTATCTTTTCTGAAGTCCATGTTCCTCCAGTTATGGATGAATTCCTATATGGCTTCCTTGTACCACCTCCTGTGGCTTCTGTGAAATTCTCAGTGGGAAATGATAGGGACCATTCTCCCTAATGCGTAGTTTTGTCTCTTCAGGCAAGAAGTGGGACTCAGGAAGCTCTTGAGCATTCAGTCTCAGAGATGCTATCTCTCTCACTCTTTTTTCCCCTCCCTTTCTCCTGACACTAGCTGAGGCTCTAAAGAGTGACTCCTCTGTGACATTGGGGACTTCTGGTTCTCAAAGCCCAGGATCTACTCTGGCAGATCCAATGGCCCAAACTATTTCCCTCCCAGCTGAAGAGAGGGCATCAAGAGGAGATGACCCTACTTGGCAACTGCAGCTTCTTTACACAAGGGGCAACAAAAGAAGCAGTTGTTGCCTCTGAAGATGTCTGGGATTTAGTTTTCACTTTTCACTGCTGCGAGGTGCACAGTCAGTGGTTGACTCAAGACACACAGTAAGTAGATGACTCATGATCCTCCGGTTGGAGTCTTGAAGCCCAGAGCCTGATTTGACTATGGCTCTGCATTTATCTTGCTAAGATTATGTCAAGGGGACAAGTCCTTGGGAAATAGATGTAGTAAAGCAAAATATGTGCATCTGATGCACACCATCATCATAGTCATTGTCCTTCTTCTAGTCACTTCCCAATATGTATCAAGTTCCACTGTCATCTGTGTCCAGAAATATAGTGTCCAAAAATGTATACACACACTTCAAATAATTATAAAGGCAGTGTTCATTAAAGTATGTTTCATTTTCAAAATTGAGTTATCAGCTGTTAAAGTATATATACGTTTTTGGAGCACCCTGTAGATGCTGATTTGTAATAAAATATTTACACATAGGTTTCAAAATTAATTAGATGATGGATATGATGGAAAACTAGGTAGGCTAAGTTTGACATACTGAGTCAGGGGACCTTCTTAATTCTCACCATATAAACAGTTTCTGTCATTTAAGATGTCTCTAAATGGTATCATACAGAATAAACAAACCATGGCCTGAATTGATTACCTGTCCATACTTAATTTCTAGTTCATTAAGGATTCATAAATTAAAACTAATAAATTATCTTTGATAACAATTTTAAGATTTTTAAAAAATTGTCATTATAAATACACCACTAAAGAAAAGTTCATGGCTATATGTGCTATTCGAACAATTACTTCCATCCAATGCCATTGGCCATGAGACAGATGGCCAACATCAAACTCCTCCCCTCTTTTCCCCCAAAACCACTAGATATTATCAGGTCTCTAGAGGTGGAAAGAGGGTGATGATTTGACAGTATAAAGCTAAGTTAAGATAGAAAGCTGGCTGAATCCTGGGCCTTCAACAGAGAACATGAGAGCAGTGATGTAGAGAGAAATTTCAGGTGTAGAACGTAGGACCAGGAGAGATGAATGTTCAAAACAGTCTAGATCCGAAACACACTTTTCTCTTCCATAGTAAGTTTCACACTTGATTAGTGTCTCATGCACCACACTGCATCGCAACTTATCAATGAGTTCCTACAAAGGTGTATGATATGGCATTTCATGAAGCTGTGCTATAACACTGGATTTCTATTATCCTTCATTTATTAATAACTGGCTTCTCCATGTATAACCTGGAAACATAGCATCTTGGGTAGTATTAACTGGAGCCTGATACCAGTACAGAAATAGAACGTGTGTGTGCTCTGTGAGAAGGATAATGCACACAACTTCTCTTCCACCTCCTTCTTCTGAATGCCACATCCTCCCCAGACCAAGCCCAGGCCTGACTGACAAGCCCACTGGAGAAAGAGCAGAAAACAGGAAAGCCTGCATTACACATAGCCTTGCATTCATCAGCCCGCCCTTCAGAAAGGGGAAATAACAAAGAGTGAATGGTGGGAAGTCATTTTATCTGCTAGAAAAATATGCCCCGTTCTCTGCTCAAAAAACAAGTGGTTGTGAAGCAACCGCATTATTTAAAGCTACAAGGCAAACAGGAAGAGGCAAACCAAACACCCAGGCCCTGAGAATTTCCCGCAAGAGCTCCCTTCAGCTGGGCTGGGCCGCAGCCATGATGGGCGTGTTGACAGGCTCCAGTGGTCGCTGTGAGTGCACAGCTTCCTTGACGAGAACAAAAGAGGAAAGAGGAAAGGAAAGTGCTAGTTCCTCTTCAGCAGGCTCATTGGGAGGCAGTTGCTCACTCAAAGGAATCAAGATTTCTAGAACCAACCACCATCGGGCTAAGCACTGCCACCTAGTAAAGAAGCTCAATACTAAAATACAAGCTTGAAGATATAGGAATTGCCTTAGACCAGTGGTTCTCAACCTTCCTAAGGCCACGACCCTTGCATACAGCTCCTCATGTGGTGGTGACCCCCAACCATGAAATTTTGCTACTGTGATGCATCGTGATGTAAATATCTGCATTTTCCGATGGTCTTAGGCGACCCCAGTGAAAGGGTCGTTCGACCCCCAAAGGGTCGCGACCCATATTGAGAACCGCTGCCTTAGACTAAGAGGCAAAAAGAGGTTGCCAGTAAAAACATGGGAAATGGTCAGGCCTTAAAATCACCTGGCAACACACATGACTTTAGTGTCAATAAAACGATCTTCATTGAACTTGAAAGAGCCCCCAAGTGTGAAATACCCGCCCTGAGTGGGCCGACATTTCAGGAACCATCATGACATGACATGCTCAGACTCAGGTTTCATTTTAGCCACATTCTGAACAACCTAGAACTATAGTTCATAGTCAATCACCCCTAAAGCTAAGTTGTTATTGTGATGCTTCGCAAATCAGCTGCAGGTCTGAGAAGAGCAGGGGTGGATATTATAATCGCAAAGCGATTTGGGTATTTGTCACAATCCTCCCAATAGTCCACTGAACTATGAGGGTCGTTATTTGACAAGCGAGAGTTCTGAGTTTGGAGTGACTGTCCCACCGTCACAGAGCTAGTCAGAGATAGGTCTATCTGATGGGAAATCTCATCTTCCCTCTGAGAATAGGAGAGATGTATTTAGAGGACCGTGGAGATGTGATGCTTCCTGGCAGACTGATTATTCACTGCAGAGAAACAACTTATTTGGGGCCAGAGTGAGCAGTCATGTGGAGAAGATCTCGCCTTGGCCACAACACAAAGTGAGGGTCCACAGCTTTCTCAGAGCCCAAGACTAAGATGGCCAAAGATCCTCACCTTCCAAATATGAGTTGCACAGAAAAATGTACCACTTGGCTGACAGTGTTATTAATGTATGTTTTCCCATTTCTCTCACTCCTCTGACAAGATGTAGTGTCACAGAGAATCAAATTAACACACCGGGAGGTTTTGTCATTAAAGAAATACAAGCTCGCTTTGATTATTGCTGGCAAGAGAGCAGAGAGTACAGTGCAAACAGCCATCCTATTCTCAAAACTAATATTCTTGCAGACAGCAGAGCTCTGTCGCAAAGTGTCTTGAATTGGGAGATGGGGGTGTAATTTTTCAAATCTAGAGGGACAAAAGGATTTCAGAGCTAGGTACTTAAAGGTACAGCCAGCCATAGATCACAATGAACACAGCTGTCAATGTTGCCATAATCATAAAAAAAAAAAAAACATGAGCGAGGAGGGAGAAAAATCACAAGTATTTCTAACTCTATCTGTATGAACAGAATATGTTATTTGCAAGACTAAGAAAGGAACTTACATAAAAGAATAAAAATAAGATGTCTTTATCTGAAAGATGTTATCAAGTATAACCAGACAATTTACTAAAAAGTCTCTAGGAGTCTTAACTTTATTGTTGTAATTATTGATTTTGCATTCAAAAAAAGATGTTTACTATTTGATGTTTTCTTAAAGTTTTATATATATATATATATATATATACACACACACACACACACAAACATATATATATACACACACACACACACACACACACATATATATATATATATATATATATATATATATATATACATAAATATATCAGTGTATTTTAAGTAATTTACTTGAAATGAAAAAACTGGTCCTAGACCAAGAATCAAAAACCCAGGTTCTGGCCCTGGTCAGGTTGGTTAGAGAACTGTCCTGTATACCAAATGGTTTCAGGTTCAATTCCTGGCCAGGGCACATACATAGGTTGCAGATTCCATACTTAGTCCGGGTGTGTGGGGGAAGCAACTGATGCATGACTCTCTCTCTCACCTCTCTCTCTCTCTCCTCTCTCTCTCTCTCCTTTTCCCCACTTTTCCTCTCTCTCCAAAAATCAATGAAAACATATCTTTGAGTGAGGATTTAAAAAAACCCAGATTCGAGTGCATATGTTCTCCTTACTAGTTTGTTTCCATTTAATTAATTAGTTTATCCCTTGAAGCTTCAGTTTCCTCATGTAAAAATAGGAAGGATGGTACTATCAATGTGACAACCCCACAGAGGGCTGTGAATACTAATGGAAAAGCTGATGAGAAAGCACATGGAAGCATATGACCTGGCCTTCACAAGGCTCTGTCTCCATAAGAGCCAGGCTATTGAAATTATGTTGCTACCTGGCAGGGGAGAGGAGATGAGGAGGAAGAAGGAATGTAGGGAAGCTGTAGATTCTTTCAGAAATGGAACATAATTTTGGTTTAGCCACTAAATAAGGCAAAATCATTGAACTCATCTAAAACCAGATTCACTGCTCTACAGTCCAAGGCTTGAGGCCACATGAGCTGAACCGACATCATATAAAATGTAAATTAAGATAAATGATTCACATAATTGCCTCAATTAATTGTCTCACAAACCAGAATGATATTCAGTCTTTACTAAGTAATTATACATATCACAAAACAGTTTAGATCTGAAAAATAAGCTGAGAGGGTATAAACAAAAGTAGAGACTCGAAGAAGCTTTATGTACCTGAAAGAAAACATTTCAGATTCCTGAGAGGAACAAATGACCTCTCAAAAAATGACCAAATAATGTAGGACAATGAATATGACATAAACACTACCCAATTCTAGACAGAATAATGGTAATGAAAGTTAAGAATTGGCACAAGACATTGCGGGGGTGGGAAGAGGGCATGCGACAGCGTAAAAAAGGCTGGGGGGAAGGTCAATGCGGAAAAGAAAAGGAGATATATGTACTAATATATGTAATATTTTAAATAATAAAAAAGAGCAATATAATTAATTAATTAATTAATTAATTCAATAAACACTCAAAAAAAAAAATCAGTCAATTCTTATCAACTGGCAGAAGGAGGTAAGTGAGGCCAGAACCCAAATCTGAAGAACCAGGTCCAAGAACCAGGGTCTCAAATAATGGGTGGGGAAAATCAACCCTGATAATATGTTACCTAGGGAATAAAAATACCATTTTATGAATGAGTAAAGAACATTTCAAAAAGTTTAATTTGTCTAAGGTCTCAAGGACATTACAAAGGGATTTTTTCCTCTTTTTTTTAAACTTATTGGAATTTTATTTATTTTTATTATTTTTAAAGGTAGGTAGAATAGTCTTTATTTTTTAATTAATTTATTTATTATTTTTCCCCCTATTGCCCTCTCCACCGCCCTCATCCATTCCCCTCGCCTCCCCCTGCCTTCCCCCATTGCCCTGTATCCACTGGCTATCCCCACACACACATGCACACAAGTCCTTCGGTTGATCTCCTATAGGCCCCTCCTCCCCAACTTCCCCTGCCTTCCCAAGACAATCCGTTCATTGCTTCTTTCCCTCTGTGTCTGCTTCCCCACCCCCTGATTCTTGTCTTTAAAAACATTTTTCCCCTGTAGGCTAGAAATAAACCTACCAGAGCAAAAGAAAAATGATTGAGTCCCATTTTCAATGTCCGATCATTTTTCCCTCTTTTGTTAATCAAATTTATTGGGGCTACATTGGTTAATAAAAATATATACATTTCAGGAATAAATTCTATAATACATCATCTATATATTGTATTGTGTGTTCACCACACCGTCAAGTCTCTGCCCATTACATTTATCCCCCCTTTACCCTTTTCTATCTCCTCCCAGCCCCTCTCCCTCTGGAATTCATCGTAGTGTGTTATCTATGAGTTTAAAGAGAAAGAAATCTTTCTCACTAAGACCCCCTAACCACCTCCCCTCAGAGACATGTCAGTCTGTTCTCTGTGTCTATGAGTCTGTTACTATTTTGTTTGTTAGTTTATTTTGTTCATTACATTCCATATATAAGTGAAATTATATGGCATTTGTCTTTCTCTGACTGGCTTATTTCCCTTAACAATCTCCAGCTCCATCCATTCTGTTGCAAAGGGTAATATTTTCTTCTTTTTTATGGCCATAAGCAAAATGAAAAGACAATCCAATGAATGGGGGAATATATTTACCAATGATATATCTTAAGAAGTGGTTATTATCCAAAATTTATAAAGAACTTATAAAACTCAACACCAAAAAAACAAACAATCCAATTTAAAAATGGGCAAAAAACCTGAATAGAAACTGCTCCAAAAATGACATACAGATGGCCAGTGGACATGAAAAGATGCTCAACATCATTAATCATCAGAGAAATACAAATTAAAACCACAATATTACCTCATACCTGTCAGAATGGCTATCAATAAATCAACAAACAAGTGTTGTTGAGGATGTGGAGAAGAAGAGAGGGAACCCTTGTGCACAGCTTGTGGGAATACAGATTGGTGCAGTCATAGTGGGAAGCGGTATGGAGTTACCTCAAAAAAAAAATTAACAATGGAATTTCCTTATTATCAAAGATTCTGCCTGGCAATATATCTAAAAACAAACAAACAAGCAAACAAAAAACAGAAAGATTAATTTAAAAGAATAACTGCATATCTATGTTCATTGAAGCTTTATTTACAAAAGCCAAGATTGGGAAGCAGCCCAAGTGCCCAATAATAAATGAGTAGATAAAACAGTTTCCCAGTGGAATACTACTCAGCCGTAAAATAGAAGGAAAATTTTAAACAATAATTCTTATGACCAAGACTTCAGCTCTATGGTAAAGGCTTAAATTTAGATTATTGCTTTGCTACAAAAACACAAATACTTAAAAACACAGCTATGAAAATCATGCTAAAAAAAATGATGGATTGGCTATGTTCTGTCAAATACCTAAGAAATGGAAATGTTAGCTATCAAAATAGATTTCCCAGACCTTCTGAACACATACTCACTGCCAGGTGAATGGTAGAACTGGGACTCATTCATATTAATTAAGAAAGGAACAAGGATTTAGGCAAATCGATCACCTACATCCAGAATAGATTTTTCTCCTACAACAGACTATACATTCTGAGCTTAAAAATAGTATTCCTTGAACACCTTTTCCTCAAAATGTTTACTTCTCAGATTCTGGCAGCTCAAATAATATGTTTGTAATCAAAGTAATTCAAAAGACATATGTAAAAGTATAACTTTATTCCATAAAAACTGAAATTAACCTAAATCTCAATTCCCATTTCCAATAATGAGAGAAAACCAAGCAAAGGAAGCCAAGCCAGTGTCTTTCTGTTTACACACTCATAGTCTTAAGGGAGTTGTCTCCTCCCTTTTGAATGCTCTGAGAAATGAAGTAAAATTTACAGTGAGAAACTTTGTATTTTGATTAAGTTCAATGTATCACATTTTCCTTTTATGTTTAGTGCTTTTGGTGTCATTTCTAAAAAATTTTTGTCTATCCCAAGGTCATGAACATAATATCTGATGTTTTAGTATAATCCATCTTAAATTAATTTTCCCATATGTTGTGAGATATAAATCAGTGCTCATCTTTTTCTTACAAGTTTACCCAGTTGTTCTGACACCATCCTATCTAATAAAGACAGAATATGCAAATTAACCATCACTCCGCAACAAAGATGGTGGTGCCCATAGCCACAAGATGGCAGCGCTCAGTCCCTTCAGCCCCACCAAGTCCCCCAGTCCTTTAAGCCCTTGCTGCGGTGGCAAGGGGCAAGCAGGCCCCCGCAGAGAGCAGAAACCAGGGCCTGTGGTAGCATCAAACAGGCAGGTCCACAGAGAGCAGAGAACCACAGGGAGCAGGCGAAGCAATCAGTAGGACATCCCCTTAGGGTTCCCAGATTGGAGAGGGAGCAGGTTGGGCTGAGGGACCCTCCTCCAGCCCTCCCCCTGGCCATGCATGAATTTCATGCACCCAGCCTCTAGTCTGTTAAAAAGACTCTATATATACCCTACTAAATGCCTGGGTATCTTTGTCAAAAATTAATTGTACATATGTAAGTCTATATCTACATTCTCTATTTTATGTATTTCTCTATCTATATGCCTATTTTTACACTAACATTTTATTTCTTAATTATAGTAGCTTTGTAGTAAGATATAAAATAAGGTAGCTTAAATACTTAAACTTTTTCTTCCTTCCCAAGATCCTTTGAATATTCTACACCTTTTTATTCTATATAAATTATAATCAACTCAATTTCCAAAACTATTGTAAATTTTTTTTAACTTCCTGAGAATGTGTTGAATTTGTAGATCAGCTAGAGGAAATATTGACAATATTGACTCTTCCAATTCATGATCATGGCATATTTTTGCCATTAATTTAGGCCTTCTTTAATTCTTCTTAGGCATGTCTCATAGGTTTTAGATGTTTTAGGCTTTTGTAATTAAATGTGATCCTAACCATGTATTTATTAATATTCCATATATATAAATACACACATATATATATAGAATTTTTCTAAACTTTTTGAGAGTATTTTGCCAACATGATACTCCTTTACTAATAAATGCTTGATTCATAGTACATTTCCTAAGTACAAATAACCAACATTATTACCAACATCATGAAATTAATAATAATATAATAATATTTAAATATTGCTAATTTGTCCAATAATATCCTTTTATAATAAAATCAAATTCTGGGTCAAATGTTGTGTTCAGTTTTTGCTTCTCCTTAGTCTCTTTCAATTGAGAACAGAGCTGACTAATAAAATTCATTACGGATGATTACTTAGTTGACATGGCTCTTGCCCTAGGTTTCTCCAATGTGAAGTAAATAGATTTCCCTTTGTAATTAAAAGTATCTTATGGGGAGATATGAGATTATATAAGTACTAGAGGCCCGGTGCACAAAAAGCGTGCAGTGAGCGGGGGAAGGTTCCTCAGACCGGCCTGTGCCCTTGTAGTTTGGGACCCCTCGGGGGATATCCATCCTGCCGGCTTAGGCCCAATCCTCAAGGGCATCGGGCCTAAGCTGGCAGTCAGACATCCCTCTCACAGTCTAGGGTTCTCGCAGTCCGGGACCCCTTGCTCTTTACTATCACCTGTAGCAGAGGCGTGAAAGGCTCCTGCCACCACTGTTGCACTCACCAGCCATAATCCTGGCTTCTGGCTGAACAGTGCTCCCCGTGTAGGAGCACACTGACCCCCAGGGGGGAACTTCTGCATTGAGCATCTACCCCTTGGTGGTCAGTGCACGTCATAGTGATCAGTCATTCCGCCGGTCATTGCACCATTTGGTTGATTTGCATATTAGAGTTTTATTATTTAGGATTCTTTAACTCATCAAATTTTCATACCTTATTTTAGCATTATTGACACTTCTTGTCAGAGTCAATTATTACTATGATTTTAAAATACTTCTCCCAAGTTTCTAATCATCATCTGCTCAATAATTAATCCAATACATGCTAGTCCTCTGTCACAAAAACTGAACCCTAGATTACCATTTGTTTTCAGTTATTTTTATTAAACTTATTAGGTGAGATTGGTAATAAAATTATATACATTTCAAGTCTCCAATTCTATGAGAACTTATCTGTGTATTGCACTGTGATATTGCCATTGTAAGTCTTAATTCTCCTGGTCTAGAATGACACATGGAGTTCAAATAGAATAGACTAAATGGAATAGACATTAAAATATATAAATGGATATATAACACAGTCATAGCTAATTTGATAGTGCTATAAAATGATAAAAAATAATTTTATTTTACTACAATGTGTTATTAGTATTTGTAGTCATTTTGTATTGAGTATACTCCCTGTGCACTTGCCATTTTGGTATATAAGTGTTTGCTACATGACTCTCTTATTTATTTATTACAGTAAGTAATCCAATAAGATAAATGCTGTTATAATAAATTGACAAATAAGAAATCTAAACCTTAAAGAATTGGTAATGTCATGGTATACACATCTAAATAACATAATCAGTATATAAAATTCAGGCCTCTCTGACCATGAATGTAAACTTGTAAATGGAAGTTTTAGCTGGTTTTACTGGAACTATACCACTTTCTTCTAAAACTTAATGTTGAAAGGACAAACATTATGTTTTTAATGTATCCAGTTAGTTGGTTCCAGGTCACCCAGCAAGTATCTGCCTGGCCAATACATCTATGTTCAGATAGGACTTGAGTGTATTTGTTATGACAAAAAGAAGCCAGAGAGAGATAAAGTAAAAAATCAGAAAAGCGAAGGATTTAAGTTATGCATATGAATTCAATTATTTCAAGCAGACCAGTCTCTTGAAGGATGAATTTCAAAACACATAATGAGACCCTTGGCTTCTCCACTGGGGAAGGCCATGCATATCAAGGAGCACAGGACTACTTTCTATTCCTGTCACTCCTTAGATATTTGCTTCTATAATTAGCTCAAGGATTGATGCTGAGTAGATTATTAAGATAATTGAAGAGGGAAAAAATGTATTTCCAAAGAACTCAGTGAATCCTTAATTTTATTCAGGAATCAATTATATAGTTGTAGGGATCACAAATATTATAAATTATAGATCTTACTACTAAGAGGCTTTCAGTTCAATAAAGATGATAGAAAAATATGAAATGTTCACTGAGATTAAAGAAACTAGGTTAACAAGGTAAAAGTTATCACTCGGCAGTCAGTATGCAGAAAGTTGAGTGTATTACATAGGAGGGATAGTTCAAAATGAGGACAAGGCAGGTGCAACATGTCCTATGGGGGTCTGGGAAGGCTTCACAAAACAAATGACACCATGGTGTTGAACAGCTCACCATTAGAAGTCATCATTGTACTGAAAGTATAGATAAGATAAGGTATAACCCATATGTATTCCAGAAAATTGGGCTGCCATGCATTCCTTTTTTTTTCCAGTCAAGAAAGCACACAATGAATTGTAAGAAAGTATTAGTTGTTTTTAGATAAATAACATTGACATGCTTTATTATATTAAATCCATATACTTAAGCATTTAACACTTTCATGACTGTGATACACCTCACATATCTTTCATGTGTCTCAACAGTATGACCAAAGCAGGTAGCCTAATGACCTCTAACCATTCTTCCATTTTGAGGACTCCCTAAGTTCTTGATCAAACATTGATTAGATGACTGTCTATCTGAACACGCCATAGGAAGTACTTTATGTAGGGAATAACTAAAATAGACTGTACTTTTCAGAATTGAATAGTGGAATTTGGAAGTAGAAGAGTTTTTTGGGGAGTAAAATGAAAACTGGAAATCAGCATTAATAGAGAAAACAAAAGGGTTGTGTCAGAATCCTAGAAGTTGTCTTTAGTGGAGAGGACCTCTAGAGCTAGAATCACAGCTCAATGAAACAAGGGACCCCAGGTTCAGTTCAATCTCTCTGTCCAATATGGCAAACCTCAAAAAAGTGATGCAGTATGCTTGTAGACAAAGGGCTGAGCTATGGTGTCACCTCTGAACAAGATGATGGTGACAGTGAGAGCTGCAATAGATACAGTTGGTAATAGAAAAGAATCATGAGGTATACAGTCCCAAAATGGCTTTATATTCTACCCAAATTCCAAATATAGACTTCTGTAACCATGAATATTAAATTATTTATAAGAAAAGTAACCATTACATTAAGGAGCAGGACTTACCAAGTAAAATTAATTTCCTTTATTTTCTTGCCTTCCCTTCTCCCACAACTGCCACCCAGTCCCTTTAAATCTGGCCCAGAACAAGAACTTTACTAATCACACTAATCACACTTGAGTTACATAAATTGTTTACTAGTCCCTTTTAGGAACACAAGTCTCTATTTACTAATTAAAGTGTCCAATCCAATGAAAGTCCAAACTAGCTTAATAATATAATCTTTTCTTCCATTTCACACAAGAAGCCTGCACATGCAGAAGCAGGTGTGTTCAGTGCCTTAACCTTTCCAAAGGAGTCTTCTTAAAGTCCTTCCTTCCTGGCTAAATGTGAAAGACAAGCTCTTTCAAAAATATATGCATAAATATCAACTCTTTTATAATCTTACTGAGGGAGAATTAAAAATTGTCCAATAAATTGATTTTTATTTGCTAATTTATTTGACAATACTGCCTCCCTCAATTACTTAAAATGATGTCTACTAAACAGTTGTGTTATACATGTACTATTTGCCCAAACAAAGTATATAAGAGACACGAGGCATAGTTCTTACTCTCTTTGAGATGAGTATTATCAAGCTGGCACACAAAAACTCACTAGAGAAGAAGATCATTGGAATATTTAGGAAAAGTTTCATAGAGAACATAATCTACGTGTTATGACTTAAGAGACAGACTAATTTCTAACAGGATGACATGAAGGAAAAATGGCTTCACAACTACTGAACAGAGTGTAACTGTAATCAGATGGTCAAACTATAAAAAAACAGAAACATTAGGGAAAAATAGTATTTTCTTTACCTTGGTGTATTTAATTTAGCACATTTTACTAATGCCTATAGTTACTTAGGTCTGAAAGTTCTAAGAAGAGAGCAACTGTCCTTGCAGGTGACCTAGTATTAGAACTCACTCTCTGGGAGAAAGATAGACTCGTCCTCCCTAGCTCCTGACACTTGACTATAGCACTTCACTGAAATTCAATCAATTGGATATTTTCCCTGAGACTGTAATTGGGGGCAAATAAAGCAAAGACACAGGCAGCAAATTGGAGAGCCTTCCAGAAACGGTGACAGTGTACGTCTCCTGTCAACAGTCAGTGGCAACTTCTATTGCCCAGACCTGGTACTGGAGATCACATTCTTTCTATGGCATCTTCTCGGGTGCAATTCTGGCAGATCCGCCTTCTTCAGCTTCTGCCCAATCTCTGACGTTTGTTCCTGAGCCTTCCCAATTATTTGTGGAATTATCCACTATCCTTGCAATAAAATTCCTTTTCTGCCTATTTTACCCAAGCTTTGTCTTTGTTATTTGCAACCAAGGCCCTTGACTAATGAATGTGTCTCTATTTCTTGTTCTCTTTTGATGACAAAAGAAGTACTTGATTGTTAAACTGAATTAAATTGAAAGGTCTACTGCCAGATTCTGAAGGCTATAAGTTGTAAGTTGACTCTTTTATACCTTATTTTTTATGTAATGGGCCAGTATGACGTGTTTTGTTGTTGCTCTCAATATTTCTTCTTTTACAGTCTGTTAATGTAAGAAAGTATTCAAACCTATAAAGAATTTTTGTGAGTTTATTTGAGCCAAACTGTAGACAATTGCCAGGGAATCAGAATCTCAATATATTGGAATAATGCTCCAGAAAATGGTAGTTGTTGACCTATTTTTATAAATTACTATCAAAGGAGGAGACATAGTGGGTTTACATGAAATCCACTGGTGAGAGATTAGGGAGGTGGGAGAAAGCTAGGGGGTGGGAGAACCTCTAGGATTGGATAAAAAGTAAAATGATAGACACATGCTTTTTTTTTCTTAGTTGAGCATAGGATAGTTAATAGTCAAAATTAACATGATAATAACAATGAGAGACTTTGTCCTCTGCCACCTGGAGCCCTTTGTTGTGCCCTGAGGGTCTGGAAAGGGGAAGTTACAACTTACCCTAACATTCCACAGGCATGTTGCAAAAAGAAATAGGCTCAGTAAAGACCCAAACTGATCTTTGTCAAGGAAGATATTGGCCTAGGATATGACTACCCACTTTAAACTGCTTTTTTTAAAAAATATATTTTGATTTTTTACAGAGAGGAAGGGAGAGAGATAGAAAGTCAGAAACATCCATGAGAGAGAGACATTGATCAGCCCCTTCCTGCACGCCCCACAGGAAGAGATGTGCCCGCAAGCAAGGTACATGCCCCTGACCGGAATCGAACCTGGGACCTTTCAGTCCGCAAGCCGACGCTCTATCCACTGAGCCAAACCAGTCTTGGCTGCTTTTTAATTAAAAGGTTTTAATTTCAGACATCCTTTGTGGTTACTTTATTTTTTTTATTTTATATATTTTTATTGATGTTTTACAGAGAGGAAGGGAGAATTAGAAACATCGATGAGAGATATCGATTAGCTGCCTCCTGCATGCCCCCTACTGGAGATGTGCCTGCAACCAAAGTACATGCTCTTGACCAGAATCGACCCTGGGACCTTCCAGTCCACAGGCTGACGCTCTATCCACTGAGGCAAACTGGTTTCAGCCCTTTGTGGTTACTTTAGGTCTATGAGTTTGTAAGGCCATCATGCAGGCCTTCTCTGAGTTATTTAGGTTAGCATGTAGTCCCTTTTCATCTACAAATTTTACCTATTTTCAAGGCATCAGCAAATATCTCCATACATATAATACCATAATCTCTATCTCTACTTAACTCTTTTTTAAAAATATACATTTTTATTGATTTCAGAGAGAATGGGAGAGGGAGAGAGAGATAGAAACACCAATGATGAGAATCATTGATCAGCTGTCTGCTGCAAACCTACATAATGGGAATCGAGCCTGCAACCTGAGCATGTGCCTAAACCCTGACCAGGAATCAAACCATGACCACTTAGTTAATATGTTGATGCTCAACCACTGAGCCATTGTGACCAGGCCACTTAACTCTTTCTCATAAGTTTTCACTTCATATTTTCAATTGTTCAATGGACATTTTCATCTGGGTACACTGTCAGCACTTCAAGTTTATAAATAAAAAAATTAACATATCCAAAATTAGTTCTTTTTTTTCACTTCATTAGTCTTCCTAACTTTATGACACTTTTCTTTGTGACTCAGGTCCAAAGCCCGAGAGTCACCTTTAACTTCTTTTTCTCCTCCTGACTCATCAGCAAGTCCATCGAAACTGTATTTGCCTTGCCAGTTCTTACTATACTGTTCTGAGGATCAATCTCTTTATGCCATCCTAAGGGGGGATCTCTAGTGATAACATGGGGAAAATAACTAGAAAAAAAAACTAGGATGTTACAGATATATATTGAAGGATCAAGACTAACCATAAGAACAGATGATTGAAACTTCACAGATCACTTTAAGAAGTAATGATGGTAGTGAATACAGGATGATAAAGTACTATAAAGAGATGGTATGAAAGTTGGGGCTGAACATACAGACAGTTTATTAAGAGTGTGAAAAGAAGCAACACTGGGAAGAGGAAGCAGGAATAGAAGAAAGCTATGCACATATAGCGATTATAAAAAAATGAGTATCTCTGCTAGTATTGCCCAGATTCAAATCCCAGCACAGTTGTCCCCATCAGCTTCTCGACCATAGGCACACAAACATGACTTCTCTATCCCTCATGTTCTCCACCTCTAAAATGGAGATACTGGCATACACATAGCTCAAGGATTATTGTGAGGATTACATGAGTTTGAACTTACAAAGCACTTCCAGGAGGGCCAGTAAAATAGTAAGATATCAGTAAACATTAGTTCTAAAGGAAAATTTCCTTTTTTTTTTCATATGATGAAAGACAAAGGCACATTTTAAGAGACATAAATAAGAATATAAGATCTAAAAATGAAGAAGAATAAAAGAAAGAATTGGGCAGAGCTATGTCTGTGAGGTAGGGAGATGACAGAGCAGCCCAGATTTGAAGGTTGCCTTACACATGAAGACGGCACCTTCTAGTTAAAAATCAGAGGGAGCAAAGATCAGCTCTAGGGTGAAGAGGAGAATGCGATGAGCAGGTTGGATTAAATAATCTATACACTGTCCTGCACTGGCAGACAGAGTGTGGGACTCTCTAGGGCCTGAACAGGAAATAGAAAGATTTTTATAGTCTCCACTGGGATTCTTAATAACCACGTGGTCTCAGTCCAAGCAGGAGAAACATAGCTGGTGATCTCACTTCCGGATCACCAATTTTTTCAGCATTAGATATGCCCCTGTCCCTGAAGCAATAGGTGTACCAACTCACCAGGCACAGCTGCTACATAAATGGCTTTCCATGCTTTGACACTTCCCCTCATAGGCAAATGTGTACTCTACAGAAAGTAGGTAATAGCCTGCGGGAGCAAGTGGTGCATTGTGGACATGCATTTGCATAGCTTGGCTTTCTAGAGTAGGCCTCCTAAGATTTTTTGTTTATGAGCCTTCCCCATAGGGGGTTCGGAAACATTTACGCATCCCAGATAGGTATGTAAATTGGAGAATTACATCACATTACACACAGATGTACATTCTGTCTTCTCTGGGGCTGCCTCTGATTTCACCCTTCCCACCAGGGAACTCTGCCAAGGAACTTCTCAGAAGCAGACAGGCCGGGGGCCTTAAAGAGGAGTACTGCCCCCTGTCAATGCCAGTGTCTCTGAGGCCAGCAGCCACCAGCCATTCCTCTCTAGAGTGGCTCCTGAGGGGTGGCGGTGCTCAGTGGAAATCAAAGAACATTGAAAACAATGCCTTAGGACAGTGGTTCTCAACCTTCCTAAGGCCTCGACCCTTGCATACAGTTCCTCATGTGGTGGTAACCCCCAACCATGAAATGTTGCTACTGTTAGGCATTGTGATGTAAATATCTGCTTTTTCCGATGGTCTTAGGTGACCCCTGTGAAAGGGTCGTTCGACCCCCAAAGGGGTTGCGACCCACAGGTTGAGAACCGCTGCCTTAGGAGTAAGAAAAGTGATAACCTCTTAGAAAGCCTTGGCATCTGTTATTCCCTTCAGACAATAATCCAGCCAGTTGAGATAGCTACTGTAAGTCCCATTTTCTAAATGAGATAACTGAGACCCAGGTATACTTATCAAAGTCATACCAAGGTCCCCAACATGCTTTATGACACCCTCTGTGAATTGAGTTTACTTTTGACTTCTACAAAGCATAACTAAGCAGGGAATTCACTACCAGCTAAAATACCCGGATAACTATGAAGGCAGGGATTGTAATTTAATTGTCTTTGCACTTTCAGCATCTAACCCAGTACCTGGCCTGGGATACTCATTCAATTAAATAGCAAATATTTAAATATATCCAAACCAAACAGAATGAAGTGCTTTATTCTTTTCTTCTTTGGGATGTCCTTGTTATTTTCACCTCTGCTGAAATGAACAGACTTGATTTCACTGTATTCTATAAACCCAAGGGCTACCAAGAGAAATATTGACCCAATAGTAATGATAGGTAACTATTTCAAAAATGTATTCATTCCATGCCTAAGTCTACAGCTACTTCTCTAAGGACAGCTAAAACACACAGAATATATTCCCCTGTACAGATTTTCCCCAAGAAAAGGATTCATGTCATCTACTTTTCTCTGGATCCCCACACGTTGCACGGACTTCTAAAAATATTTGGGACAAAATAAGTTCTGGCTGACTTTATTTTGAGTTCTGAATACTACTCCTTTCACAACATAGAACTCAACCAAATCATCAACCATAATAAATCATTTCTAGGTAAAGATGATGTACATGATGTTGTACTGAGTACTGTAGAAGATAGAAGAATTTCAGCAAAGTATTTTCTCTCATTATGCTTACTTGTTAAAGACATAAGGTTTACATATACCCAAAAATAAAATGCTGTCTTATATTAATTTTTGCTCCCAAAGATGTGCTAGGTCTTATTTTCAGGGGATATCTTATTTTTCCATGAAGAAGAATACGGTACACATTTATTGTTGAACAACAAAAAAAGGAAATTTATTACCTGTATATGGTATGGTAGTAGTTGTCATCACAAACCAGCTCACTGATGGGCCGCAGCATAGCCGGAGCTGTTCAGGCAGGGCGAGGTCTCTTTAAATCAGGAGTCAGATGGCTTATGGTAGCTTCGGGGGCCTTATATTCCCAGGAGACCTTATGTTCAGGGGAAGCCTTATTATCGGGGAAGTATTATTTTCGGGGGAGATGCCTTATATCACAGCGAGAGGCAAAACTGGAAGTAGGTCTTATTTTTTGGGTATATAGGACATAAAAAAGAAAAAGGTATAGATATGGCTTATACAGTTATAGAAGTCCAAGAAAGAGTCCCATGGTGCAGTGGTCAGTACTTCATTGAAAAGATGGGTATTTGGGACTCATCAAAAGGCTACTCCCTCAAAGCTGTGCCCTCACCTCACATTCTTTATTAGGCCTCCTCATCTTGGAGGTGCCCATGACCTGGTAGAGGTGAGAAACCCAGCCTGATAAAAATAGCTTTGCAAACAGAGTTCCATAGGCTAATTTCTTTTTGGGTGGCAAATTTGGGTTTTGTTGGCATTTTGACTTTATGGAAATCCTCCAAGAACAATACCAGCTGAATCCATAATCAAGGTAAAAAAGGAAAAGCATTAGGAGGGTTTGATTCTTCACAGCACTCATGCCTGTCCCAGGGACCACCATGATTTGCGAGGCCACAGTGATAGAATGTCCAAGCAAACCCATTACACACTCACACGGAAATCTCACAAACCTTCATTGTCCAGACACACAAACTCCCACTGTCAAACCAATGCATGCACATAATTACTCCGAAGTCAACTTCAGTTCTCCACTCCCATGGGAGGTGGAAAACAATAATATCCACTAAAAATCTAATGTTCCTGATTAGCAAATCTCTTTCCTCACCTGGGTCTGATTTAAGTTTCCTTCCTCCTAGGTCACGAAGGGTCCTGCTTAAAAAACATTTCCCAAATTGTTGTGGCATCTTTTTTTTTTTCTTCTTCTTCTTCTACATTCTTGTTGGCAATCAATTAACTCTAAGTTGGGAAAAAATATTTAGGTGCCTAGGTTGGAATTATTTTTTAACAAATGCAACCATACCATAGGTATTGATAATTATTCTAGAACTACCACATTAAAAATCATTATTTGCAAATTCAGCAGCCCCAAAATAATAAGCAGGGAGGTTTGATCTTTCTGGGGATTTAAGGTAATTATGGGGAATAGACACACATGTATACGAGGCCATTGATACTCTATCCCCTCTTGGTTCTCTCTGTCTTAAAAGATAAAAATTTACACTAATCCTCCACATGACCCCAGAGCTGAGAAACAGAAGGAAATCCACTGCCAGAAGCATCCTTCACTCTCCTCCACCAAAACTGAGTTTCCAAAGGCCAACACAAAAGGCATATTATATGTCTTCAGCTCCATGGCCCGAAGGTACCTGACTGGAACTGGGAGCCTGTCCAGTTCAGACAGAAGGAAAATATTACCCTTCTATTTAACAAGGCAGTGCTGAAGGATTAATCACTAAGTAAATAGCAACAAGCCAGGAGTTTGCAAAAGGGATACAGTCCCACTCCATGTGCTCAATTTTTCTGGGATTCGGGATGGAAATTATTACAGGGAGAGTTTGGAAGGGGCTGCAGTAACAACCACCTTCCAGGGCAAGAGGGAACAATGAGCGAAACCTCAGGCTTGACTCAGCCAAGAGGGAAGTTCATTCCTGGAGCCCTCAGAGAGCGCAGGTCCATTTTGTGTATCAGCATCCACGCACAAGATTGATAAAACGTGGAGAGTGTTGATGGCCGGGCCGCATGTTGCTGTGTGGCTTCAAGCAAACCATTTCCCCTTTCTGAGACTTGGCTTTCTCAATTTAAAGGTTAATGTTTCCTCTATTATCAGGTATGCTGCAATTAGACACAGAAATAAAACTCCTCAGGACAGTCACTTGAAATGCTTAAGTCTCTTCAGCTCTCCCTGCTGTGAAAATAGACACAGATAAAAACTGCCTCTCTCTCAAAGAAAAAAAAAAGTGTTACTTTTTTTTCTGTAAACTGAGCCAGGGGACCCCAAGCATTTGTCTGAACAAAATGGGATATATACCTTCTCTTAGAAAAAGCCACCATAGACACTTCCAATATATGTTTATTATTTTTCCAATTTGCTACATCTTAAGTGTTAGCTGGTAAAGGGTCTGTCACATCTACAGATGTATAACCCAGAGCCTAGTACAGACTGTTTTCAATTTATTGAACAAATAAGCAGATGATTATTAGATTCTTAAGAATAAGATCTAGTCTGAAAGAAGTGACATCTATGTATATAAAAGCCTAAGCAACCTTTTGACCATTTCACCAGTTGCTATGATGCACACTGACCACCAGGAGGCAGACGCTCAATGCAGGAGCTGCCACATGGTGGTCAGTGTGCTCCCACAGCAAGAGTGCTGCTCAGAGCTGAAACCGGTTTAGTTCAGTGGATAGAGCATCAGCCTGTGGACTGAAAGGTCCCAGGTTCGATCCCGGTCAAGGGCATGTACCTTGGTTGGGGGCACATCCCCAGTAGGGGGTGTGCAAGAGGCAGCTGATGGATATCTCTCTCATCGATGTTTCTAACTCTCTCTCTCCTTTCCTCTCTGTAAAAAAAATCAATAAAATATATTTTTTTTAAAAAAGAGTGCTGCTCAGAGACACACATGCAGCTGCAGCAGCGGAGATTCCCGCAGACACTCCCCCCACGTCCCCCTCCCCCATCAGGGCCAGACCAGGATCTGGACAACATCAAGCTGACTGGCCTAAGCGTGCAGGCCACTGCTTGGTCCTGGGTGCACCAAGAACACAACCGGGCAGCACCGAGCCTGCTGAGCAGCAGCAGTGGTGGCAGGCACAGCAGAGCCTGGAGGAGCGGGAGCTGCGCAGCATGCCTGGCCAGGCTTAGGCTCCTCCCCCACCACCTGCTGCTTCACACACCACTGCATCCCTCAGGGAATGTTGGACTGCCAGTTTTGGCCTGATCTCCACAGGCCCTGCCCAGGGACCACCTGGCAGGGATTCATGCACCAGGCCTCTAGTTATACATGTAAAGATAAAAAATATATATATGTTTTAAAGTCCTCTAGAACTCAAGAGTATGGTAGTAAAGGGGAAATATATGTATATCATGAATTATAAGGTGCCTAGAGGCCCAGCGCATGAATTCGTGTTCCAGGGGGGTCCCTCTGCCAGGCCTCTGGGGTTGGACTGAAACCAGCTCTCTGATATCCCCCAAGGGGTTCCCTGATTGTGAAAGAGTGTAAGCCAATATGAGGGACCCCACCAGTGCACAATCGGGGCCAGGGAGGGAGGCAGGAGGTTGGTCAGCTGGGGAAGAGATTGTGGGAGGGCTCCAGGGCATGTCCAGCCGGTCTTGCTCAGTCCCGATTAGCCAGACCCCAGCAGCAAGTTAACCTACCAGTCAGAGCATCTGCCCACTCATGGTCAGTGCATGTCACAGCGAGCAGTTGAGCGGCCTTAGCATATTATTAGCATATTATGCTTTGATTGAACAGAAAACCAGGTGACCAGACACTTAGCATATTAGGCTTTTATTATATAAGATGCTATGAAGAGTTTAATAGACACACATGGTGCTTTGAAAGTATAAAAGGAGGCATTAGCACTGCTGGGAGGTGAAGGTAGGCTCCACAAAGGAGGAAGGCTTATTGCTGAGTCTAAAGGGGAGGAAGAGCCCTCCCTGGTTGGCTATCAGAGAATAAGGCAGAGGACTTGAAAGATGAGTAATGTAGTGAACAGCAGATGAAATTAGAGCTCAAACATGCTTTGCATTTCAGTCTTTGTTTTATCTACAGAGAATCACAGCCAGAGCATACTGTCACGAGTTGAAGTCTAAATTGCTTTAGATCACATGTTCCCAAAGGGTAAGGACCATGTCTTTGGTGTGCTCTCTCAGAATTCCTGCACAGTGGGTGTTCAATAAATATTTAATGGTAATGAATTGATTAATTAAGAGCAGTCATGTTCCATATGCATGTGTAGAGCCCTCTTTTCACTTTAATTACTATTGCTTTAATCATCATGAAATAGTATTTCTTAGACAAAAAAATTTAGTTCACTGTTAATTACACAGTCCACCTGAGTTTGTAGCCCTAAGATAAATAGTGGTATGAGGGAATAACCCACTTCTCGCTGCTGGTGAACAATTCTGTGGCACTGCCCATATAAAACGGAAGCAGTTAAATGTGGAAGAGCCCTTACTGAGAGACAGCTCCTGAGCAGGTGCTGGAAAAGAAGAAGAATGGGAAATGTAAGGAATACCGGCAGGAATCAGGAATTGAGGGAGCAGTTTATCACATGGTGAGACTGAAATAAAATAAGAAGAAGGTCTTCCAATAATGTGGCAAGAAGTAGCTGGGCTCCAGGCTCCATGGTGGTTTCCAGGGAGCATAACAACTGGTGAATGTGCTCCAGACCAGTGGTCGCCAACCGGTGGTCCATAAGGTCCAAAAGGTTGGCAGCCACTGTTCCAAAACAAAGTGAAGAAGAGAAACACACCTGCATGTCTAAGCATCACTGTCAGCCACAATGTCAATGACCAGACGACCTCAGGCTGTGAAAGGCCAATTTCATTTCAGCTAAGCAAGAGGGAAAAGTATTTTAGGACTCAAGCCAGCAGAAGCCTGGAGAACAGTAAACTAATGCAGAGGAGGTGGTATGGTACCCCACCATAAATCGAAGCTAGATAGTGGAGCAGAGGTAGAAGAGAAGGTAAGGGATTAGGAGGGGAGAGAAGAGGAAACAGGAGCAGAGGTGAGAATATGGAAAACTTTCTCATGAGCACAAGAGGAGAAAGTATGAAAGTAGGGTAGCCCATTTTCTTTTTGCCTCTGACACCACACAGGGTCCAGTGTGGAGCAGGCAAGGACCATCGATCAAGTGTGAGACGGGCTTTCAGGCAGTCATCTAGACTATCTTAATTCATGTTAATAGGTATTAAATATTGATTTTTTTTGTCTTCCATTCTTGCCACAGCAGATTCTATTATGCACAAAACATCCATAGTGGTCTTTTTAAAATTCAATTCAGATTGTATCACTTTTGGTTTAAATATATATATATATCTCCCAATACTTCCTAAGGCATAGCTCTGTGATTATTGAGGTGCGGGAGTCTCAAAAGCCTAGAAGGACCAAGTTGTAAGTATCAAATAAACATGTTAAGAGATTGGTTGGCCCTCTCAGAATTAGAGCGTGTCTGACAAATTTAAAGAGTGCTGTTACTCCTTACCTTCAGCCGTGTTTTGACATGTGGAAATGTGAACCCACATTTGCTAGAACTTCTAGTTTTTTTTCCAACACAAACTGGATATTTGATTTTCAAGTGAAATCTAATTTCACATGTTGAATCAAAGTTATAAAATATAATCGATGCCAAGCAAAATGTATCTCATGACATTACTGTGGACTAACTGCCAATTTGCCCCCTCTGCTACAGGACCTGGGCCAGCCTACAATCAGCGTTAACTTTATCTCCTGATTACTGGCAAAGGGGTTGAAGTGTAGGATCTGTAATCAGTGTTGGGTATAGCAAATGGCCATGTCCAAGGGCTACACTTCTATCTGGGAAGCCTGGAGAGTGGTAGCAGGGCTGAGGACAAAAAAATTAAGGCAGGAGAGTTCCTGGGACCTGCAGTATGTCACAGTAGCCAAGAGAGGTCCATTAAGCTATAGATTCTTCAGGAACTTTCTAAAGCAACAACCCAATCTAATAAAGTTGCCTTGGCAGGCCCCTCACTTCAGGACTTAACATATCTGGTCTCTAATCACTCAACTTCATCTTTAATATTCACATTCACAGAGGCAAAATAACTGAGAAGGATTAAGAACATACTGTTAACCAAATTCTCAGAACAGTGTCCATCTCTTCAGAGGACTGAGTGGAGATATGAGTCACAGAAAAAATGTCCTTACTGAGGGGGTTACAAAAGCATATTTCTTGGTGATCAGAGCATTGGGGATACAAAACATAGAGACTTAACACAATTAGAAAATAATGCTAAAGAGCATCTGAAGCAAATCCTAAGGCAGGCATGTTCTTCAACAGTGAGGAAGTTCACAAACTCAAAGAGGAGGAGAGCAGCTATGTGTAATCAGAGTTTTCCCAAAGAAGAGACAGGATTTGAGATAAATAAAGGTTTAATATAGTCTGCACTGATGCATTAATTCAACAAATGTTTATGAAATGCTGGAAATGATTCTGGACATAATTCTAGACATAAGAAGTTTCCATTCCAGTGTAAACAATAAAAAAATAAACAAGTTGACAAATAATTTCAGGTAGTTACTATTGCCACAAAGAAAATCAGAGGATGGTAATATATAAGGAGCTGGTGTGGTATTGGCCCTTAGGCATTTGGACTGAAGTGATAGAAGGCAGCCAGACAGGTAAGGTCTCGGGGGAAATCATTTCAGGAAGAAAGAACAATAAGTATAAGGAGGGAATTACCTTAGTTTGTTCCAAAAAGGAAGTGAAAGGAGGACAGAGATCAGAGAGGAAATGGAGGAGTCTCCTGCCGCTTCTAGAGGCATAATGAGAATTTGGGTTTTGTTCTATTTTTAATGAGCAGCCATTAGAGAATATTAGGCAGAAAGGTGATATGAAAATAATTGTCTAACCACTGTGCTGTGCACCCGAAACTAATACAAAATAATACTGAATATAAACTGAAATTGAAAAAAATAAAAGATTTTTAAAAACAATAAAAATGATGTAACATGATAATATTTTTAAAAGATTACATTGGCAGTTACTGATATATGGGAAGTTGGCTTTAAAGACAAATAATAGAAGTAGATCTCCTACAGGTAGATGGAGTACATCAGGCAGGAGACTGAAGTGACCTGAGTTGTACTTCGACAGTGATGAGTTCCCACACAACTGTTGTGGCAGATAAATAAGAAGGACCAAGAAACAGGGGATTTTCAATGCCAGCTTTGGGAACAAATTCAATTCTTAAGGAGAACAATGAGGTTCCTGGTCGCAGATTGGTGTGACAGTAGAGCAATAATTTATTTGCTTGCTTTTTTATGACCTACTTCTCTCCGCTAAAACATAACCTTACTAAGAAACTTGGTCTAATTCTCTAGGACTCCATCCCCATCACCACAACTTGCAGACAACCATGCTAGTGTGACTTGGAACACATAGTTATTAACGAACAATAGGCTCTCAATCAGTGAATAATGAACACAATGAATAATGAAAGAACAATATATTGAATGAACAAATGAGGTTTAATGGAAAGTATTAGAAGTGTGACCGGCAGTGAGGCTGCTACAATAATAAGATGTGAAGAGTTAAGAGACTAAAGAAATCAAAAATGAAATAAAAAACAGTCTATATTTTGAAAAGATCCAATAGAACTTGGAGATAGTGCTGGCCCATTGATCAATAAGGATAAACCTGAAGAAGTAAACAATGACCACAAGGGATATGGCAGATTTCCCAGGGGCCCTTGGGTTCTGGGTATGACAGAGATTTGGCCAATTCTATGCATTTTCATGGTATTTGAAAGCAGAATTGAAGTGGAGGGCATACTGCCTGCTTTTGCTATTTTGTGGAAAGCAGAGCCATGGAGACATTTGCATTTTTATGTCAACATATAGCAGAGCACTCCGGGTCTAGTCAATGGCTTCATGGGTGTCTACCATCAGGAAGCAGGTTCCCACTTCGCTGATGCAGATTATAGCAAGTCCAATTGTGGCCCTAGGCTAACTACAGTTTGGCTTCTGAATTACAGCTATCTGCTGACCATATCACTTCCAAGTTATGTCACTTTCTGGATTACGGTAGAATCAGTACCATAGAGAATCAGCAACTTCCTTGGTAGGTAGATACAATATGGTGGCCTTGGAGGCTACTGCTGAAACTTGCCATATGTTTTGTCTTTTCAGCCCTCTGAGTGATTCTGTAAGTTTTGTACTATCCTTATAAAAAATAATAAGTCCCTATTGCATAAATTAGCCAGAAAGGATTCTGTTTTCTGGAAAGGAACTGTGAGAGATATAGTGACTATTTCTGGATCTGAACCTGAAGGAGTGAGACAAGGGAAGAAATACAAGAAGGAAGGAAAAGTCAGGAAGATAAGAAAAGGGTAGAGACTGAAAGAGGAGGAGAAGATATCCTTACCTTAGAGGAGTTGAAAGAGGCAGCATGACAAGAAGGAAGCAGAGACAAGACTTAATAGAAAACCTTCAGCACATCCACAAAATAACAGGCAAGTATACCTAACTAAGCATCCTGGGAACTGAGCACAGAAGCACTGAGTATGTACCACCAAGGAGGCCTCTAGAGGCAGAGAGCATCCTGCCAGGAGGTAAGAGCTCCCAACAGGTCTCTGAAAACAGAAGACTCACTGGAAAGCATCCCCATAACTGGTTAGATGAATTCAAACGGTCTGTGTACATGTTTTGAACATTGTCACAAAGAGGAAACATGGGATTAAGCCATTCAGTACAGTGTCTGCCTTGCTTCTGGGCCAGGTCCCCAGGGGCTGGTGCCAGCCTAATGTAGCAGAAACACAGGGAAACACACACTAGGAACCAACAAAACACACGGCATCCCGGAGGCTGCTGTTAGACAACAGAAGGACCAAAATGCCTTCCCAACAGAATGTGAGTAGTCTAGGAAAAAATCCATCGAGTGAGCTACTGGAAATGGCTCTTTTAGTGCAATATCAGAATGATTTGCAGTGATATTGGGTGAGGCAATATCTTGGGCTCCAAACTGCACTTACCAATGTCAGACCAAGTGTTAGACAGGGAAGAGTATGATGGAGTAGAGGGAAGGAAGAGATGGACATGGCTATGAATCTGTAGATGTGTTCTGAAAGTGTTTACAAATTTCCATTTTATTCATTTGTGCATGCATTTGTCCTTTTCCTGTATTTTTACCCAGATCCACTTAGCAATGCACTTAAGTGTTATGTGTGATATATTCAGAGCTTTTTATACGTTACATTTAAAAGTCTGTTTTGGTGATCGTGATCTTGATAATGTAAACAATTTGTCTCATATTCTGCACGCTTGCCCATTCTCCCTCTTTACTGATTTGTAAATAACTTGCAATAATAGGAAACAAAATATAAATATATGGAAGTGCCTAACACTCAGGCATCATTCTCATAAGGAAAATTATTTAAAGTTATCCATTCAAACAAGCTCACTGTGGCAAGCATACCACCTCCATAGATTATATTGTAATGAGAAAACAACACCCCCACCTCTCTAGTTAATATTCTCTCTTTCAATGACTCGGAGGCAAAATCTACCAGCTATAATTTGCTGTCAGGCTTTCTGGTTCTGAATCCATTGGTTGGGTTGATTTCACTTGTCCTTCCTAAAGCTTTAGTCTCTGGCTTCTGGGGGACCACAGGGACTTCAAAGTAGGGGGAATCACTACAATGCTCTAAAAAGTAGGGGCACCTCAGCTGGCCTGGCTCAGTGGTTGAGCATCAACCTATGAACCAGAAGGTCATGGTTCAATTCCTGATCAGGACACATGCCTGGTTCACAGGCCCAGTACCCAATGTGAGGGTGCAGGAAACAACAATCAATAATTTTCTCTCATCATTGATGTGTCTATCTCTCTCTCTCCCTTTCCCTTCCTCTCTGAATTCAATGAAAATATATTTTTTAAAGTAGGGGGAAAGGAGAACTCAACTCATACAGCTTTTAGATGCATGTTAGCATAACACCTAACAGTTCTAATTATATTTTCAATTTGAGAGTTATGAGAATCAGCCTAAACATAAGCTTTATGTGAATCCCACTACAGTGCTGGTTACCTTTCTTATCATAGAAGTGACAACAATCCAGGTGTTAACAATCCAGGTTTCCGCATCTCCTATTTGTATGGTTTGCCTACCACCAACATGTTCAAGAAGTGGCTATCTTTCAAAACAACCAGTGATGACAAAGGGAGTACATTATGAGTTGGCTGCTCCATGTCTCAATGGAGAGTTCACATCGGAAGAAAGAGTCTGTGATGCTCTCCCCCTTACACTATAGAGGACATAACTAGATTTTGGGAGTTTAAACATCTCTGAAAATCTACTTCTTACAAAGACAGTGGTGATGATGACATTATTGTTATGGTTGAATTGTGTTCCCTCAAAATTTACATGTTAAATTCCTAACCCCTAGAACCTCAGAATGTAACATTGTTTGGAGATAGAATTGTTCTTGACATAATTAGTTAAGATGAGGTCATGTTAAAGTAGGGTGGGCTCCTCATCCAATATGACTTATATACTTATAAAAAGGGCAAATTTGAACAGACATGCACACACACACACACAGAGGATGTCATGTGAAGAGAAGGAGGAGGAGGAGGAAGAGGAGGAGGAGGAAGAGGAGGAGGAGGAGGAGGGGGAGGAGGAGGAGGAAGGCAGAGATCTATAAGACAAGACCACCGAAGATTATCAGCAAAAGCTAACACAGAGAAATAGAGAAAACTCTCCCTCACAGCCTCAGAAGGAACCAGTCCTTCTGGCATCTCCATCTTGGACTTCCAAGCTCCAAAACTTGGAAGTCTGTGCAACACTCCATTTCTGTTTTTGTTAGGACAACCTTTGTTAGGAAACTAGTTCAGGAGAAGCTGCCAATTATAGCCCTACCTGGTTTGGCTTAATAGATAGAGCACCAGCCTGAGGACTGAAGAATCCCAGGTTTGATTCCAGTCAAGGCCACATGCCTGGGTTATAGGCTTGATCCCCAGAACCGGGCATGCAGGAGGCAGCCAATCATAATTCTATCTTGTCATTGATGTTTCTATCTCTCCCTCTTCCTTCCTCTCTGAAGTTACAAACATATATGTATTTTTAAAAAGATGCTAATTATAACCATAAGTATCTAATAACAATAGCCTGCAATGTAGAGCCCTCTTAAGGTTCTTTCTCCAAATTAAAAAAAAAAAAGGTAGGGCTAAGATTTTTGAATAATGACAATAATAACAACATCTTTGCTTCCATCTGCTATCTTATCAGAATTTCATCCCCAATTGCGTGAGTTACTAATAATGGTGAATATTATCCCTGTTTGCAGATGGGAAAACTGGAACTCCTAGAAGTGTAAAGAAATCATCTCATCGGCTGGTTTCAGAGCTAGGTTGGGAACTTGAAACTGTGGTTACAGAAAATGTTTTCCATTTTCTTCCATTTACATATAAAAATACAGTTACAAACATAAATAGGTAGCCCTTAGATTTCACTGCCTTTCCTAGGGTTCTGAACCCCTGCATCATGACCTATGTAAGTACATCTAGAGATGTGTTCTAGGGAGGAAGAATGGAGTGAGCAACCTGAGAGACCACTAAGGAATCCAGGACTCCCCACACTGGCTCTAGTGCCTGTGAATGAACACAAAGAGGGTGACATTACCTGCTGGCTTTGATCTCCCCAGGAGCACACTGCAGCAATGCCTCTCACACAGGGCCAGTCCTGACTACAGGGGACAGCAGGTCAGAGCTGAAGGTTGAGAAGGGAGCGATGGTACCACCACCATTTACATATCAGAAAACACTCCAGCCATTCCAGTCTTCCTTGGAAAACTGTCATTGTTCTGTCACCGGATGTTTATCTAATCTTTCAAAAATAGTTTGTATTTTGCTTGCATGTCCTCTTTGGGAATAATAAGTAAAATTTTCCCCACTGTTTTAAGTGTAATGACCACTGAGACTTATCTTAAACTTGCCTCTTTTGGACTCACCATCTCAAAGCAATTCCTCTGTCTCTCAGATCCCAGAGGTGGTGGGAGTCCCCCTTCTCCATCCTCTGCATGAGTCTGATTGGTGCCGTTGCTCTGTCACACTACCCATCAGTCTCTCAGTCAGGTGGACTTTGTTTTCGGTGAGCTCATTAACTCACCTAACAGGCATGGAGTACTTTCTCTCTGCAAGTCCTGTGGTCAAGCACAGGTGGCACAGAACGAAATAAAACACTGTTCCCATCACCTCCTCAGGTACTATGTAGGGCAAAATGATAATAGAAAGGAAGGGTGAGTGGGACAGAGCCCAGCCCCTCACGATGTGACTTGGGCTATTGGAGAGCAAGTAAGGCAAGTGGGTTTTGTTCAAAAGGCCCTGTGTTGATCAGAGTTCTTCACAGATAGCAGAGGTAAGTTCTGGCTCCTTCAGCATAAGGCGAGAGGGGTTAGATTATTTAAGTGGCTTTTAGAAACTTCAGATCAAAACAGCCTCAGAAAGCTAGAAGTAAAGTTCCTTCCTGATGCCTTAGGAGCAGGAATTATCAGAATAACCAGCTCTAATCATCCCTAGTCCTTTCGTCATCCTACTTTAAGACACAGATACCAAAGAGAGAGTCTTGTTTACTGCATCTCTGTTTGGGGCCCATCTCTTTCCTAGGGAGACCAGATCTCTTTACGGACACCTCATCCAGACTGCTCTTCCCCTGAACACCTGGGGTCTCTGGGACATAAGTAGTTTCCAAGTGTCTTAAAACACGTCAGGAGAACCTGAGTCTGTGTCCTACAGAGCCATGTCTCATCTCAGCACTGCACACACAATGATGGAATAAAGAACAGAGGGGAGTCAAATTGGAACAGTTACTAAGTCCAAGGAGTAATTTATTTTCTTATGATGTGTTTCAGATTTCAACATCTGCTTGTTTAAATTTCAGCTGGGGAAATTCTTTTTTTTCCGGTTAAAAGATTTCTTGATTCCTTACAATAGTAACTCATGTTTCCTTGTGAATTCTAACTTTCTTCCTGACTAATTTTACATCTCTTTAATTTCCTAATAGCCTGGTGGCATAGGATTTATTTTCTTCATTGGAAACTAGATATCACAGAGGCTGGTGACTTGCCCAAGGATGCGAGATGCTTGCACAGGTTGGAAGGGATGAGACTCTGGGACTCTTGCCTCAAAGGCAGGCTCCTTTCCATGGCTCCCTCCCATGTGTTTGGTTGGAACCTTTCCTTCTCGAAGGCAGACTCTCATCAGAGCACACCCCATGCTAAGAAGGCTGTGCAATCAGTGAGGAGGCTTTCCACACCCATCTCGTTCATCCAGAGGTCACCGTACACTGAGCAGCCCGGACAGCACTGATTGTCCTGGTCAGTAGGTATAGCACATGCCTGGAGAGCCTTGCAGAGTGATAATCAGGTGCAGCCTCTTTCTTCCTCTTAGAAATTTACCATTTGTTCAGGGTAACATGCTCAAGGGTGAACACTGAACTCTTGAAGGACGATAGCTTTGTTCAAGATACTCCTCTTTTAGAAGTATCTGTGACCTAGAGATATGGCAAGTCATGAAATTGCCTTAGAAGATACCAAGGAGAGAAAGGAAAAAAGAAAGGTAATCATCTCAATGTATAAACAAGGGAAACTTGGTCTTAGAAAAACAACGTCATTTGCCATCAGCCACCGAGCTGACCGGAGGCAGCTTTGTAGTTGAATGCGAGCCTCTTAACTGCCCATCGAATGGTATTTCCTCACATTGTACAGCATAAGGCGGCAAAGAATATATCACAGTAACTGAGCAACTGCACTCATTTTTCACTGATCAAGTCAGCAGGCAAACTGAGGTTTCACAGATTAGAAACAGCCCTCCAGGTACCACCCCAAAGTTGGTCTGAGTGCCCAGGATCCTGAGATCCTGAGTTCTCAGTCAAATCCATTCTGGTGAGTCACATGTCAACGCTGACCCTCCTGGGTATGTTACCGTATCTGTAGGAGCCACGCCAAGCAAACAGAGAGATGGGCTCAGTGCAAAACCATAAACCAGAAAGCCTGCTTCTGACTCCTGTCTGAGGCCTCTTGAGAGTAGTTGCCTCTCCTGGCTGATTAATATATATAAATCTGTCCCTTCCACACCTGTGCTTGGCTTAGAAAAAAATAAAGTAGGCCAGTGGTTCTCAACCTTTTTTAATGCTGTGACCCTTTAACACAGTTCCTCTTGTTGTGACCCCCAACCATAAAATTATGTTTGTTGCTAGTTCATAACTGTAATTTTGCTACTGTTAATGAATTGTAATGTAAATATCTGTGTTTTCCGATGGTCTTAGGCGACCTTGCTAGCAGTTTTCAACCTGTGGGTCCCGACCTACAAGTTGAGAACCGCTGATGTAGAGCTTAAGACCATCGGGAAACACAGATATTTACATTACGATTCATTAACAGTAGCAAAATGACAGTTTCGAAGTAGCAACAAACATAATTTTATGATTGGGGGTCACCACAACATGAGGAACTGTATTAAAGGGTCGCAGCATTAAAAAGGTTGAGAACCACTGAAGTAGGCAATTCCCTATCAGGACATTGCTCAAGGAATTGGTATTCTTGCCCCAAAACATCTCCACTAGTGTCAAGTCGAAGTGTGTACAATTTCAAATAAGATATATGGTATCTTTGATTCATAAAAAGGTCTTTATCTTTAAGAACTATCTGATGAACTGTAAATTCTCTGAAAAGGGAAATGAGATACAAACTGGAGCGCAAAGGCTACTGGGAAAAAGGATAGATAGAAGTGGAAGGAGACATAGAAAACTACCAGAAACCACATTCACATGCTTCATCTGTCATTAACTTTTGTTAAGCACTTAATATGTCCCAGGCACCTAGCTAGGTACAGGAAAAACAGAAATAAAAACGCCATGGCCTCTGTTCTTCAGTCCAAGGAAATAAGTGTGATGAGTCATAATCCTGCAATAAAGTGTTATGATAGTTCTATACTCACAATGCTACTCTGAGGAAACAGATGAAGGCCACCATCAAGGCCCAAAGGACTGTTTGCACTGCCAAGGTAGAGATGTTCAGACAGATTTTTTACAGATGAGGAGCTCACCATGAAACAAGACTAAGAGGAAATTTGAGGCTGAAGGAATAACATATATGAAGGCACAGGGGTAAAATAGATAGTACTTTATTTTCAAGAATGGCAAGCAATTCTGAATACGTATAATAGTGGCATCACAGACATCTATTGTTAAGGTGTCAAGCCATCTGAATTTGCTCTGGAATGAGGGAAGTTCCGGAGCATAAGACTTCAGTGCTAAAATCAGGAAAGACCCAGGTAAACCAGATGGAGCTGATCATCGTAAAGATGGTCGCAAGAAGGATGCTTACATTTAGAGCAGCGGTTCTCAACCTTTTTTAATGCTCTGACCTTTTAATACAGTTCCTCATGCTGTGGTGACCCCCAATCTTAAAATTATTTTCGTTGCTACTTCATAACTGTAATTTTGCTACTGTTTTCAACCTGTGGGTCATGACCCACAAGTTGAGAACCGCTGCTGTAGAGCCTAAGACCATCAGAAAACACAGATATTTACCTTATGATTCATTAACAGTAGCAAAATTACAGTTATGAAGTAGCAACAAAAATAATTTTAAGATTGGGGGTCACCACAACATGAGGAACTGTATTAAAAGGTCACAGCATGAAAAAAAGGTTGAGAACCACTGATTAGAGGAAAGTAGTAAAGCAGACTGCACAGAAGGAGCACTGACTGAGGAGCTACAAGCCTCGGGATCATACTAGAAGCCTTTCTGGAATCAGTTTTCTAATCTGCACTGTAGCACAGGAGCTCTGATATTGCTCAAATCCAAATTCCATCATTCCAAATGGAGATCCCAAAGGAGCCAAGGTAGGAAGAATCACCTGCCTAAATGACAGTTTCCACAGAACAATAATCCTTTGCATGTGAACCTGCAAGGGGCCCCTGAAGCTTTTCCCAGGAGCAAAAAAAAAAAGCCCAGAGGAGATAGAAATCAAAGTGACTACCCACAGAAACATGGCAGCCCATGTTGGTCATAACTGTGATTTCATTAGTGCCCCATTCAAAATTAGCCTTCTCTAGGGACTGGTTTGTGGCGAGGCATCAAAATGATTTTAAAAACCATCAGTCCCTGTTGGTTATGCCCATACAGATGTATATTAACTTGTAATAACCTGGAGCTGCGAATCTCAGTCGCACTGTGGCTTGGCACAGATTTCCTCATTTATTTATTTATTCATCCACTGAACCAACATATTGCGCTAATACACTTGTTAATTAGTAAAAAGGAAAGGAATGACTGGGGTCCCTGAGATATCATTCACTTAGATGGTTGGGTGATTTCAGTGATCACCGCATAGAATTTCAGCCATCCCTTGTTTTACTGCTTTGAAGAGCATTTGCTCTTTATAATTGGTAAGTTGGTGGCAATGTTGCATCAGCAAGTCTATCAGCACCATTTTCTAAGAGCATGTTTTCACTACATCTCTGTGTCACATTTTGGCAATTCTTGCAATATTTCAAACCTCTTCATTATGGCTATATTTGTTGCAATGATCTGTGGTCAGTGTATTGGAATTGTTCTATGGTGCCACAAATCACGTCAATATAAAATGGCAAATTCAACTGCTAAATGTGGTGTGTTCTCACTGCTTCACCAACTGGTGGTCTTCCTGTCTCTTTCCATTTCTTTCTGTCTCCTTGGGCCTCCTTTTTTTTTTTGAGACATAACAATACTGGAATTAAGCCAATTAATAACTACAAAGGCCTCTATGTGTTCACGTGAAAGGAAAATCTAGTGGAGATGCTGTGAAGACTGTGAAAAGGACACAAGATTTGGAATATCACATAAACTTAGTTACAAAAGCAGCGGTCGAGTTTGAGAGTAGGGACTCTAGTTTTGAAAGAAGTTCTCCCGTGGATGAAATGCTGTCAAACAGCATGACATGCTGCAGAGAAATCATTCCTGAAAGGAAGAGTCCATTGAGGACTCTCAGCAAGCTTCACTGTTGTCTCATTTTAAGAAGTAGCCATAGGCACGCTAGCCCTCAGCAACTACCACCCTGATCGGTCAGCAGTCATGAACACAGAGGTTAGACCCTCCACCAGCAAAAAGCCGAATTCACCGAAGGCTCAGATGATGGTTAGCAATTTTTTTTTTGCTATATCTTTAATTATGTTTGATTAGACAGAATGCTATTGCACATTCAATGGACCACTGTACAGTGTAAACATGACATTCCTATAAACTGGGAAACCAAACACTGTGTGTGACTTGCTTTATTGTGATATCCATTTCACTGTGGGAGCTTGGGACTGATCTCACAGTATCTCTGAGGGACGCCTGTACTAAACTAGATCAAAAACTAGAATTACTTTTGTAATTTTTCCAGTGCAATGATGAACAAGTTCCAGTCTCCCAATCAGGTTGTATCAAATCTCTATCCATATTAACACCAATATTCCAAGGATGACTTAATGTCTACATTGCACATTGACTATCGACAAAACACCAAGAGAGACCCGATTCAGTCAGAGGAAAGGAAAATTCTTCAATGTTTAGGTGAGTTAGGAGAAGACGGATGGAGTAAAATCACATGAGCTCAATAATCAATGGGCTGGCAGGCTGAATTGAATGCTTCGGGGCCTCTTCCAAACAATCTTCCTCCATGTGAACATTATGAATCCAAGCATAACGTAAGCTTCTGAACTGCACTTTCTATTTTCTGGATTTTTAAGTTTCTCATATTTGTCCACAGTTGGGAGATCAGCCCTGTAATCCTCGCACAAGTTTTAAAACGTAATCAGTTCCGTTTCCAACCCCAGCGCTTGGTCCCTGCTTCACAGCTTGTAGCCTCTGCCAGGAAACGAAGCAAACGTTCCCTTTCAAAGCAGGTGCAGCAGCCTGACAATAATCCAATAAAAAACCTATTAGCTGCGTCTCCATGACACTCCCGGTATCCATGGGACCCACAATATCTTTAATGGAGATAATAAATCCAGACCATTTCCTCCCGCAATTGCTCCCAATATGGCTCCACTCCTAGGACTGTTGCACTAACCTTTTGTTGCTACATTTTCTCATGAATGCTGAATCACTCTCTAATCTTTGCCATGAAACATGTTCGGTCCCACTCAGTGAAACGGATCAATCTGCGTGTGTTAGCCAATTGCAATGGCCTACTGGGCCATGTCTGTAGATTGCAAACAGCAGGCCTAATACTGACCAAGTTGTAAATGACCCACTATGGTTTGGTGGTTAAGCGATGATGGATAAAGCAAGAAAATGAGAGGAGGCTTGTGACCATGGGAATCGCTGCGTATATATCTGACTAACCTTGAACATGTAAGTTCCATACTAGCGGGTCAGTATGGTAAACATCAAGGACAAGATGTTTTATTTATCCCACATATTGCTTTTTCCTCAATATTACTGTTACCGTACCTCATTTCAATTCAGAAATCTTCTTTTGCAGGCTACACTAAAAGATCAAACTTTCCCTCCACCTGGGATTCAAGAGCTTCATTATCAATAGGCATCTTCTCTATAGCAACCCCAGCTCTTACTGTCTCCATGTTCACAGTGACTAAAGAAGCAAAATGTCTCACTGTTAATACCCATAATGCTCACTGTCTCATCCCACCATTTACAGGACTATAATCTCCACAGAGGCAGAAACCACGTTCGTCTTGCTTTGGTAACTCTCATATTCCTAGCACTTAGGAAATATTAATTGAAACAATAAAATGATATGCTTGTGTAGTTTTGTTCTAAAATGATATTCTTTTCCTCTAATGCATTTATTTACCTAATCCTTAAGACCTTGCTTAAACCCTGACCCCTCCTGGAATATTTTTCTAGTGTATTCTTCACTATTTTGACCTCTTTTCATTGAAGTCCAATTGTGCTACAAGAACCCATGTCTCTATTCAACTTTTGACTTTGAAAATGTTAGCTATTCAAGAATTGTTAGATGGATCAACTACATTTTGATGAATAAAAATTCTGAAGCTAAATAGGAAAATATCACTTTTCCAAATTTATAATAGTACATCACAACCAAGTTGGGGTTTTTGCACAACCCCAACTATAGGCATAACCTGGTCTCATCTGCACTAGAATCCTATTACTTCTTAAAGGATTTTGAAGTGTTGATCCTTCCACAGTCACAGGACAGATTCTATCCTATATTTGATCGATATCATTAAATGGCATATTTGTTCTCGGATGTAAATTTTTTTAGTTCTAGACTATGGAACAGTGTGAAATCATCTTTAGATAATAAAAAATAAGTTATTGAGTCTCTCTTTGTTTCATGCTTAATGAAAAGTTGAAGTCACCACAGATTTCTGATGATTTGTCTTAAATCAACAAAACCATCTGAGTTGCTATTACATGTCTTGCAAACTACACCAAATCAACAACTACTCAAAAAAAAATAGTTCTCCAGGGAAACCACCTCCATTCACTAATTCTTCTGCAAAATGTGACAAAAATATTGTGATAAGAATCTGGAAAAACAAGAAATAAAAAAGAAAAATGGGGGTCATTTTATAAAATGAGAAAGAAACCCTCAAAAAATTCTACTGACCATATCATCTAACCCTCTATTCCCTGGAAGAACGTATCATAAGAAACGGAGAAGGACTTGTGCCCATAAACAGATATTGTCTCATGGAAAAAGTGCTAAATAATAAGACAGGTTGCCAACATCCTAAACCCAGCTCCATGAAAAACTGGTTGGATAGGTAGTCTTACAATCATCTGAGAAGTAGTGAGTTTTATGTTTCTGATAAATACCGAAAAGACCGTGGCTGTGCCTTTTGGCAATTCACCACGATCTATTTTCTCTCCTCCCGTGATGAAGACAAATTACGGTTTTGAAACTCCTAGCAGTTAGTCACACGATCATTTGACTAAGATCTAAGCCAATGGACAGGAATGAAAATAATCTGCGTTACCTCCACCCTAAGGTCTAGTGAATAAAAACTGCTTTACATGGTCCCCTCTATGCTCTTCTCCCTTTCAAGTGACAGCAATACCACAAGAACCTTAGAAGCCAAAGGCTGAAGATGGCAGAGTTGCCATTTACCTGAGCCCCTGAATGACTGTGTCAAAAAGAGCCACGCTGCCAACCTAAACACGAGCCTTTGACAGTTGTTATTATTATTCATTCCCACCGAAATCTGTGGGCTAGTTATTACTGTAACTTATTCTAAGCAATAAAAAATAATTTTCATGTCATAAGATAACTGTGAAACACAAATTTACTTTAGAAATTATAGGAAAATATAATTCAGTTCAAAGGGGAGATAATTTGTCAAAATGACATCTAAGTAAATAAACTGTCCTTTAACCCTGACTTCGCATGTTTTTTAAAAAGGTACCAATATATTTCTCTACTGGTATTACTGTAAAACAATTCCTTATACTAATAAGTCGGAATAAAATTTTAATCTGAAAGTTATCAGGTAATACAAAAACATTCTTCAGTTTTTTAAAGAGTTCAGGAATAAATCAAATTTGAAGTCTAATTATATAAACCATTTCTCCAGTCTTCATTCTGACCGGCTACTGTAATTCCTAGCCAAAAGAAAGAACTGGACCCCAAAGATCTAATCAAAAAGTTTGTGCAGAGCTTCAAGGAATTGTCACCATTCCCTACAGCCTCTAGATTTGAATAAGGGAGAAGGAATGGCTTCTCAGTTCTTCAAATGAGAATAATCCTTGAAATAAGACTCTAACCATATTTTTTAGCTTATACCCTTAACTGTAAATGGGTGATGCATACCATAGCCAGGTATGCATCATTCCAAAAGGTCAGAATTTAAATATAATGATAAGTAACACTTTTATGTAATTTATACTCAAAGAATATTCTCAAATTTTCTATTTCAGTCAATGGTATCACCATCAGGTTTTCACATTTTAATTGAAATCTTGGTCAATTGTTCCGAGCTTCATGCTATCTCTGAGTTTCATCATTTATCTCTCATTTTCAATATCTAACATATCAGTAAACATTTTTTAAAATTTATCTTTATTGTTTAAATAATAAACAATATTTCCCCAGTGACCCCTTCTGGCCCTCATCCACTCCCAGCCCCAGGCAACTCCATGCCTAGAGTCCTAAACAATATTCCCAGTGCTCTTTGCTCAAATACTTCCCCTCTTTAACCCAGCTACCAAAGTAGGTGACCTAGTATTGTTGCATCATGTAAAAATAATTAGAATAGTTATCGTTCACTGAATACTTACTAAGTGTTTTGGAATCTATGCCAAATACTCACATGTACTTTTTAATTGTATTTCTTCAAGCGCTCTATGTAGAATATATGCTTTTTTTTTTCTCCACATAAAAGACTAGGCGACTAAGTCTTATAGAGGTTATATAACTTGTATTTATTTACTGGCTGTCTTCAGTGGTAGCAACAAAATTCAAAATTTAAATCCTGGCCTATTGGACTTCTGAGCCTGAAGTTTTGGACATTATATTATAATGCCTTTAAAATAATAATAAGTCCCTTGTTTTACTTATAAATCTTTCAGTAGGGGTTCTTGACAGGACTTGCTGAACTATTTGACACATACATTTCATTTTAATTTAAAAAATTTCAAAGTAATTAATAGTGAGAAAGCAATATCGATGTGTCAATTATTCAATTCAGAAAGTACTTTCTGAGCGTCCATTTCCACTCTTCCATACACTAAAGACTAAGTGCCAAATTATTTTTGTCGTTAATGTGGCAAAACAACTGTATGCTTCGTGTGAAAACCTGGAATTCAGACTTGTTAAATGTGATGTTTTGTATAAAAGTTTCATAAAAGGTAAGGTTGGCTAAGTATGCTGAGGATGCATTCTAAATGGCTTCAAAAAATAAAAGCAATAATGAACTGTTTTCTAAACAGGCAAGTCACGTGAGCCAAGTGTTAACTGAGAAGTGTCCATCTAGTGAGAGGGCCCGGGATGCGCGGATGATGGGAGCAGTAAGAGGTTCTTTCAATAATGTGTGTATAAAGGGCAGTAAAAGGTAGCAGGTAAATTTGAATACCTGTCACATGCTTCTGATGTACCAGAAATGGCTAGAAACTTTATATACAGAATTTCACGTTAATTCTTGCAAAAAGCTAATAATTATCTTGATGTTATTGGTAGAGAACTTGAAACTCTGAGAGCTTAAGTAGTATCTAAAGTCATGGAAGTAGAGGCAGCAAGGTAAGACATATTCTTATTGATGTTTCAAAGACATGAATGTAAGGATTGGTATTTGAGTGTGATAGTTCCAAGTCTAGCTAAAAATATTTGCAAGATTTTAATGCTTTGATATTAGAAAATGGGGTGTTGTTATTTATGGGTGAAAGCTAATGGAGCCTCTTCTCTATTTATTTACTATACATCCCACAGTAATTTTCTGATAACTACCATTTTAGTAATGTTCCTTCTATTCTTAACTTAAATTTACCATATTTGTTTCCAAATGATAATTATCTATAAATATCTCATGCAACCTCCTCAAACAATAATTTTCCACTATCAAGAATAAAAGAATAATTGTATTTGTATTTTCTAGTTGGATATTCATGGAGTGTTTGGTTAGCAAATTTAAGTAACAAAATTTGAGTAATTATAATTTAGTACAGGGAAGAATTATAGGCATTGCACAGTTTCTATGATTATTATTTCTGTTTCTATTGTTGTTTTGCAAAAGTGATTGCAAGTTTAGAGACTAAATTGTAGGTCATTATTGCTCTTTATCATTTTTAAACTTTTATTTTATACATTTCAGTTTGTAACACAAACCTGGGCACCTAGTAAATACTCATGACTGTTGCTTTTGGAGACTACTTCCTTCTGTTTATAAATGTGCTATTTCTTCTTCCTCAAGAAGGGTCAGTTACAACTCTCACTTTGCAAATAGAAAATGTCAAAATAGTCATTGTATGGCTGAAAACAGAACCACACTTCATAGAATCTCAATTTGTATTTAAAAAGGGAAGATAAACATCTTAGTATTTTACTCCTATCCACCCTGTAGCCCAGGCTTCTGCCTTAAGTGCAAGGCCAAGGAGGAAAATAAATAATTCTAGTTGCTCCATGCTTTGTCCAAATGAGGTTAAATTTCCCTTAAGCATGTACAGAGTTTTATATGTGCCTATAAGTTTTCTTATCTGTGACCACAGTTTGCCCTTATAATAGCCCCAGGAGATGAGTAGGCAGGGATTACTATCCCCATGGTACCCAGATAAGTTCCAAGTTCAAGCCCTTGGCCTAAAATCACACACCAGGGTATTGGCATATCCAGGCTCTGGATAAACTGCCCATCTATCTCCTTTCTCCTGAAGCAGGCAGCGTCTGAGGCTGCACTAACATGTTTATCAATTAAAGTTATCCACATTAATTGCAGCTATTTTCCAAGCCCATGGACGGGTAGTGAATAGCTGCTCTTAACCTTAAAGAGGAGTGAGCACAACCACAGAGAATTGACAATGGGAAGGATCTTTTAAGCAATTTATAGCTGAGACCAGGCCTGCATGTACTGTGACCAACAGAAGGAGGGTTGGGTAATTACTTATGATGTTAGCTCCTGTAGATAGGCACTCTCCTAAAACCCCTCAACTCACATTGTCCTTAGAAGCCTTTCTCTCCTTCTCTTCACTAATTATATGGTTAGTCCTGGAAGAGCAGGGACAGGGTCTTTTATGTCCCAGATAACTGGACTGATTGGCTCAAGTGGTGCTAATGAGCACAAGGGTGTCATTTAGGGTCACAGAGACGGAAAACCATCTCTGCTAAACTGGAAACTGCTCAGGGTACCTGTTTACAAGGGCAGATGGGTGAGTGTGGATGTCCCTTAACAGCTTTTCCTGATCCCTAATGGGCCAAGAGCAATCTGTTCTTCAAGGTACAATTAGTTCCACCTTCCCCACGAAGGTTTCCAATCAAAATCCATTTTAGTCCCAAGTTATGGCCTACCTGAGAGACCACTGAGGAATCCAGGACTCCCCACACCGGCTCTAGGGTCTGTGAATAATCGGGGGGAGGGTGACATCACCTGCTGGCTTTGGTCTAGGAACTGAGCACAGAAGCACTGAGTATGCACCACCAAGGAGGGATCTGGAGGCAGAAAGCATCCTGCAAGGAGGTGAGAACTCCTAACAGGTCTCTGAAAACAGAAGACTCACTGGAAAGTATCCCCATAACTGGTTAGATGAATTCAAACGGTCTGTGTACATGTTTTGAACATTGTCACAGAGAGGAAACATGAGATTAAGCCATTCAATACAGTGCCTGCCTTGTTTCTTCCCCCACCCCAATCCGCTTCATATCCCACTTTCACCCCCAACGAATATAAGCATCAGGCATAGGATTGAAGTCAGATGAAATATGACAATGGGAATGATACCTCTAAATATGTTATGACTTATCCATCCAAACACATGTTGTCCCCATTAACACGGTTTTCTTGGAAAGTTCTGCCTATTGCTGCCTTTGATTATTGCTTCTCTCCCAGATTTGATTCATTTTCTATGGGAAGATAGCTGATGATCATTTTATTTAGAGTTTGCCCACCCCTATGCTTGCCACTAACCAGTAGACCAGGCACACATTTTTTTTCTAGTGTAAGCATTCTAGTTGGGATTATAAAGGTATGACAAATGAAATATTAGTGAGTGGCCCAAAGTTGTACATAACCAAGTCATTGAATGTTTTTGTTTTTCATTCTCTGTGCCAAATAGGTCTCCCCACTATAGGGCCTCCATCATCTTGGGAATTCCAGGAGAGCAAGCCTTAACCTTGCAGAAGTGAGCTACACTGACTCTCCCACCTGGCCAGATACTGAACTCTGATTAAGCCCTAAACAGGCATTATTTTTCTTTCTTTGCCTCAAGACCTAGCATAGCATCTTAATTAATAAATCCAAAAATCAATTAATTGACTATTAAAAAACTGTTCCCATGTGCAATGCTAAAGAAAGGCACTGAACATTGTGGATTTGAGAAGCCAGACAATGCCTCATGGACCACAAGGGACCTGCCACAACAGATGAGTAAAAGAGAGGAGAAGGAGGGGAGAGGGCATCACAGAGGACCACACAAACAAGGATGTTGATACAATATTAGGCATCAACCAAGAGGTTGAGGCCTGTTTCACCATCATTAGCCTAATAAACCCTATGTAATGTCTGTGAATGTCATTAAACCAAGAAATTATCCCCATTTGGAAAAAAGAGTTTTCAATGAAAGCATTACATCTTTGAAAGGTCTGTTGAAAATGATACTAAGTTGTGTGGCTTTGGAAAACCAGTTTTAGTTTGTAGGCCTTGACTTCCTCACCTTTAAAATACAAATAATGGTTGTTGTCCTGACTCTTTGGGATGAAGACAAGAGTCAGGTGAGATGATACAGGTGAAAAGCACTGGGGTAGTTGTAAGTCATTTCTCTACCTGGGCTGCTACATTGGAAGAGAACGCAGCAATCTGAAGATGAGTGTGACATCCATGTGCGTCATTTATTTTGAATCCTCTTTCACCCAGGGCCACAACTTCTATATATGAAATCACCAAGCAGGTACAATTAGGCTTTAAAAAATGGTTCTGTTCACCTTTTTTTTCTTTCACCTTCCAGGATTTTGGATCTAAAAAATGGCCGAATGGTCAGAAGACTCAACTTGAAAATACTGTATCTACTCTGTATCTCTTTTATGTTGAAAAACACATTTTGCTTTTCACTGTTTCTCAATGTTTAGACAGAAAGAGGGGTTGATGAATACAATTTGATGAACAAAAGAAATTGCAAACAAACAAAGACTTGGAATTTGTTCATTAATAATTTGGCAATTTATACCAAGAATGTATACCGGTCCTTTAGGAAATAGCTCCTCTTTCTTGTGATTTAGATCCACTAGTTAATTAGTTTTTCTGCCTGGCTGATTGTCAGTCAAGACGCCTACATTGCATATAACCAGCATGTTCATAAACAGGGCCAAGTTATTCATTGAATCTGCTTCAGTTCGTGGGCAATGTGGGAGAACCAGCCTGTGTGTACATAGCTCCTTGGAATTGTTTGTTTGCTCGATTACCACCTCAGAGAAAGCCAGGTTGTATCTGTCTATACAACATCCACAAGACTGGACTGTTTAGGATATCTAGCCAAACAACTCACTGATTCAGTGGCATGTATCCATGGATTGACTGAATTTCTGGTTGTGTAATGTAACTGAATGGTTAATGAACTTTGATTGGTTGACCCAATAATACTAGGGAGAGAGATTCTTTATTATTTTTTCATAAAAAATATATTTCTTTCTTGAAAAGAGCAATGATTAGTTTTAATAACCGTTTGGCAGCCAAAGGTAATATAAAAAATATTGGTTTGGGAGCTAAGAGATCTGTAGTCTAATCTAATCCTACCTCTCTCATTACCTATTTGACCTTAGAAAATATTTTCAACCCCATATTCCTCCTCCTTTCCCCATCACCACATTCCTTCTCACCTATCACTTCCAGCCTCAATTTTATCATTTATAAATGAAACATTTGAACTAGATTTCAAATTTAGATTTTATGAACTTCTGATGCTATATCCATACTAGCCTCCTTATTATAGAACTAGTGGTTCAGTGCATTGACTTGTGCACAATGAAAAGAAATTAATTAGAAGAAATATTTTAATATCGCTATTCGTCCTTTCTCTATAATAGAAGTGTCAACCAAATTCATGATCAACAATGGCAGATTGAAACACATGCATGCAATTGAAAGCTTCTTATAAAGCCAGTGCAAGCTTTGTAAGTATTGTGCATGCGCGAGTCAACATTTATTTTTAAACCACAGTGGCATCATATGTACTGGCCAGTCAGTTGGTCAGTCAGAGGGATGGATAATTAGTCATGTAGCCATATCCTACCTAATAAAGGAGTAATAGCGCAAATTAACCATCACTCCGTTACATCCACAAGCCACACCCACAAGCCAATCAGGGGCTAGCATGCAAATTAACCCAACCAAGATGCCTGCAGCCACAAAGTGAGCAGGAGGGAGGCTTTGGTTTCCCCAGAGATGGAGGAAGCCAAGTTTCCCACACACTCTGGCCAGCCCAGGCCTCCACTCCAGGCTACAAAGTTTCAATTATAGAAGATAAATAAATCCCAACAAAAATGGCAGCAGCCATGGAACTGGAGAGAGCAGGAAGCTAGGGTTGCCCCCAGCGATGGAGGAAGCCAAGTTTCTGCAGCCCTGGCCTGCCTTGTTCTCCGCTTAAGGCTACAAAGTTTCAATTATAGAAGATAAGTAAATCCCAACAGAAATGGCTTGCCACCCCTGAGCAAGCAGAAGACTTGGCTCCACTCTAGGCTACAAAGTTTCAATTGTAGAAGATAAATAAATCGCAGATACCAGGGCCTCCACTTGGGTCACTGGGGGATGTGGCCGGCCTGCAAACCACCATAGGCCCCTCACCCAGGCCACCCCACGCACCAAGAGAACCCCCATGGTGATTCAGGACACCCTTCAGGGCAAACCAGCTGGCCCCCATCTGTGCACCAGGCCTCTATCCTATCTAATCTTATCTAATAAAAGAGTAATATACAGCCAACACACAAGATGGCTGCCCCCATGTGGTCAAAAGATCCTGCCCCCATGTGGACACAAGATGGCCACCACAAGATGGCCAGCAGGGAAGGACAGTTGGGAGAGACCAGGCCTGCAAAGAATGGTAGTTGGGGGCAATCAAGCCTGCAGGGGAGGACACTTAGGGTGATTAGGTTAGAAGAGGAGGGAAGTTGGAGGTGATCAGGCCTGCAGGGAAGGGCATTTGTGGATGGGTGGGGATTCAGGCCTGCAGAGGAGAGCAGTTGGGGGGACCATGCCCATAGGGGAGGGCAGTTAGGGGCAAACAGGCTGGAAGGTGAGCAGTTAGGCATCAACCAGGCTGGCAGGAGAGTGATTAGGGGGTGATCAGGCTGGCAGGCAGAAGTGGTTAGGGGCAATCAGGAAGGCAGGCAGGCGAGCAATCAGGAGCCAGCAGTCCTGGATTGTGAGAGGGATGTCCAACTGTCTGTTTAGGCCTGATCCTAAACGGGCAATCAGACATCCCTTGAGGGGTCCCAGATTGGAGAGGGTGCAGGCTGGGCTGAGGGGCCCCCCCATGCACAAATTTTGTGCACTGGGCCTCTAGTGTGTGTGTGTGTGTGTGTGTGTGTGTGTGTGTATGTGTGTATATATATATCTATATAATTGGTTATATAGGCTTGCTTAAACAAGTACTCATCTCTATTTTAGATGAACTCATAAATCTATTATGAGACAGATTTTATCTCAGAGAAATGAAGAGTGCAGACAAGGCTTCCCAATGGAGTTGACACCTAAGCTAAATATTGGACTGTGGGTGTTAGACTGATGAAAAAAGTAGAGAATAAAGGGGTGGGGGTAGGGGTTTCCAGACCAGAGCATGAGCAAAAGCATCAAGAGGAATTGCAAGGCTTCTACAGACATGGATATGGCTCATTTTACCTTGAGTGGGAACTGGGAGAGGTGGCGAGAGTTAGACCTGGATAAGTAGGCAGTGCCTACGGTGTGGTGGCTCATACTTATTCAATAAACGATAAGGTCTACTGTTTCTCATGACTTGTTTTGAGCGACGGCAAAGACCCTCACAATGAAGCCTCCTTCCATCAGCCTAGAAATCCCTGATGACTCTGGGTCAAGAAACTGTTGCCAACGTGCAATGTGGCTGGAAGGGAAACGGGGTTTGCATGAAAGCAGGAGTGACGGTTAGGCAGCTGTCACAGCAATGTAGGTGAGAAACGAGGAGGACCTCCACCGAAAGGCAGGGAGGTGGGTATGCGAAAGAAATTATTTTACTTGGCAAGGCCGTTCCCTGAGCAATCACAGGCGAGGGCTTTGAAGGGCAGTTCAGTTCTCCCGTGCTAATTTAGGACGGCGGTAAGTAGGGGTATATTTTACTTTATTTATTTTTTAAACTAGCAGTTACGAAAACATGTCAAAGCTGCACGCCAATTAATGAGTCCCTGCAGGCTGGACTGAGGTTTTATTAGAGGCTGTAGGAGATCTGTTGGCATGGCAGCAAAAGGAAGGCTTCTAAGCTCACAGTGGATCCCTCGGTGGCCCACGTCCATGGCAAAACTGTTTTCATTACTCCCCAATCAGCTAGCTCACGGTTGTGTTGTCTGGGAACTCTTAGGTCTGAGGTGGTTGCCCTGGCTTTCAGCAGCCCTCCATGCATGTTCTCAGGGGAAAACGTATGATGTACACAGCACAATGTAAGGGGAACAGCAGATCTGAAGGGAGGCGACTTTTGAGACCCTGCCTGCTCACTTACCAGCCCTGAGCCATGGCCATAAAACAAGAGCTAAGCCGATTCCCCAATAGTGTCAGGATTATTAGTGGTGTCTCTCCCCTAAGCCTACTCTCTCCATCCACTGAAAACTTTCTCTACACCTCCCCACAATCTTTCCATGCAGAGCCACTGTTGTTGGGAACTTTTGACCAAATTCAGATACCTCCCCAAGCCCTTTAAAAATCTTGCAAAGGTTAGGGTTCCCATTTCAAAACCTCCCAAAATAATATGGTGTATGAATTTCATTGTTCTTTCCCTTCTGGCTGCCTGGATTTACCGCTTGTGTATTCTCTTGCTGTCTATGGCTAATCTAGTAAACTAACCTACATGAAGACTTTGCTGAATGATAATAGTTTTGGATGATAGCATGTGCATTTTTTTAGTAGCCTTCACACCTTTAAATTAAAGAGTGACAGGAAAAGAGACTGGGACACCATTGCAAATGGGACGGGAGATATTTCAGAGGAAGACCCCATGAACTGTGTCTTGTGCTTCTGAAGCATAAGAAGGGAATGATTACTTTTTTGAGGGTGTTTGATTCCCATGCAAAAACAAAACAAATACTAACATCTTATATGAGAAAACTTTTTTCTTTTTGCAGAGGCTAAAAAGTTTCACTTTTAGTATTTATACCTCATTATAATGAAAACTCAGTTAAGGCTTCCATGCTCCAGATGAAGGGTCACTAATCTCAGAGCTGATGCCCACGATTGAAATCTGACTCAGGATTCTTTGCTACAGGCTTGGGTACATAATAACTCTCCAGATAAGAATAAAGATTCCCGCCAAGAGCGGTTTGGCTCAGTGGATACAGCATCGGCTTGCAGACTGGGAGGTCATGGGTTCGATTCCAGTCGGGGGCATGTGCCTTGCTTGTGGGCACATCTCCAGTGTGGGGCGTGCAGGAGGCGGCTGATCGATGTTTCTCTCTCATCGATGTTTCTGACTTTCTGTCTCTCTCCCTTCCTCTCTGTGGAAAATCAATAAAATATATTAAAAAAAGAATAAAGATTCCCAAGAGCCAACCATCTTATCCATGCAAGGAGTTCAGGGGTTAACGTGGAGGATGCCAATGGGCCACTTGGCCTACCACTTTTTCCACCAATGGCACGCCCTAAAGCCTATAACCCACCCCCCCACTCAAAACCTATGCCCTTGAGTTTTTAATTCACCATTTCTCTACCAAACAGAACTAGGAGCAATCTAAAGGTGGTTCTGAGCCACACCTTCAATAGATCATGTTCTAGCCAAAACTGCAGCTGAGCAGAACTTACAACTCAGCAGCTAAAAAACTTTTAGTAAACCGATAAGGGACTTCCATAGACCTGTGGACCGTGGACATACAAGCAAAACGTCCCTCTCAACAGCAGACTCCTCCTTTCCTGTCTCTGTGATAGTGACAGGAGGTTTAAGTTCATACAGGAGCAGTTTTCTGGAGAAAAGGCCTCAGCTGCCATCATGTTCCCAATCAGGCTTTGATACAAACAGGTTTAAAATTATAAGGGGATATAGGATAAGATAAGGGATGCACAGCAGTTAGGCAGTGATTGGTGGAATTGGGGGAGGGAAGCAAGTGTGAACAAGATGGCAGAGAGCCCTTGAGACTAACTCTTTTACAAGTCACGTCTCATCTGCAGACTCAAAAGAGGTTGATATCCCTGATTCTTGTTCAGTAGTGGTCCATGTTATGTCCTGACCACTGCAGAGGTGCCTCTAGTCACCTGGAATGCCCTCACTAGAAGTGACACTTTGGGCACCTATTCTTGGGGTACCTTGCCACTGGACTTGGCCAGAGTTTGTCTCCCCATGGTTTAGAATCTCTCATGAAAGGGCTGCACTGGGCATTTGGGCAGAGAAACCACTTCATTGATCACCTTTGCTTTCCTCCCTTTGGCCTGAGGATTGGGGCTATGGCAAAGCTTTGTCGCTGCTACAGGCAGAAGTCAGAGCAGGGAACTGGTTCAGCCCTGGGGAAGCTCATAAACACACTGGTCTAAGAGCTCAGCTGCAGAAGAAACAGGACAGATGATTCAAACCTAAAATCCAACCTCTCCTAAAGAAATGGCAGCAGTAAGCCCACACCACTTACAGGAAACATCTCCTTGCTTGTTACTGTTTACTGGATCCCCTGGGCAGGTATAAAGAGTAAACTCCAGAAGAGACTAAAACTTGTCTAGCTCGGGTAAGCAGGCACCCACCCAGATAGCCAGAAGCGATGCATGCTGCTGGATTTACATTGGCCCTCTGCCTCACTCCAATGCCTCTACTCCTCCCCGCCATAGACATATGTACACCAACATACAGGCTCAAAGCTTACCAAATTCAACAGGTAGAAAATAAAAATACTACTGAGCCTATTGCATAACATTTACCATGGTCGCCGCGTAATGTATGCCCATTATGCAATATATAAGAAGGTCTAGAGGAGGGAATTAAATGTATCCATATTCATACGAACAGGGGTATCCTCTAGATCAGTGGTTCTCAACCTTTCTAATGCCATGACCCTTTAATATAGTTCCTCATGTTGTGGTGACCCCCAACCATAAAATTATTTTTGTTGCTACTTCATAACTGTAATTTTGCTACTGTTATGAACCTAATGTAAATATCTGTGTTTTCTGATGGTCTTAGGTGATCCTGCTGGCAGTTTTCAACCTGTGGGTCTCGACCCACAAGTTGAGAACCACTGCTGTAGAGTCTAAGACTATCCGAAAACACAGATATTTACATTAAAATTCATTAACAGTAGATGTATTTTTCTCCTAATAAGACACACATTGTACATACCACTAAAAACTAATCCATTCTGTTTTCTTGGTAGTAGGGATTGATCTTATAAAGATGCTCCAGAAATAATAAAATAGCCTGGTGAGTGTTTGCTAAAGCATTGAGCTCTATGATTTATAACTTGTATGAACTAATAATAGGTGTTTATGTTAAAAGCGTTGTGTGGCCAAACGAGATTGGGAAATGCTGGTCTTAACAAAATTAAATAAGTGTCTTTATCACTAAGTCTTTAATATACAATATACGTTAAGCATTCCCAAGAAAAAAAATATGACATGAAGCATTTCTCGCCTGCATTTTGACCATACAATGCTCCTGACACAGAGCATTTCCTTTGGGAAATGCTCAAGTAAGAATCATGGAAAAGAAATTCTGTGATCAGTTCTGGCTCTAACACTTAGTATTTCACTTCAGTTATCTATTAATGTGTAATAAATTACTTCCATACTTAGTGACCTAAATTGACATTTATCATCACAGTTTTTGAAAGAATCAGAAGGTCAAGGCTCTGGCTCAGGGTCTCTCATGAGCTGCAATCAAGATGTTGGTCAGAGTTACAGTCATCTCAAGGCTCAACTGGGGAAGAACCTGCTTCCACACTCGCTCACATGATCACTGGCAGGATTCATTCCCTCAGGGCTGTCAGACTGAAAGCCTGTTCTCACTGGTTGTTCGCCAGAAGCTGCCCCATGGTCTTTGCCAAGTGGGCCTCTGAATCATAGGAAGCATACGATAAAAGCCAAAGAAAGAACAGCCGGAAGAAAGTCACAGTAGGTATAGCCTAATCTCAGAAAAGGTATCCTACCTATCACATTTTCCATATCCTATTTGTTAGAACCGAGGTGCCACATCCAGCTCACATACAGAGAAGGATATTATAGAAGAGTGTGAATACCAGGCAGCTGGGATTCAAGTAAGGCCAGTTAATACACAGCTAATAACAGCTATTCCTGAACAATTATAGATCTTCCTTCTTCGCTTAGATTATATGATTTCCATATGGAAAGATAAGAGAACTGATGTTCTGTAGAGTTACAGGTGCTTCTCAAGATCACATGGTACCAGGTGGTGAGAATGCCTTAGTAGGGACTCAGATCTTTTGAGTGTTAGTCTGGTGATGCCTCAAAAGAGATCTGTGAGAAACCAAAGCAATCAAGAATGTGGGAATGTTCTAAAAAGCACAGCCCATGGATACAGACAATAGTGTGAAGAAGGCCTGGGAGGGGTGGGTACAGGATAGAGGGGATCAATGGGGGGGAAAGGAGAGGATGGGCAGCATCTGTAATACTTTCACAATAAAGATAAATTAAAAAATAAACAGTATAAAATAATAGCTATTCAAAGTTATATTTTATTGTTATACTTGCTTTTTTTTAATAGTGTTAATAGTGCTTATGTGTAGGGCCAATTGTTTAGATGAAATTTTTACTCCTTTTTTCCTTGCTTTGGTGGTGCTCTTATCAGCTTTGGGAAATGAATTCGTGTCCTTCTCGTTGAAGCAGCCCACAGGGAGCCTTTGGCGCCAGAACCTCGTGTCTCCTATTCCCCTTGTTTCCAGAGCTTTTACTTGACATTTCTGTTCCCACTACCCATGTACTGGCGTTTACTAATCTTGAGTAGATCCCGCAAAGGTTTTCTTTCTCATCAATGGCAATGCCTATTCAACCTACAAGAATTCTGCTTCCTTGTGAAGCAGTTCTCATGTGTAACAAATGGATGGTGATATTGCAGAGACGTAAACATCCTGCCATATCACCTATCCACACCCTACCTGTCACATGAGATAGAGAGGCCCACCACCTCTGCAGACTCCCGAGGGATCTCCATCACTGGAGTGTCTTCACAAACACCTGAAGCCTTAGCTTGCTTAATCTCAGAGCCACCTTTTAAAAAAATTTTTTAAGGATCCACTTTTTTTTTTTAAGCAACTCATAGGATCATCTTTGATTTTCAAACTCACACACTCGAGTAGATGAGATAGATGAGGCTAGGGACGGTTAAATCCCTTGGCCAAATTTAAATCTAAGAACAGAACAGGAAATCAGCCCAAGGTATGTCTGATTCCAAAGCCCAGACTTGTGTTTTTTCCCCACATCACCGTACGTTTCCAGGTTTTTGTTGTATTTTTCAGCAGATTCTAAGCAGCATGGAGGCAGGAAGTTTGCTTGATCTGTAGCCTCAGTGCCTGCACAGTGTCTAAATTAGTGCTGTGCACTGCTCATTGCAGGTACTTTTATCATTTCACCATCCTTTTTGAGATCCTAGGGAGCAATGTCCTGCCTTGTACTCGCCTCAGCAACCAGGACAAGTCCTCCAATGTACTGCAGATATGTTGTTGATGTCTCCTTACCCTGTCACCTCATGAGGCCATGAGCTCATGAGGCAAAATCAGGAGTTCGGTGAATGCAGATAGAAAAGATTATCTTGTCTTGAAGATGAAACACCTAACCCCACTGAGCCAATAAGTAAATGGCTCCATGTCACACTCTTACTGAAGGAAGAAGGAAGTAGGAGTCTCAATGAATCCCCTTGGCATACAAAGGATGTTTCCTCTACTGAGGACCTCTCTTTACTTTGTTCTAAATCACCTCCTTCCCATGTCAGAGAAGTCGACCTGTTCTTTTATGTGTCTTGTTGAAAGCAGTTTATCCACATGTATGAGGAAAGAAGAGCAAGTCGGCCTTCTGACTGGTCTTCACATTTCCTCCTGGTGTATTTTGTTCCAAAATCTATGTTCTTCCCAGAATCTGACATAGTACCTTTTCAGTCTCTTCATTTTAATCTTATCTCAGCCATAAATATTAGCCACTCTGGGCTGTATATACAATGAAAGTGTTGTTTATAGAGCTTTCTATCCCAAACTCAGAGTAATCAGTATCGTTCTATCAGTGCACATTGCCAGCGAGTCTTCTTGATATTCTCCCAAGTTTCTCTCGCATTCATTCACCTTGTCTCTACATCTTGGCACCTCATTCCCTTCCTTCCTGAAGTAATTGAGAACAGGAATCTCCCCCATTAAGTCAGTTCCTCGCTCTTTTGCCAAACGTTCTTTATTGGACTCATGCATGTCCCCAGAGTTTACAATAAGCCGGAGATTCACTGAATCCCAATTTAGTATTTCCTTTGCCACTAAATCCATCTCTTTATTACAGCTCAGCCTTAACAGCGTGCATTGGTGCCAGAAAATATAACATCTATCTCGCAGCCAATGTGCAAATAGGATAATCTTTGAAATATTTTGCCCTTTCTCCAGGAGCTATAAAAGACAAAAAAAAAAATATTCTGCTCAACTCAATGTCAGCCTCCTCACTCCAGCTGTGCCGTCTCCAGTTACAATAACCATCATGCTCAATACAGGTCAAACCTGGCCACAGATTTACTAATCGCATACAACCTTGTGATAACACTTCAGTTCTCATTGTGTAAATTTTCGAGAGTAAGTCATTTGTAGTAAAATATGCAAAGTGGTTTGACATTTGTCGGCATGGGCATTAAAAAATCCTCACTCACTGAAAATTACTCAAATACATAGAAAATGGAAGTCAGATCACACAATCTCCAAGACCAGTCAGTTAGAAACCAAGATCAGAATCTGACACGGGGATTTGATCGGAGGGAGGTGGTAGTCTCTGGGTCCCTTCAGGGTGCCTTGCCTCTTTGCTCTGAGGTGGCTCAGTCATTCCTTTGGGAATCCAGTCTCTCATCCCATTCCACGAGGGAAGAGCCTTCCTGCCCCCCAACATTCAACAAGGCCTCTTCACATGTGTGTCTGACAGCAGCAGACTCCGCAGGGATGTGAGGTTTGGTCTAGAGCTGGACCACTACGAACTCATAACATGTCATAATATTTCTCCCTGGAGTGCAATTCTCCCAGCTGGACTTGTGCTCAAAGAGCATATGGAAGTAGTTGCTAAGCATCTTATATACAAAACATGCCTATATGCATAACATTTTGGAAATTTTTCAAGGATGTAAAGGAAATAAAATTTTAAAACTTAAAAGCTGTGAAGAAAATGAAAAAGAAATAACTGATTTTATTTTTAGGTATCTTCTAGATATAAAGTCAGTTGGTCAGCTTAGGAGGGTAAAATTGATTATACAATATTTAAAAATACTTACAAAATTCTCAATTTTTGTATATTAAATGACACCAAGGCTCCCAAGTCACTTTAGGAAACAAATTATGTTTAAACAGAATGAAGAGTCACAGGGATATAAAGTACAGCTTAGGAAATAAGGCCAATAATATTGTCATATCTATGTGTGCTGTCAGATGGGTACTAGACTTAGGAGGTGATCCCTTTATAAGATATATAAAAGTCAAATCACTAGGTTGTATACCTAAAACTCATATAATATTGTATGTCAACTATAGTTGAAATGTTTTTCAAAGAAAAAAAGGAAATGAGTCTTAGCTACACAAAAAAGACTAAATATTCTTTGGGTGACTTTTATAATTTGGTATTTTATAGCTAGGCCTTCATTCCCCGTGGACAACATTTGGTTGGGTCCTACATGAAGTAAATAAGATGACATGGAAGAACTTCCTAGTAAATAAAATGTATTTAAATTAGTCATAGTCAGTTACTTCCACTAAAATGCTGCTTCTTTATTACTATCTATAGTAACCAGTAGAGATAGATTCTATCAAATTCAACAAGCTGTGAGCATCTTACGTAGTATGTCAATAAACTTACATGTTTTCATTCTAGGTATCAGTTGGGAGGGGTTTTTAATCACAGTTGCCAAAAGCCAGGGTTGCACTAGCCAAGTTCCTACAGAGCAGATGATGGATTTTTCTCTTTACATACAACATCTGCAAATAAGGACAGTTCTATACCCTTTGTCCCAGTATTTATTCTTTTATTTCTTTTTATTTCCTTATCACATTGGATAGGATTTTGAGCATAACACTGAATCAAAATGTTCAAGGAATACATCTTTACCTCCTGATATGTCACTAGTCCTTCTTTTTCCATAACATATTTGAAGATTGCAGAACAAACCACCACTCAGTTTGGGTTGTCTGGGATTTCTTCTTCATTCAACTTAGATTATGTTTTGGCAGGAATACCCCAGACATGGTATTATGTTCTTTCCAGCACATCATATTGGGAGGCACAAGTTGCTAGTAGTGATAGTAATTTCAATCACTTGGTTAAGTTGTTGTCTGACAGGTTTTTCCACTGTAACATCATCTTTCCATTTGTAATTAATTAATATCTTATGGGATTTTGAGACAATATATAAATCCTATTAATCCTCAATGTTTAAGCTACTATCTTAGCTATTCATTGATAATCTGGCTTCAATTGATTTTGTGAGAATGGTTATCAAAGAGTGATTTTTGAATTCTATATTTCCTTCTACATTTAATAATCTGCTTGTTACTATAAAGAGCTTGACCATGCATTTATTTTATAGCAATGTGGATTTTCATATTCTTATTTCACTTCATTGGTTATAATTATTTATCACCATTATTAAGTTAGAGCTTAAAATGTCCCAAATTTGACCAGGGACAGCCCCTTCAAGCTGGCTCCTGTATCCATTTACTATGTCATCATCATTCTTTGAGCACTTCTTTACTGTCTTACACATGGTATTTCAGGCTTATCTTATCCTTTCCTTTCCCAGTCTTGGAATAAGCCATTTTTTTAGAAGTCCAAGTTCTCTTTAGAAGAGGATGGAATTAGAAAACAACATCTAGTGCTAGATATAGCTATTGCTTCAAAAAGTTTTTGATCATTTGTGTGTTTTTTTTGTTTTGTTTTGTTTTAAATATATTTTATTGATTTTTTACAAAGAGGGAGAGGGATAGAGAGTTAGAAACATCGATGAGAGACATCAATCAGCTGCCTCCTGCACGCCCCCTACTGGGGATGTGCCCGCAACCAGGATACATGCCCTTGACCGGAATCGAACCTGGGACCTTTCAGTCCGCAGGCCGATGCTCTACCCACTGAGTCAAACCAGTCTCGCCTGATCATTTGTTTTTAATTTATTCTGCAAATCCTTGTCTTTTGTTGAAAAATTTATTCTTGTATTAAATTATAACTACTGACATGTCAATCTGTCCCATCAGATTTTTGTCCTTTATTATACTCCTTTTTTTGTATATTGTTATTATTACATACTTCCATCTCTTACCTTGTCATGTATGCATGACTCTATTATTATTTTTTTTTATTTTACTGGTTATCCCAGAGATTAAAATATACATCATTCCCTAATGAGTATATAAAATTAGCAAGTGTATAAAATTTTAAAACCTTTGCCAAAACTGGTTTGGCTCTGTGAATAGCGTCATGAAAGGTCCCAGGTTCGATTCCGGTTAAGGGCATACCCAGTGAAGGGGTGTGCAGGAGGCAGCTGATTGATGTTTCTCTCTCATCGATGTTTCTAGCTCTCTATCCCTCTCACTTCCTCTCTGTAAAAAATCAATAAAATATATTTTTTAAAAATAAAATTTTAAAACCTCATAAGACATTAAATATACTTCTCTCCCTCTCCTGTGTTACTGTTTTCATGACTTTTCAGTTTACATATATTTCAAACCTCACAATACTATTGTTTTAAACAATAACATTTTAGTTGTACTTACCCATATATTTGCCCTTTTCAATGTTCTTTATTTCTCTCTACAAGCATTTCCTCTGTATTTCTTTCAGTATAGGTCTTTCATTAACAAAGTCTCAGATTTATTTATTTACTTATTTATTTATTTTTTGTCTAAAAGTATTTTTATTTCACATTTATTCTTGAGGGAGTTTCGGTGGATTTAGAATTCTAGACTGTAAGTTACTTTCAGGTATCATTCCACTGATTTTTAAAGGTCGGCTTCTGACTTATTATTCCTACTTCGAAGGTAATCTGTGTTTAATCTCTGGATGCTATGAAAATTTTGTCTTATTTTCAGTTTTCTGCAGTTTTATTGTGATATACCAAGTGTCACAGATTGAATGATGTTTCACAAAAAAATAAGAAAAATCCAGAAAGAGAGAGAGAGAGAGAGAGAGAGAGAGAGAGAGAGAGAGAGAGGAAGGAAGAAAAAATACATGCTGAAGCCCTTATCCCTAATACCTCAGAATGGGACCTCATTTGGAAAGAAGCTCTTTACTGAGGTAATTAAGTTGAAATGATATCAGGAGGGTGGCTCTAATCCAATATCACTAGAGTGCAATTGGGACACAGAGACAACACACCAAGAGAGAAGAGAGAGGACCGGAATGATGCCTCTACCTGCCTGGGAGTACCTGAAGCTACCAGAATAAGGAAAAAGGCATGAAACAGATCCTTCCCTGCCAGCATCACGATTTCAGACTTACAGCTCTCAGAGTGATAAGACAATAAATTTCCATTGTCTTAAACCACCCAGAATATAGTACTCCATTACAGCAGCCCTTGGGAACTAATACACCAAGACATGGTTTCTTCATAACTGTCTTTCCAATTTCTTTTCACAGAACTGTCAATCCACCCATAGTTCAAAGTAGATATCCTACTTAGGGACTACAATACCGATGGAGGGATGTAAGAATTGATGTCTTTATCAAATTTGGGGAATGTTTATACATTATCTATTCCTTCTACTTCCCCTTTTTTGTCCTTCTGAGATGCCAGTATATGTTAGAAATCTTCACTATGACCCATATATCTTCTATTTTTTTTGTATATTCTCTATTCTTTTTCTCTCTGTGTGCTTCAGTATAGGAATTTTCTAATATCTACTTCCAGTCCCCTAATTCTCTAGTATACTTGCTTACTGGTAAAATACATATATTTATTTAATTCTTCATTTTATTTATTACTAGAGGCCTAGTGAACAAAATTCATGCATGGGATTGGGGGAGGGATTCCTCAGCCTGGCCTGTACCCTCTCCAATCCAGAACCCCTCGGGGGGTTGTCCTAAACCAGCAGTCAGACATCACTCTTGCAATTGGGAATGCTGGTTCCTAACTGCTTGCCTGCCTGCTTGTCTGATCACCCCTAACCACCTCTGCCTGCCGGTCTGATTGCAATTGCTCCCCTGATGGCATTATTGTCCCATAACTGCCCTCCCTGCCATCCTGATTGCTCCTAACTGCCCTTCCCTGCCTGCCTGATCACCCCTAACCATCTCTGCCTTGGCCCCTGCCACCATGTCTTTGTCTGGAAGATATCTGGTCTAATTAGAGTATTACCCTTTTATTAATATAGATCAGTGGTAAGCAAACTGCAGCTTGTGAGCCACATGCGACTCTTTGGTCCTTTGAGTGTGATTCTTCCACAAAATACCACGTGCAGGCGCACATGTACAGTGCGATTGAAACTTCATGGCCCATGCGCAGAAGTCGGTTTTCGGCTCTCAAAAGAAATTTTAATCATTGTACTGTTGAATATTGGACTTTGTTGAATAATGAGTCTGCCGACCACTGGTATAGATATTTCTTAGATTTAGTACTGTACTTCTATTTCATCCTGTTTTGTAAATCCCAGTTCTTTGGTTACGTTATCTATATTTTTATCTTACATGTACTAATCATAATTATTTTAAAGTCCATATCTTATCATCCTAACCTATAATTCTCTTCCTATTGTCTAGTATTTGCTGGAGGGTGGGGTTTTGGTCATTCAGTCTTGTTTTTGGTTTACCTGGTAACTTTTGATTGAATGGTAAATATGTCTTATAAAAATTCTAGTAACTATATGATATGATGTCACCTTTCTTCAGATAGACAGAGTATTGGTGTACAAACCTGATCCAATTGGGGCTCACCTATTTCAGATTAGTCTTTACTTTTGGGGTATAGCCTTCTGGTATATCATCATGAAACCTGGGATGTTCACCAGGGTGGCTCCTCCGTGTTGGGCTCTCACTGCTATACCTTGACTCTCATTACATGAGAATGTCAAATCTCTAAATTTGGGGCCTTCAAGCAGCAGCTTTTGAATGATTTTTGAGAGGAGTGCCCCCCCATACCCCCCACATATACTACTTCCGAATTAACAAATGTCTTGAGGGAAAAGTTTCCAAAAAGTTTCAGGTTCACTCTCCTGTGGTTCTCTTTCCTACGGTATCTCACCCCTTCAAATCATGGCTGCTGTGGTATATCTGAACTCCAAGTTTTATCTCCCTAACCTTGCGAGCCTGCCAAAAGCGCTAGGCTGCCAACTTTCTGTTTGGCTTCGGTGCCATGATCTGTGAATCAGCAAAGGCCCTTAGGATTAAAAGCAGCCATAAATCCAAACTCACTTCAGGGCAACTCACTCTTCAGGATCTTGGACCTCAGTGCCTGGATGCCTTAATTGTTTGCTAATGCTTTCAAAGAATTGCTTTGTTTCTTCCCATCCCCAGATCTAACTCAAAGTTTTTGTGTGGACTATAATGTGTGGTATCAGCAATACCATCACAGGCAGAAATACAAGTGTTTTATTATTTATTTTTTGAATCCTATAACAAAAGAGATGATACTTTGTGCCTTGCTCACCCCATGGAAGCTCTGAAGTTATTTAACCTCGAGAAAAGGAAATTGGAGGAAAGGAAAATTATTAATTATAATTTTAATAACGTATTCACCAGATCTTCACTGAGTACCCAGTTTGTATCAGCGGTTGTTCAGCACAAATGCAAAGGGCCAACTACAATTAGTATACCTAAATTCCTAACTGTGCAGGAGGCCCACATCCCTAACTCCCATCTTGTTCAAGGGTCAATTGTATTTGTTTCTTTCAGTAATCAGAAATCAATCAAATTCACCAGTAAAATAAATGTATTTCTGTGTCCGTTGGTTCTGGAGCATAAATGCCAGATGTCACCTCTACTAACAGTTCAAATCACTGTTGTTTACCCTAGTGAGAACAAAGACTTCTCCATCAGTAGGATCCAAAGTTGTAGGCCCAGGGAGTAAAGGTTTTATATCATACACTATCTGAACATCCATCCTCTACCAACCATGTGCTCAGGAGGGTCCAGAGCAGACGCAGGGAAATGTACAAGGGAGGGGAAACTCCCACTCTGGAAAAGGTCTGTGATGCTTGTCCTCTATAGGCCAGGGATGATGGTGGGAGATGTTGCCATTGACATGGGTTCTCTAATTTCAGTTGGAATGATGGGATTGAGAAAGGCAGAGTCTGTGGTCAGCAGAAACAGAGCAACACCCAGAATGTGACACAGTCTCTGAGGGATTGTTACAGGTGACTAAAGGATAATGCTATTCTTAGGAAGAGATGGACAGCTTACTCTAGCAGCGCTTTATCTTTATCTGACAGTGCTTATCAGAACCTCCTGAGCCTCAAATGGGAAAATTTATTTAAGAAAGTTCTAAGAAAATGGGAGCGGAAAGGCATTAGTACGGATAACTGAGTTTTAACTGTGACTGTACTATTGAATCTGGCATAATCATGGGCAAGAGACATCTCTTGGGATCTTAGCTTTTGTAATTTTAAAATGAGAATAACAATATGATTTAATATCATAATAAGAGGTAGCATAAATAGAGCATCTGCAATGTTCCAGACACTCTTTTAAAGACTTAACATGCCTTCTCTGATCCAATCCTCTTATGAAATGGGTGATATTATTAAACCCATCTTTCAGATTAGTCAACTAGAACAGAGATGTGAAAAATCCATCCAAGCCTCAAAATCTAATAAGTGGCAGTCCATTTTATGCCACTAAGTCCATTTCAATGTCAGTGGTTTTCCTTTCCAAGTTTCCTATGTGCTATCACAATGGCCCAGGCTGATCCCCCAGAAAGACCAATTTTAGGGAAACAGAAACGAGTTTTCTGCAATTGTTCTGATTGTGTAACTTAACTCAGGTGGACTAATTTGGCTGTAAATTCCTTTACCAGGCAGCCATGCCCCACAGGCTTCTGGGCACAAGAACAAAAATAACTAAGTGCATAATGATCACAACAGGGACAACTTGCCCAAACATATCCATGTGCCAGAGCACACGGGAGAGGAAGAGAAATAATTTCCTATCAACACCCCTAATCATTCCGGGAGACTACTTCATAATGATTGCCAAAGCAGAAACAGGATGACAAGTGGGTGGGAAGGCTGGGGGTTATAAGGCATCCCAGAACAGCTTGGCATCTTAGGAAAGCACTGGCAGGAGCCTGAGACACTCACTCTAGTCCTGCCTTTCACTCTGAACTGCTGTTCACATTGAACTTGCCATCATCACAAAATAGTAGGGCTAAAAAATCATCATTAGGTTACAGATGAGAATATGGAGGCTCAAAGAAGTATAGCCAAAGCAGAACTCCACTGCCCTGAGTCCCCAGAAATCCTGCTGTCCACACTGCACCCATTGAGGGCTCAGCCCCTCCATCATCCTGAGCAGAATGGAAATAAGCTTGGTGCTAAAACTACCTACTACAAATAATTTGATAAGATGAGATCATATATGGAAGAGTTTTTAAAAGTATTGCCTATGGAAATGCCACAGCTCTGAAGTTTCGGGGCTGTAACTTTCCCCTTCTCATGGGGTCACCATCTCCACAATCTTCAGCAAAAATGCCCTATGGTCCAGAAACAGACCTGGCGTTTTACGTGAGATGTGCATCATTTAAGGTCAATCAATGAGTTAGAACTAAAAAGGATAAAATATAAGTACAGGAAATTTTAAGTAGATGGTGAGGAGGGAAAAACTTTAAAAATCCACTTGGTAAACCACATGGGGACAGATTTACCACTCCAATGCCTCATTTAAGCCCACACCAGACAGAGAGCATTTAGAAATGCACCACGTGGAGTGATTAACCATTAGAAAGGTGAGCATGCAAAGTGTCCAAGTTGGGTGTTGTCTGTTGGTTTGTCGTGTCTGATCTTAAGCATGGTATAAAGTGTCCTGCAGGGACTGGTCATCCCTCAGGGCTTCAGTTGGATAAGTTTTAAATAACAGTGGGTTTTCCTCAAATGGTCTTATTTACTCCACTGGCACTTTTCTCTAAGCTTTCATTCAATGCCAAAGACTGTACCCAGTGCTGTTTGTGTATTTCCTCATTTAGCCTGATGAAGTAGATGCTACTGTAATCCTCATTTAACAGGTGCAAAGCCTGAGGTCCAGGGAAGAGCCAGTAAGTGGAGGAGCAAGGATTGAAACCAAGACAGTCGAAATGAGCATGTGCACTTTTAACACCCTGCCATTTGCCTTCCGGTATTCTACTGGATTATTTCATTGTCTTAAGCTACCATTTCAAGCCACCTGTTCCAGGAAATGAATCTCTCAAGTTGCATTCCAATAGCACAATATTATTTTTACAAATATTTAAGAAACTCCAGTGCTGATGATAAACCAAGCTTACTTTATATGGCTTTAGAAGGAAAAATTTGGCTCAATGGCTGAACAACATTTCAGCTCAATATGCAATTAGCTATTCTGCCACTATGGCAAGCAGAAGTCATTATTCAAACAGAGGTTGTGAAGGACCATCTGTCAGGCATTACTGCCCTAGAGGAGGAGCTTTCTGTAATGATGTCCCTAAAGTTGTGGCAATGCAGACATTTCATAATTTGATGACCAACCGATCTGAATAAAGGCAAGCATGACCTTTCATATGATTGCACGCCTATTGTGACTTAACCCATTTCCTATCATAATAATTTAAAAACAAAACTAGGTCTTGTGACTGGAGGAATTGGCTTTCTCTCTTGGGCCCACTCTCTTTTAGAGCCAACATTCTATCCCTTGTCTGAAATTTTTCTTGATCCCGGTTACCAAATTCAATTATCCCTTCTTCATGAACCCTCTACAGCAGCGGTTCTCAACCTGTGGGTCGCGACCCCTTTGGGGGTCAAACGACCCTTTCACAGGGGTCGCCTAACACCATCAGAAAATGCAGATATTTACATCACGATGCATAACAGTAGCAAAATTTCATGGTTGGGGATCACCACCACATGAGGAACTGTATGCAAGGGTCGCGGCCTTAGGAAGGTTGAGAACCACTGCTCTACAGTCCCACCTCCTCCACAGAGCTTCTCTGGCCTGCTCCAGGCTCTCCCCAGCCTCAAACACTCTCCACTCCTTACACTCCGGCAGCACTTTGCACTGACCATCCATGCATTCCTGGTTGCAAGGAGCATATTACAGGAGCCACCCAAATGCAGAAGTCAGTGACCACTCAGAACAAAGATAAGCAAGAAAAGGCATTGGAAAGGAAAAGGTGGCCTGAGCTAAATCCTAAAATGCTGACTGTCAGCCCAGGAGGATAGGGAATGGTGATGTCTGATCTTCTGATAGAACCCAGACAGTTGGCGTGGAGGCTGGCTCGTTATAGATGCTCCAAAACATTCATCAAAGGAAGGAAAAGAAGGGCAGGTAGAGGAAGGAAAAGAGGTGAAAGGAAGGAAGCAAGAGTAGTCTAGGCATCTTTGTGACATGGTGAGGAGACCAGACTAATGAGAAAAATGTGCATCTGTGTTGAACAGTGGGTATTAGGATAAATGAGCAGTGTAGGGTGAGGTCATAAAGAGCTGAGAAAGTATAGAGGAGAACTTGAGGCTGACTGCAGAGACAGTTATAATATTCTGAATAGCATTCATGCTTTTTTGTGGTTTCTTTATTAGACTGCAAGTCATCTGAGAATATTGTTCTCAGTTTATCCTGCTTGATAGCCTCAGTTTATTTAGCTTAGTGTGCACATTAATTGCATGAAAAATAAATAAGCAAATGATTAAACCACTCTCTGCTTGAGTCATTTTGGAGAGAAATCAATTTTTTTTGCACCTTGTTGACATTCTGGTGTTAGCCACAATGTTGGCCACTCTCACACATAAAGGTGAAGTGAGTATTTCTCGAACTTGGACAGGAAAAATTAAGTTTAATGAAATTTCCCCTCCAAAGGTATTTATCATTAGATCAATCTCACCTCTCCAAAATCCTCACTCCCAGTCTATACTGGTAGCCAATTCCTAAGACTGAGTCATACTCTTAGATGTGAACTAAAATAGAAAGCTTAATAATCAGATAATTTAAAAAAGTACCCAGTCTCTGACAAAACATGTTATTAATAATGTGTGAGTCCCAATTTTTAAATTTTTTTTATTGATTTGAGAGAGAGAGGAAGGGAGATGAAGTGAGGAGAAAATAGATGTGAGAGAGAAACACTGATGGGTTGCCTCCCATATATACCCCAACCAGGGACCAAACTTGAAACCTGGGCATGTGACAATTTTTTTTTAATATATTTTATTGATTTTCTACAGAGAGGAAGGAAGAGAGATAGAAAGTCAGAAACATCGATGAGAGAGAGACATCGATCAGGCACCTCCTGCACGCCCCACAGTGGAGATGTGCCCGCAAGCAAGGTGCATACCCCCGACCGGAATCGAACCCGGGACCTCTCAGTCCACAAGCTGACTCTCTGTCCACTGAGCCAAACCAGTCTTGGCGGCATGTGACCTTTTGATGCAAAGGATGATACTCAACCATACCTACCATGCATTGTGAAATTATAGATGCAGTAATGGCATAGGGGTCATGCCATTCTGAAATAATAGTTCCATCTTTTTCTGTATCAATTATAATGCATCTTTCAAGAAACACATATACTGAGTTTCAGTTTTGTAGGAGAGCAGAAAGGGGTAAGGAAGGAGAGGACTTGGTCAAGAGGCCTAATCTCTGCCACTTACTGACCCACCTTACACAAACAAGGATTTCTATCTTAAAAGATAGAAGGTTAATGGAAGAAATAAAGGGCTCTTATAAAAAAGAGAAAAAGCGAGATGCTGTGATTTCAATTCACTTGTGAGAAATTGTGGACACACCCATATCGCTGCAAATAAGAAAGAACTTTCTAAGAGGTAGAGCTATAAAAAATGAACATACTCAGTAGTTTGAAGTAAATACCACTTGGGATCAAGTCATTCTTTAAAAAAATGGAACGGTGCCGAAACCAGTTTGGCTCAGTGGATAGAGCGTCAGTCTGTGGACTGAAAGGTCTCAGGTTCAATTCCGGTCAAGGGCACATACCTTGGTTGCAGGCACATCCCCAGTAGGGGGCGTGCAGGAGGCAGCTGATTGATGTTTCTCTCTCATCGATGTTTCTAACTCTCTATCCCTCTTCCTTCCTGTGAAAAATCAATAAAATACATATATTTAAAAAAATAAAAATGGAACGGTGTGGTTCATGAAGAAATGACTTATTTCTGCAATTTTAAGGTTTTGCATTGTACTTGGCACATGGTAGAAGGAAGAAGAAAAGATGGGTGGAAGGAAAGAAAGGAGAGAGAGTGGGGGAAGAAAGGAGAAACGGAGAGAAAAATGAAGGAAGGAAGGAAGGAAGAGAAGGAGGGAGATAGTTTTCTCAGCTGGCAACTGGAGTCAGGTCTTTGAACTCTAAATTGAACAGAATTTCTTTTTCTTAATTTCAGAGAGGGAGAGAGAGATAGAAACATCAATGATGAGAGAGAATCATTGATAGCCTGCCTCTTGCATACCCCTCTACTGGAGATTGAGCCTACAACCCAGGCATGTGCCCTGACCAGGAATTGAACCTTGGTCTCCTGGTTCTTGGGTCTACATTCAACCACAGAGCCACACTGGACAGCCACTCTTTTTTGGATTTTAAGACTCAAAACACAGTGTTGCCATTCTTTAAGAGTCTCTTCATTCAACCTAGAAGGCAACACACCTTATTATCAATTATCCCTTCTTCATGGATTTGACTGATGGGTTGGTTAGCTGATTTTTGCTTGCCTTCTCTATTTTAAGTTAAATCAGTAACCTGACAGTTGGAGCCACAACATCTGGATTTGAATCACGGATCCACTGACTTATAAAGGTGTTGGCAATTCACACCGCTCCCCTGAGCCGGTTTTCTCATATCTAAAAAACAGGATAAAATTGTTACCCTTCCCTATCTTTCTAGCTTACTGCAAAATTATATGAGCTATCCTACATTAACATGTATAGTGACCTGTAAATGTTTCCAAATAAGCGTTAAGGGATCATTATCCTGGCACTATATGAGCATTTTCAAAAAGCTCCATCCTATTTACTTATTTACTTCAATAACTAAATCAATAGTCATTTATGCATTTATGGGCTGAAGCAATTTCCAATTTGTAATAATATGTTTCATAAACATCTGATTTCTATATTTTGATCACCATGCACAGTGATCTGTTAAGATTTTTTATATAATTCATTAATAATTATTCTATAATTTGTTAATATTTGCTTCATACGCTTTGGAAATCTGGGGCAGACCCTGTATTACAAGGACACTTCCATGACATCATGCATTATGGAATTATGGACACAGTAATGGCATGGGGTCATGCCATTCTGAAATAATCTATAATAAACTGAATAATGACACCCTAAACATGTTCACATCCTAGTCCCCAAAATCCATAATTATGTTACCTCATATGCAAGTAGGATTTTGTTGATGTTATTACATTGAAGATCTTGAGATAGGGCTTATATTCTGGATTATCCAAGTGGGCCCATCAGGGTCTTATAAGAGGAAGGCAGGAAGTCAGCAGTGTGAAGGAGAGAATAGCAGAAGCCGAGGTCAGAGTGAGTTGGGGGCCATGAGTCAAAGTGTGTGGACAATCTCTAGAAGCTGGAAAACACAAAGAAACAGATTCTCCCCTACAGTCTGTGGAAGAAACACAGCCAGTTCTGCTGACATCTTGAACTTAGCACACTGAGCCTAATCTTGGACTTCTGACCTCCAGAACTATTAATGAACTACATGTATGTCACTTGTAAGCCCCGACTCTGTGGTACTTTGCTAAGGCAGCAATAAGAAACTAACATTCCAGCTTTAAAAAAAATGTTTATATTTCTACAAAATCATATTTTTGATGTTCTCAAAGGTGCCTTTCAGTTCTGACAGCTTACAGCAGACACTGTCTTACACTTGGGAAAACCCAGTTTTCCTTAGAGCACTGTAGTGAGCAGTTGCATACATAGTGCTATGCTGCCTCTAGAATTGGATGTTCATTTCTTGTTTTACATTGTTTCTGTTTTAGATTTGCAGTTGCATAGATAGTGCTATGCTGCCTCTAGAATTGGATGTTCATTCCTTGTTTTACGTTGTCTCTGTTTTAGATTTAGTTTCTGCTGCATTTATTTGTGTGTGGAAGAAAAAACACTGTGCATTTATGTTTTTTTCTGGAACAAGACAGGGATAGAAATAAATGAAGAACTGTAATGAAAAGAGCACTGGCTTCAAATTCTGAAAAGTTGGTCTCTAGTCCTGCCTTTGCTACAGTAGAGCTACTTCATCCCCTTTGGCTCTTTCTGATTAGTTTCTGGGGCGACTAAAACAAATTACCACAAACTGGGTGGCTTTAAACAATGCATTCTTGCACAGTCCAGGAGTCCAGGAACCCGGGATCCAGGTATCAGCTATACATTAGCTCCTCCGGAACCTTGGACAGAGAATCTGACCCATTCTTCTTCCTGGTCTGTGGTTGCCAGCAACCCTTGGCATTCTTTGCTTGTTGGTGTCATTCCAGTTTCTTCCTCTGTCATCACAGGGCCTGTCTCATTTGTTTCCTCTGTGTCTCTGTTTTCCCTTCTTAAAAGGACATCAGTTATTAGATTTAGAGCCCATCTTGATCCAGCCTCTGTGACCTCTGTACTAATCAAAGTTCTCTGGACAAACAGAACCCAGAGGATTTGTTATAAGGAATTAGCTCACATGCTTATGGAGACTTACCAGTTCTGAGATCCACTGGTGTAAGCTGAGGACTCAGGAGAGCTAATGCTGGGGTTCCAGTGTGAGTCCAGAAAAAGCCCATGTTCTAGTCTGAAGGTGGGAAAAATCAATGCCCAAGGTGGAAGGTAATCATGTAGGAATTCGCCTTTTTCCAGGGAGAACAACCTTGTTCTAGTCTAATTGGATGAGGTTCACACCCACATTGGGAAGGGCAGTCTGCTTTACTCAGCCTATCGATTCAAATGTTAAACTCATCCAAATACACTCTCATTGAAACACTCAAAATAATGGTTATCAAATATCTGGGCACCGTGTCACCCCATCGCATTGACACCTAAACTTAACCATCACAGCTTCATCATAACTACATTTTATAATTAGTAATTATAAAGACCCTATCCTATATAATAAAAGGCTAATATGCAAACCAACCGAATGGCAGAACAACCGCTCTCTATGATGCACACTGACCACCAGGGGGCAGATGCTCAAAGCAGGAGCTGGCCCCTGATAGTCAGTGCACTCCCACAGGGAGAGCGCCACTCAACCAGAAGCTGGGAGCGCAGTGGCAGGAGTCCCAGGGGAGCGGGCCTAAGCTGGCAGTTGGACATCCCCCAAGGGCTTGCAGACTGTGAGGGTATAGGCCAGGCTGAGCCTTCCCCCCCACCCCAAGTGCACGAATGTCATGCACTGGGCCTTTAGTATCTAAATAAGATCACATTCTGAGGTTGCAAGTGGATATGTTCAGGGGTCACTATTCAGTGCACCACACCCTCTCTACATCCCAATCTGAGAAACAAGGCTTTGCACCCTGACTGGCACTTCCCATATTCGTTCTTCTGGAGGTTGGAGGCAGGTTCACCATAGCAAGTAGTTCTGGGTGCTCATAAAGGCCAGAAATGCTGCTTTGAACAAAACTGGACAGGTTTCTTGACTACTGGCTCACTCAGCTCTGCTCTTCCAGTGCTCATTCAATCACAGAAACTCCCCTCCATTTTACTTGGTGTACCTCTGAACACCTTCCAATCCAAACCCCTGAAACCCAGGCTCAAAAACACTGAACTTCTAGGGACTCCTCAATTTCCAATCATTGTTTTTACCAATCATTAGCTCTCTGACTTCCTTCTAAAGAATGAATTCCCCTTCAATTCCCAGTCTTGATTTAAATGATATATATTATAATGTTACTTAAATAAGAACATAAAACTACCTACAAATCCCTTATGCTTCTGACTCTTATCTATAGTAATAAAACTATAATATGCTAATTGGACTAGACAGCCGAATGACCTTCAGGATATCCTTCCAGATGACCTTCCAAACAAAGCCACAATGGCAGGGGGCTGCAGCTGAGGCAGCTGTGGTGGCCAGCAGGGGGCCAAGGCAGAAGTGGTTAGAGACAATCAGGCAAGCAGGCAGGAGAGTGGTTAGGAGTGATCAAGTAGGCAGGCAGAGGGGTTAGGGGCAATCAGGCAGGCAGGAAGGTGAGCAGTTAGGTGCCAAAGGTCCCAGATTGCAAGAGGGCACAGGCCAGGTTGTGTACTGGGCCTCTAGTGCATGTGTATATATATGTGTATATTTGTCACACACACACAAATATACACATATACACATATACCTATATACATATATATATGCACACATACAATACACATATAAATATGTACATATATACATACATATAACATATACAGAGTAAACAAAAAACAAATACCAAGAAGAACTGCACATCTCATAGATTGCTTCAGGTCTCAATTCCTTACAGTCCATTTTAAAAGTGTTAATTATAGATTCTCATGGTTCTCTTATGTAAGCCTAAGTCTCCTTTGAAAGAGATCTACCTTATTCTTTCCTTTCATTCTCCTCCTAGGGACCAAGAAGGCATAAATATACATGAAGATAATGACTAATCACAAGTCTTAACTATCGCTATTCAGAAGGAGATCACGGTCATGAATGAATGTTCCCTTTACGTAACTTTATGCACAACTAAAAGTATAATGTGGCTTCTGCAAATTCACAATTTAACCCCCCGGAAGAAAGAGATGGAGTTTAATAATCTCCCCAAAATGGCTCTTTGAGGTTGCCCTAACCATAAACAAACTTCATTTATTCAAACTAACTGGGCTATCAAGAGGCCAGTATGAATAAGAGAAGTCCAGATTAAATTTTCTCTCTACTACCTAGTAAACATCACTGCTCAAACTAGCGGAGCAAAATGTTGAGGCAGAGGTCCTTAACGAGCTGCTTTAATGAACAGGTAGAAACAGTTTAAAATTAGCACAATGACTGTTTTCTTGTAAATTGATTCTCTCCTATTCTATTAAATGTTTTAATTCTCTGCAATCTTGTTTACCCCAGGAATTGGCTAAGAAAACCCTCTCTTTCATAGCTAGAGTAGAAGCAACATTTAGCTCAGGCCCGTACAAATGAGCTAGAGTTTCAAATTAGTAGCTTCTGATTTAATTAGGTTTTACTAATAACAAGTCAGGAAAATGCATTAACTGGCTTAGCCCACTAGGGGTTCCCTTCGAGTGCTGACATTAATTCTGACATTGACTTCATTGCCTCATGCTTCCCTCCTGCCTGCCTCCTCATTGCCAACAGTGTGAGGAACATTTTGACAAAACTCACTCAACATCACCAGCACTGCCAGCTCAGCAGATGGTGTATGAGTGGGGATTTAGCTGTCAGACTGTCTGATGAGATTAGAGGGTCACCCAAAGGTCACTGACCAAAATCCTTACTACCTTTCTGTACCTGTCCTGAAGGAGCTATCAGACAGGCCTGCCTACGATTAACATCATTCCCGAAGATTTTTAGCCATTTTGTGTACCTATTTTTTAATCCTCATCCGAGGATCACTTTTCATTTATATTTTAGAGAAAGGGTGAAGAAGAGAAAGACACAGAAGGAGAGAAACATCAATGTGAGAAACATCAGTCAATGGCTTCCCATCTGCGCTCCAACGAGGGATTGATCCAGCTGCCTAGGTATTTGCCCTGCCCAGGAATTAAACCTGCAACCTTTCAGTATATGCAACAATGAATGCTCTAACCAACTGAGCCACAGGGCCAGGTTGAGATTTTGTGCACTTTTGGTAACATCAAAGTATCACTTTTCCTTTCACTTTTCTCTCATCCACATACTAGATATACATTAGCATGCCACGTACTATTCGTTCCAATCAATTTAAATTCCATAAAGATATGCTTTGTAAGAAGGATAAGCATCCTCCTAATTCCCATATTTCTTCTGGCTCTGACTACTCAGGGACCATGACTTACCAGACCAAGGAAACAACGGAATAAACTCAACTTTTGTTATATTTTTTTTACCACAAATTACTCTGCTAAGAATATGAGAAGACATTGAGGTCTTGTTTCAGTTGAGAAGATGTTCCTGGGAGCCCCGCCTGGGGGTCTGAGGCAAAACCCATGAGGCAACATGGGATGAAATTCAGGAGGTGATTGTCACAGACGAAACTAGCAAAACATCTGTTTTTTACCCTACTGGCAGGTAACAGACAGGCAGCTTAATGATAAATGACTGTCCTGAGGAAGACCAATCATTCTCCTTCCCCAGCTAAGTCATTAGTGTCATCGTGTAATCGATGTCAACTAGCTTCCCTGCGATTTTTTTGTAAAGGGGGGAAATGGCCTCCTGGTTGGAATTATCCAATCACGTTAGTTGAGGAGTTTTGTCATAAGAAATCCATTTTCTGGATATAAATGTTTAATGACTTAAGAATCACCCGGAAGTTTTTGTTTTCACTGAAAACCCAGAATATGGAGAAATAACTGGGACGGTGGGGAGGGAGTGGACAGGTGACAGTTTTCCTGGAAACAGGGAAGGGATCTTCCCAAGCCCCGCTCCTCTGCGTGGATGTCCATCAGCCAGAAAAGAAGGCATCAGAGAGGAAGCCACTGCCTCTTGGGAGGTCCTGAAATATTTGTCACCAGCCTGGGACATGGTGAGGATTTCCGTCTTCACTCATCTAAACACTACCTGTGTGGCTTTAGAGAAGCTCTTACTATTACTGGATAATGTTTATGTCCCCCACAATTCATATGTTGAAGCTTTAACCTCCAATGTGATGGTATTTGGAGGTGGTATCTTTGAGAGGTGATTAGGTTTATTTTTATTATTTATTTTTTTAATCCTCCCTCGAGGATATTTTTCCATTGATTTTTAAAGAGAGTGGAAGAGAGAAAAAAAAAGACAGAGAAATATCAATGCAAGAGAAACACATCTATTGGTTGCCTCCTGCAGGTGTGCTGACCGGGACCCAGGGCAGGGAGGAGCCTGAAACCGAGGTACATGCCCTTGACCAGAAGTGAACACGGGACTCTTCAGTCCACAGGCTGTACTCTACCCACTGAGCCAAACCAGCTAGAGTGGGAGGAATTAGGTTTAGATGAGGTCATACAAGTGGACCCCTCATGATGGGATTAGTGCCCCAGTAAAAAGAGAGAGGGGTATCACAGCTCTGTCTCAAAGTTCTCCAAGCACACACACCAAGCAAAGGCCTTGTAAGCACACAGCCAGCAGGAGCTGGCATTAACTCCTATTATCAGGACATATATTTTCTGATCCTCCATCCACTCTATACCACGTTTTGGGGTCCTACTAGGTACTAACTATTGTGCCACAGAGGAGGTGATGTAACAATGAAGAAAAACGTCCTTGCACTGTAAGTAGCTTTCATTTGGCAGAGCTGGGTACTATAGCTATAAATAAAGTGAGCTCATCGAATTCCTGGCCCCTAATGGCTGAAAAATGTATTTTTTTTTAAAAAAAAAAGAGGGGGGTTGGGAGTAAAAAAATGACATGTAGTATTATTTTGGAGAAAATTAAAATTATTGGAAAAATTTCTATTTAGGAGAAGTTATTCCAACAAGTCACCGGGAAGGCATTTTTCTCCTGAAGGTAATATTAATAATCTTTATTAGACATAAAATAATGTTTATTTTATTCTGCTCTGGCTCTAAAAATACACAGCTCAATGAAAGCCAAAATCTAATTTGTGATTTTCACAGCTAAATCATATCCATTTCCTTCCAAATCGGATATTAGTGGGCATAGCCGCTGTTGCCCAGCAGCAGCCCAGCCCTAAGCCCAATGGCTCCCCTGGGAGGGCTGGGAGGTAAGGCTCCATTTATAGCCGTGGTTCTCGACCTTTCTAATGCTGTGACCCTTTAATACAGTTCCTCATGTTGTGGTGACCCCCAACCATAAATACCTGGGTTTTCCGATGGTTTTAGGCGACCCTGCCAGCGTTCTCAACCTGTGAGTCACGACCCACTGCTTTTGTAGAGCCTAAGACCATCGGAAAACACAGATATTTACATTATGATTCATAACAGTAGCAAAATTACAGTGATGAAGTAGCAATGAAAATAATTTTATGGTTGGGGGTCACCACAACATGAGGAACTGTATTAAAGGATGGCAGCGTTAGGAAGGTTGAGAACCACTGATTTATAGCAATCCTGAAAAAGAGCATCTCCAAAGTAGAAGATAGTCAATCAACAGACAGAAAGGAGGAGAAGACTTGTAAGGCTCTTTCCGAGTCCGGATTCCATCATTCTGAGAGAGTTTTGGCTCGTGAAATGCGATGGACACCCCATAGAGGCTCTGAATGGAAGCCAGGTGTTCTAATTTCTAACTTGTAAGTTTGTAAAGCAGGCTATAGTGGGTGTGGTCTAGAGCTCAAGGAATAAAACCATGTTGTCTTTGAAATAAGGGAAATTGTTTACAGGGCAAACAAATATGCAGGTTAGCAACCCATTTTACACAAACCTACAAAGCCTCCTGTAAGCCTTAGCATAGAGGATGACAGACAGACAGCCACAAAGTATACAGAGGCAGCCACAGCTTGAAAGCTCACTACAAGCCCTGAAGAGTGGGCCCACAGGGATACTGCTGCCTTCTGATTAGGGGTCACGGTAGAGGGAGAGGCAGCAACAGTTTTCCATGACCTTCACTTTGGGCCCTTGACAAAGACTGAATAAAGACCTAGAACAGTTTACTGGATAGTCTTTATGTGGCTAGAATGTTCCCTGGAGGAAATCTTTTGGGAAAAAAAAAAAAGGCCGTGGGGGGGGAGGGGAGAAGAGTATTTGGGAGCATAGTGGCATAGTAATCTAAGGGCCTAGTTGTCAAGAGGGATTCTAAATTCTGATAATCCAAAGAATAGGCACAAATTCAAAGGACATCCTTACCACCATTAAGAACATTCTGATTTAAAAGAACAATATCTTTCCAACTAATCTCTGACTGGGACAAGAATCAAGAACTAGGCTGCTTATGGTTGTGTTTTTAAAGTTGTATAGGATCTCAGAGGGGAATCTATATTACATGGAGATTGGGAGCATGGACTTGGGGGTAAAAACTCAGTTTAAATCCCATATTTGTCACATACTATTGGTGTGACCTTGTGGTCAGTCACTTATCCTCTCTGAGGCTTAATATTATAAACACAGAACTAAAAGTTACACTAATTTAGAATATAATTTATTATATTTAATTTAAATATGAATAAACCATAATTCAAAGAAGGAACAACTTTCTCAATATGATAGCTAAGATGTCTCAGAGGCAGGACAAATCTGACTTCAGGCCAGTGTTCTCTGGCACCATGTTCACATACATTGGGGTTCTTTGAATATCCCATATACCCCTAATTTCCCTGTAAATCTATTCCCATAGCTTACTCCTTACTCAAGGAAATAAGTTCCCCAGTTCTTTTCTGAGAAGAGTTCTCATTCTCCAATATCCTATGATCTGACTCTTAACTGTTTCATCATTTGACCTCTAAGTGTTCTAGCTTAAGCTTTTCTTTATTTCTAGTAGCCAATAACTGGTCATTGAGTATTGCTGTCAGTGAATTATTTGATATGTATTTATTGCCAGATCATCTTTTACAATATTAACGATGATGCATTTTAATCTCTAGCCCCATCAGACTTTTCACCAGAAATTATATAACCAGGTGACGATAGCCTTACACACTCTCAATCACACATCCAAGACATGTATCAATAGATCAATCAATTCATGATCTCTAGTGGGTCGATAGAAATTCTTCAGTTGGAATTCACAGAGTTAGAAATTTTAAATGGGAAGGATGTTCAAGGATGTTGGTTCCTGGTACTTCTAATCTCTGTTTTGATGAATCCAGATGACTGAGATGCCAAGAACTCTCTCCCTAAGCCCAGCTGGAGAGCTGCACAAGGAGAGGAAAGAGAGCAGTCTGTTCTTAGAGGAGGAAAGGTTCATTTTCCTGAGAATCTGTAATAATTTCATCCTTTGAAACTAAGGATGAAATGGATTCCATGACCCAACTGTTTGCCTACTTCTTAGCCACTGCAGTTTTAGATCTATATCCAGTCTATATAATGACAACTATCTCTTTGTCTCGAGCTTCAAGACAGGATCCTTTGCTCCATTGTGGGGAATTCTTTCAGGTCTTAAATAGGAAGGAAAATTAAGCCATTTGAATTCTGGATCACTTATTCAGTGGCATAAAAATCAACTTGCCACTCAAACTACCAAGAGAAAAATATGCAGTTTCCAGTATACCCATGAGTTTGAGAAGTCCTCTTCACTATCCTCATTAAGGCCAAACTTTAAGGAGATTGGTCATTATCAGTGACTCTAAAGATAAGATTCACACCATTTCATGGCATCTCTTTCAGAATCAGACATATATATTAGTACTAGTGGCCCAGTGCACAAAATTTGTGCACATTCAAAGGGGGTTAATTAGAGGAAATAACTTAATATTGCTATTTGCCCTTTTTCTATAATATAAGTGTCAGAGATGAAGAAAATTAATAAAATGTATATCAAAACCTTCCTTCTGTCAGAGTCTGGGGCGTACCATGGGACCCAGAGTCAAGTCCCGCCCACCCACATGTGCCTCAAAATCATATGAGACTCAGATCCAGCTGCCCCCCAACACACACTGGGCTAGATCCAGACCCACCCTTGTCAAGCTCCACAGGCAGAGGAGCACAGCCTCAGGTCCCCCATCAAGCCCTGCTAGATGGGGATGTGGCCTGAGTTCCCCCAACCCAGCACTGGGGGTGCACCATGAGATCCCCTGTCAATCCCCACTGGGTGGGGGGCATGGCCTGAGGTTCCCTGTCAAGCCCAGCCAGGCAAGGGGTGTCATATGACCTGGGGTGTGGCCTGAAGTCTCCTGTCAAGCCCCACCTTGTGGGGGGTGCAGCCTGAGTTCCCCTGACCTAGCACTGGGGGTGCACCTTGAGGTTCCCTGTCAAGCCCTGCTGCTTGGGGGCATGACCTGAGGTCCCCATCAATCCCTGCCAGGCAGGCAGTACAGTCTGAGGTCCCAGCCTGGTGCCAGGGTGGAGGGTGCGGCCTGAAGTCCCCTGTCAAGCCCCACCTGGTGGGGGCGCGGCCCAAGATCACCCGGCCTGGCACAGGGGCAGGAGGAGCAGCCTGAGGTCCACTAGCCCAGCACCAGGATGGGAAGCTCACCTTGAGGACGCTCATCAAGCCCTGCTGGGTGCGGGGGGTGGGGCACAGCCTGAAGTCCCATCAAGCCCTGCTGGGTGGGGGACGCAATCTGAGGACCACTGTCAAGCCCTACCAGGTGGGGGACACGGCCTGAGGTCCCTTGTCAAGCCCCATGGGGGCGGGGGAAGGTGTAGCTCAGGTCCCTGCTGATTGCTCGTTAAGGCTCCTTATGGCAGTGGTTCTCAACCTTTCCAATGCCGTGACCCTTTAATACAGTTCCTCATGTTGTGGTGACCCCCAACCATAAAATCATTTTTGTTGCTACTTCCTAACAATAATTTTGCTACTGTTATGAATCGTAATGTAAATATCTGTGTTTTCCGATGGTCTTAGGTGACCCTACTGGTGATTCTCAACCTGTGGTTCGAGACCCACAGGTTGAGAACCCCTACTATAGAGCTACAAAAATAATTTTATGTTTGGGGGTCATCACAATATGAGGAACTGTATTAAAGGGTCACGGCATTAGAAAAGTTGAGAACCACTGCCTTATTGGAACTTGGGCTCAGCTGTGGGTGCAGCCATCTTTGTGATGGAGTGATGGTCAATTAGCATATCCCCTCTTTACTAGATAGGATGAGCCTGTGCTTAAAATAATCAATCCCAAAGAGCCATACTTCATCTCTACATGAATTCTCATGAACTATACCTTCAGTCCTGGGTTCCCTTGAACACCAATGTTCCACTTCAAAGTTTGTATTAGCCATTTGAGGACAACCTTCCGTTGCCTAAAAGTAATAGGCTTAATATTAAATGTGTATTTTTCTCCAAAGTACTTCATATCTTGTCAAAGGCCCTAAATAAATAGTTGTTGGCTAAATTCATAAAACTCTTCCTGTTGACCTTGATATTTAGTCATTGTTCCATCATTCCTCAGGTTTACAAGCATCAAGAAGTCATTTTCTTTGACTCTGCCCTTTCCATGAACCCTCAAGTCTGATTAGTCACCAGTCTGTCAAATATTTCTTTGAGATACATCCACGTTTGTCAACAGCCAGATTCAGGGACCTTCGTATTTCATGCCTCTCTCTTGAACTCTCTACTCAGTTTCTCCCCACACTAATCTATCTTTAATCTATCTTTTTAATCTATACTTGCAAACCAGGGTTTTGACAGAAAACTTCCCATTTACCCAATCTCTAAAAGTCCTGGAGAGTACTTTCAAATCCTAGAGTTGTGGTTTTCAAATCCAATAGACGGAAGGTGTGGGAAGACAAATGGAAAGGCTTCTAGGGCCCTCTCATCCCCTCTTCCACCAGAGATAATTCTTTTTCATTATTTTTTCTATTTTACAGGTTGGGATCCCTATCAGTTACTTTAAAGTGATCTCTATTGGAAAAAAAAAACAAGTTTGTAAAACAATACCTCAGGTATAACAGGCAAAACTCCTTAACCTGCCATTTAAGACTCTTCCAACCTAGCCCCTCATACTTTTGCAATAATAGCTCATTTTATTTTTCTTCAAGTGGCTTTGCCTCTTACTGTCTCAATAGATCTTAGCTTCCACCTTTCCTTCTCATCCCCCTAACTGTTCTCCATTTGTGGTAGTCATAAGTGCTATTACCAACTAAGTATTTCTACTTCTCTACTCTCCCAATGCAAGACAGAATTGCTCTTCTTAGGATTGTGTGTATAGTTCTGGCCATGACATTTGAGGCAAACTTACTTGTGTCACTAACAGAGGAGAGCATGAACTGCCGTTTTAGACACATACACCTCCACACCCACCAACATCTGTCCTTCTCTCTGATACTGCAACTGGCTACTCTGAGCATGGTTGCACCGTCAGTCTGGATCCTAGAGTAAGGATGAGATTGAGCAGATTCCCCCAAATTCAAGAGTGAATGAGGACTAAAGATCTGTTGCTTTAAGCGGCTAAGATTATGAGATTGTGTTGTATTGCTGTGATATTTCCTAAGTGATGGACTAAAATAAAATCCGTCCCAAGATAATTTTTGACTAAACAATTTTATTATGTCTATGTTATCTCATATGTTGTATATGTTACTACTTCCCTACTTTCACCAAAGAAAAATGTTTCTCAGTGAAAATCAGTGGCATATCAAGTATTCCCTCTACAGAACTACAAAAGCACTGTCATTACTTGTACTCATTTGGCATTTATATCAATAGGCTACCCCATGTTGTTAAGTTATCTGTGAATGTGCATAAGCATCTCCCATATAAATCATCTCTTCAACTTGAACATCCCCTAGTAGGTCTCAGAGTGGAGAGGGTATACTGCACTTTGTGCTTCTTTCCCGGTCCCTCTAACCTCAATATTCTTGTCCAGATGAAATTTGATTAAATTAACATCAAGAAAGTTGTTGAAAAAAAGTAATTTTATAAGAATAAAGTGAAAATTTTTCACTAAGAATTAAGTATATATGGGTGGGAGGAGAAGAGTAAGTGTCTCAGAGACTACCTATAGTTAATAATTCATTCACCCTCCCCTGTCCATAAGCTCCTTGACTCAAGACAGAAATGAAGAGTTTTGTAAGGCTCATTAAACTGTGGTAGACCCTGCCTTACCATTTCTCACACCCCCTTCATCTTTGAAGTCCAAGATTACGGCAACTTCCTTCTGTTATATAATTCCCATGGGTCCAGTCCAAAGATGCTTAACAAGCACTTATTTCTGGATTTATGTGTGTGTGTTTCAATTCCCCACAGAGAATTGAGTCTATTTCAATCAGAAGATTGAAATAGAAATTTGATCACTGCCCAGAATTACTAAAAAGAGCTGACAGTAGTTGATAGTTACTTTGTACTATCAGTGTGCTACGTACCGCTCGCTATAAGCATTTTGCACGTGAACCTGGCGGTGAGGTTGGATGCCTGGGTCAGTCTGACTAAACTCCAGTTCTTGATCTTTAATTACTACCCACGTGACCTTGGGCAGACAACTTATCTGCACCTCGGTTTTCATATATATGAGGTGATAACCATAAGAGCACCTACCTCACAGCGTTGCTGTGAGACTTAAAGGAAGTAACACATGCCAAAATCTTAAAACACTCTCTAGCGCACAGTGTAAGCTCAGCATGTGCTAGCTGTTTCCTGACAGGGAGCCAGTTAGAACAGACATTCCGGACCTAAAGAAGGTTGCAGAGAGAAGACACAAAGGCAAACATCACAGATCACAGCTCTTAGTAGCGGATCCAGAGAGACCTACCAGAGATTGGCCATTGGCTCCTATTGAGATGAAGGCATCGGTTCCTGACAGAGGTTCCTGCTTCCTGGGTTATTGCTGTTACTGCTGTTTCACATTAGAGTGTTTTTTATTTTTTTCTCACTCAAGAGATAACCATAATACACTTGGCAGTTCAGGGCTTTTCATTTATGGGATGTGATAACAACTCGCTTAGCTTTTGTTTCTCACCAAAGTATGCCAGGCCATCCCTGAGTAGAGCTTTACGGGAATTCCTCCCGCTGTTAAACAGGACACGAACCAGGCCCCGGATGATTCTCCAGGGAAGGAGAGAAGAATCAGGTCTGACCTGCGATAATTGCTTTTAAAACATAAGCAATAGTCGGGATGGAAAAGACAGATCAAGGAACGGGTCTGGGCTCTGGAATCCTGTTAGGAGATATTCCCAGGCTGCTGTGTCATCCAACTGCGTGGCCACGGCTTGTCCATGATTCATTTATCAGGACATCTGCAGGAAATAGGCCAGAAGTGAGCACCCCAGCTTGGTCAGGTGGGTTACAGACTTGGTTCACGCAAACATGAGGATGGCAGCCTTCCAAAGGCAGCCTGGAGAAGGGAGAAGAAGAGAAACCACCTCCCCTTCTTTCTCACGCACTGGCCACCAGGAAGGGGTAGGGATTTTCTAAATGCAGAACAGAAGCCCTCTTGGCTGATTTGGGCAACTCGCAAAAGGAAAGAACATGAAATGCGTATGCAGTTCTTTGACCTGATATTTATATTGTCAGTTTAACTATCATTGTGAAGAAATTTCAATATATAAAAAAATAAAAATATCTATATTTCTGACTTATAACTTCACTCTTTCAATTGCTATTCTTATTTTTCCCAAATACAATAATTCTATATATTACATGATTATACCATCATTTAACCTCTGCCCCATATTTGAATAATTATATCGCTTCTAATTGCTTAACACAGAGGTAAATCTGTTTCATTCCCACCTATTTGTTCAGCAAAGATTTCTAGCAGAACTATTTCTGAGTTACACTGTACGAGTATTTTAAGGTATGTACGTATTTCCATATTTCTTCTTCAGGAAGGAATGTTACACTCTCTCAAATGCATGTGAAAGAGTCTTGCTCTTCCAAGCCTCCTAGCCTTCATGACAGGTGGGTTAGAGGGTAGGCAGCTATATATTTGTGGCCTTCTTCTATTTTAAAAATCTTAGCTAAATTTAGAAATAGTTGAGGATTAATCCACCTGGAACAACATGGTGCATGCAAAATGTCATAAAGCTTTAAACAGATTCTAAGTCACACTGAAACTGAGGCAGGTAGGAAACCAGGGAAACTCAGAATAGTCAAGGTAGGCTTCAGGAAGCAGCTAGTCTTCAGGTGAACCTAAAAGCATGATTAATATCTGTTCAGCTACAAAGAAAAAACATGCCTATCTGGGCAGAAGGAAAACTCAGATAAATATATGAAGCCAAAATGAGCCAGAAATATTTGGGGGATGGTTTGTCCTAACAAACATTCATTTCTACATCCATTCATTCAAGCAGTATTTACTTGGTACACATGAAGTACCTGGCAGTGTGCTGGGTGCTGAAATTACAAGGATGAATAAAACACAGTTTTGGTCTGCAGATGAAATAACCTCCTAACTAGCCTCCCTGCCTCCGAGTTCAATCACCCCCAATCCATCACTAACACCGCCATCAAAGTAACCTCCCAAATATAAACCTGTTTATATTTATACGATATCCTGATTTTAATCCCCGGCTCATTTTTACAGGATTGGGAAATTTCAGTGGCTTAGCCATGCTTTAGGATAAAATCCAAAGACCTTAATGGGGTTTTATGGTTTTTCTCCATCTGCGGGCCTCCTATCTGCCCCCTCCTAGTACCCACATTCTCTCCCTCTTTTTCCAGAAATAATACGCTTCTTTGGTTCTTTCAACTTTTCAAATGCAAACTCCTCACACACAATGTCTAAACTCTTAGAATCCACCAGGCTCTTTTCTTTCAGAAGTACCTCCCCTGCCCCATTCTCCCCCATGAATGTCACCTGTCCATCCTCTAGCCATCAGCTTCAGAAAGGCTGCCCTGGGCCCTGAGTCTGGGCTAAATTTCCCAGCTGCATATTCTCAAAGTTCCTTCCACTTCCCCTGGCATAACTCATTTTATTTGCATAATTTCTTTTCTTACAGCCCCTCAAGATTGTAGACTCCATAAATAACAAAATTCTGTGCTTTACATTTTTCTCTAAGTGCCTAACATTGCATTATGCATATAGGAGTTTCTTAATGCATACTTGTTGACATGAATCTAAATACAGGGGGCCGTATTGTTACAAAGCCTGTTAAGGAAAAGATTAAAGATTCAGAACATGGAATCCTTTGGTCAAACAGAACCAGCACAGGTTTTGAATAGAACTCAGGCTCAGGGCCGAAACCAGTTTGGTTCAGAGGATAGAGCGTCGGCCTGTGGACTGAAGGGTCCTGGGTTCGATTCCCATCAAGGGCATGTACCTTGGTTGAGGCACATCCCCAGTAGGGGGCATGCAGGAGGCAGCTGATCTATGTCTCTCACTCATCAATGTTTCTAACTCTCTATCCCTCTTCCTTCTTCTCTGTAAAAAAATCAATAAAATATAAAAAAAATTGTGTGAAATAAGTAGAGACAAAGATCTAAGAATGTAAACATAAAATGTTAAAAAAAGAAAATAAGAACTCAGGCTCAGAAAAACATAATGTCATTTTTCAAATAATAATAATAATCTACTCAGTTTGAGTACTTCAGTTTTATAATAAGTTCCCACTATATTTATCATGGATTAGAACTCAGAAGACAAGATCCAAACTGAGAGGGTTTGAGTAAGACAAATTTGAATCCATAGTCCACCTGAGACTTTTTAGCTATGTGAGCTTGGGCAAATTATTTAACCTCTCTGAGCCTCAATTCCCTCTTCTATAAACCGAGAGGCTAATGTCTCTCTTGCAAGGTCATGAGACCAAGAAGGTATAGCAGTGAATATAGCTCTCATCAAACCCTCACATTCCCTAAATATTCATTTTGTTCCCTCTCCCTCTCAGCTCTCCCTCAGATCCCCCAAAGAAACTGGGACAAATCACTTCTTCCTGCGCTTTCATGCTCTCCACTGTAAAACTAGGGGATTGGGAGCAAGCAGTGATTGCTGAAACTGGTCAGACCTAAGCATCAATCATCAAGAGAGCTTTGGCTGGAAATCTCCAGGGTAGACCTGGAAGCGCGTTTCTTTATAAAGTTCCCCAGGTGATCCAGTGGCAGCCAGCCCAGCTCAGAACTGCAGTCCAGTGTCTTGGAAACACTAGCCTTTTCCAGCTCAAGCAGGCAATAGTTTCATTCTTTTCACTGCTTCACACATGGAAAATGTTTACCCAATAAATCAAAATATGACTCACCTGGCTGGCATTTTTTGTTCCACCAGACCAAAACTATGCCTTAGTTAGCTTTATGTGTGTGCTCACATGCGTATGTGTGTCTGTTGAGGGAGGAGGAAGGAAAAACATTTAAAAATATCTTGCCTGTTTCCAACATTTTCTTTTCTGATTGGCATGAGCCATACCCCCCAACAATGAGACCACAGTGGGATCAAGCACTGAACTGCCTACAGAAGGCTGCTCTTAAAGTGGAGGATCCCTTTAGTCTTTTGCTCTTGGTATATTGACATCAATCACATTAGTAATTTGGCCAATGGTCATTGATTGACCTATTAAGACAACACCAGAAGATGTGGCCATTATGGACTCTCTGAACCAAGAAAAGTTCGTATGAATTCTCTGAACCAAGAAAACTTAGTAAAGACAAAATTAAGACCAGTCCAGAAGTTACTTGTTACTTTAAGAGAGAACATGAGTAGAATCAAAGCCTCTTAAGGAAAAAAAAGGGAGTGGGGAGTTGGATGTCCACCTGATAAAACAACAGAAAACATAAAAACTAAATGAGGCATGCAAGAGATGCAAAACCCTTGGAAAAATCTGAACTCAAACCCTGAAGAATTATATGAAAATTTTATAAACATTTCTTCAGCTCCAGATGTTCTATTTCAAATTGAGATAAAAATCTATTAAGACATAGCCCGTCCCATTGAAAAACTTTCAACAAAGAAATCTAAAAAGAATGGTTATTAAGGACATGTACTCAGTGCTAGCTACATTATAGATGATATTTTATTTAATCTTCACAATCCTATATTGCAGATATTATCAGACACATTTGACAGCTTACCTAACATCAGAGCTAATACCATTTGACTACCTCGTTTTTAGTAATAAATGGACTGTTCAGAAACATCATAATATACAGAAAATATTTCCACGCATATCTCTCTGATTATAATCAAAGTTCAAACATTCATTAAAGGGATATTTTCACTGAAATGCATTAAGCCCAATAAGTTTCTCTGTGACAGCCCAGAAACTTAATAGTCACTCAAGTTTCAAGGTCAAGATTCTGCTTCCTGAGATGGCACGGTCATTTGGGTGTTAAGGCTAGAATCAGTCCATGCCAGCCACGTAACTCTGCTCTCTCTTCACAAAGCCAGAATAAGCAAAGAACTTGCCCCTTATTTACACCCATGTGTTGGGTAAAATGACAGTCCAAACTCCAAACAGTCATACGGAATGCCTGCTGGGCATTGGTGGACCAAGAATCATGCCAAAAGGGCTAGAGGACTGGAAACAAAATTCACCCAGTGGCTCCAAGAACAAAATCCACATATTTTCTTTCTTCCTTTACCAATAAAAAGTCATCCCAAAACTAACAGTCTATCTAGGCTAATAATTGGACAACCAAGTATTCACTATTCCCCCAAATCCTTTTAAAAAGTCTCATTGACGGAGCTGGAAAGAAACTGAAATAATTTTTGCGTCTGATTGAAAACATGTTTCCTGATTCTCTTGGGCTTCCACGTTTTAACAGCTCATTCCACAAAAACAACCTCTCTTCTCTCAGCATGGCCTGGAGGGTTTCTGACCTTATTGGTGCACTTTAACACACAGACTGTCCCCTTTTGAATGTGACCTGTCATCACTGAATTTTGACTATACAAATCCAATCATCCCTTCCCCCCCAAATGAGCTGAATACACCTCTCTGTTTTGATTCAAGCTAGATGGTTGCTAATGAACTTGAAAAGGTTGTGTCTCACTTTCTGGTATCCTTGGACAGATTGCAAATCATAACCATACTAATTAGCACACGGATTTCTGGATTTAAGTGTGCCAGGCTAGGGGAGAGGTGTGGTAGGGAAGAGAAGGAAGAGGAAAGAGTTACTCAGGGGAGAAATTAGAAGGGAAAAAGCGTGGACAAAAGGGATTTGAGGGACCTTGTTTTATTCTTCTAAGCAGATACCCACTGCAGGATTAACTTCTGGAAAAGTCCTTAAATATCATTAGCCTTACTTTGTTGTTACTCAAGAATAAATATCCCCTTTCTTTCTTCCTAGATCCTCTTTTTTTTTTCCTTCTTTTGAATCATGGAAACACAACAGGTTTGGGGAGGTACTGAATTAAATTCTCTCTGGCCTGGCTGGCAACCACAGTCAAGCCCATTGAAATCCTACCCGTTATATAAATGAACTAGAAAAATAGGTCTTTATTTGGAAAGTCTCTGAGCGAAATCTTGCTCTCATAGCAAAAATGGAAAATTATCATCTTTTAAAGTATACGTGTGTATACGCACACTCGTGTGTATGTGTGTATATCAGAGATATTAGACAGACCCATATACATATTATGCATATTAGTTTTTATGCACAGGTAGGTGGGTAGACAGACAAATAGAAAGAATGAGACAGAGGTTCTACCAACAAAAACAGGGGCGGGGGAGGGGGGAGTTCCCTCCTGGAAGTAACTTCCCATCCACATGGCAGTTCTTGAAAACGGAGACCTAATTCCTTGTGTTGCCCACCTCCTTCCCTGAAGGCTCAGCAGACCACAGAGCCCTTCTCCAATTACAAGTGTAGCTGAGAACTATTAGAGGAGGCAGAGTGCATGCCTTGTTTTTCAACTTTGTCTCTTTGCCTTTTAAATCCTCCCCCAACACGCACCCCCCCCTCCTCCAGCCCTTCAAATAGGCCTGTCCTAAATGGACCCTGCACACTGGCCTGATGGTAAAAGAGAAATGTTTATCTTGGAGTATAGAGATAATTGACAATTAGAAAAGAAGACGCTTTTAGCTCTTGGTCCGGGCACAGCGCTCCTGGACAAAGTGCTCTTTGCTTTGAAGCAGGGTGGAGTGCTGAGTGACTCAGGCAAGGATCTGTGCATGTTTATACTTAGTGCCTACCAGCATCCAGGGCTGGAGCTTTCTGGGACAGAATTTCTTAGCAACTGGTCCCAAAGAATATGAACATCTCCTAAAACGTAAGAGCAAGGGATTCCAGCTCCTCTGGGTGAGAATCTAACTTCTCTTCCCCGACGTGTGGGATGATAAGTGGCTTGTAGAGCTGAACCCACATCTGACTCCAGGTTTTGTTAACCACCCACCAGAGAAACGTGCTATAATGAAAACTGGCTTTCTCCCAGATTCCAGTCTAAAAAGTTAGGTAATTTATGGCTTCCCCTCCTCCCCTCCAAAAAAAAAAATTATCCTTACACTAGTATCTCAATTGTGGCTTGCTCCATCATATATTCATTTTTATTTTATGAAAATTTTATACTATTTCCTTTTCAAAATCCACAGCCATTATTCTCTCCAACAAGGGTAACTATTCTAATGCATTTAATGAGTTGCTTTTTAGTTTTTAATGTATTCTTAAAATTAGGTATATTTTATATCAATAGAAGTTTTAAAATTGTTATAAAAGTTATTAAATATTTCATTCTGTTTCTTGCCTTTTCCTCATTATATTTTTAAGATCCATTCTGGAAGCTTTGTGTTAATCTAACTTATTGCTTCTATTGTGTTCATCTACCATTTCTTATCTCTCCAATGCTCTATATTACTCCCGTTCCCAAGTCCAGGAATGACCAAACTAACCTTTCAAAGGAAAACCAAAGAATGGAGATGTGTCCTGTGATATACACTAGACATAGTACAAAGCCATAATAATAAAAACAGTGCAGTCATAGATCAAGAACAAAAAGATCAACAGAGAGCCAAGAGACAGATTCTGAACTTAAAGACAGAATATACTAAGGAGAATGCCTTTAAAAATGGGGGGAGGGGAGATGGTTCCTAGGAGGGTGTGGGAAAACTGCCTCACTATATATGTAGAAAAACTGGGAATCTAACACCACATTTCATGATGGACCTATAGATGAATTAAAGGTAAAATGATAAAGTTATAATAAGGGAATATATGTAACTTTGTAACCTAGCAATAGAAAAATATTTTAAAAGAAAATCTCAAAAATGAAAATATAAGAAAAAGGTGATAATTTATAAATAATTAAGTATTTGTGTTCAATAAAAAGCACCAAGTGACAAAGTAATTTTTTGTGTGTTTACCACTTGGTAGTAAGAAATTGTTATTGCTTCTTTTCATTTGACCTGCTCCAAATCCCAAAGAATATGCATTCATCCTTTCTTGTTCAAAGCTGATGAACAACTCAGCCTTCATTCTGTCCAAGCTCTGCATGGTTTTATAGATATTGACTGGAAGCACTTTATCTTTTCAATCTTGCCCAAACTGGAAGCCCCAAAAGGGAAAAGCAGTCTTGGAGAGTTTCCTGATTAAGCAAGAATGTGTGCACAGAGATATTTCACTTATTTCAAAGCATCAGAACATGTAAACTCATTGCTTGCCCTTCTGTCCCAGGCCTGATACCAAGCATACATGGAATTCCTTAGATAGTTCCTGAGAAAGAATTCTGAGCTTGCAGAACTAGCAGAGGTTGGGAGGGTTGGTGGCAGCAGAGAGATGGCTGAATTCAAGACCAGTTTTGTCCTTTTAAAACAAGGACCCAGAAAAAAACTATTTGCTATTTAAGGTAGCAAATTGTTTCCAAGTTCCCTTAGCAGCACTGATAAAATAAGAAGGCATTCAATCAGAGGCACTGAAAGCTAGAAGGAACCCCAAGGATTAACATATCCAGACATCCTCCACTGCAACAAGGAAACTGTGATGAAGAGTGCTTGGATGACTTGCCCAGTTTTATAAAACTAGTTAACGAAGCTAGGGCTGTATGACGCAGTATTAACTCCTTTCCCTGTTCTCATGAGTCTCTGACTACATTAGTGAAGATATCTCAAAGTATTAGTATGAGGGTTGCTCAAATCTCTCAGGGTTGCTGTCACATACTTTTTATTTATTTTTTTACATATATATATATATATATATATAATTGTTTAAAGTATTAGAAATAGTTGTACATGTCTCCTTCCCGCCCCACACTGGGTTCCCGCTGGGCGGGGGCCGGGGCGGGGCACATGCCCTCACCTGCCCCCCTACAATGTCCTGTATCCATTGGCTATGCTTACATACATGCACACAAGTCCTTCAGTTGATCTCTTACAGCTCTCGCCGCTCACAACCTCCCCTGCCTTCCCACTGCAGTATGACAACAGTCTGTTCGTTGCTTCTTTGCCTCTGTATCTGCCCCCCACGCCCCATCCTGATTCTTTTCTTTAAAAACATCTTGTCTCTGCAGGCTAGAAATAAACTTATAAGAACAAAATATGTTTGAGTCCCAAATCAATGTCCAATAGTTATGAGTCCCAGTTTCAATGTCAAACAGTTCCTTATGTGTACACGTCATCAATGATATCTGGATAGTGGATAAATGGTGGCAACGCAGGTCCGAACTTTTTTTTAGAGAGAGAAAGCAAGGGAGGGAGGGAGACATCAATTTGTTGTTCCATTTATTTATACATCACTGGTTTACTATTGTATGTGCCCTGGCCAGGGTTCAAACCCACAACCTTGGCTTATCAGGACAATCCTCTAACCAACGGAGCTACCTGGTCAGGGTGGATATTTTACAGTTCTAACAAAAAGAGCAATAGTTGACATCTGTCAGGAATTACACAAACTACTAGCTCAAGGTCGTTCACAGTTTCAAAATTAAATTCCATTGCTTTCCATTTGATGACAACCTATCTTTGTAAAGCTGGGTTTTCATCTGTCTCTGTGATTAAAAGCAAACGCTTGACAAAAGTCAATGTAAAACAGAAAACGAAGATGATAGCATTCAATCTGATTCCAAAGACTGAGAGTTTGTACAGGGCCCATAAGCTTAGTTCAGGGTCAGAGACACTCAAGGATGAAGGAAGGCAAGCAGGAAAAGATTATCAAGTGCCAATCTGTGCTCACATATTATGGTTGTCCGGGGGAAAAGGAAAAGATATAGAAATCGAGTTTCTGGTCTCCAAAAACACTTTCATCCAGTTGAGGACAGAACACATTCACAAGACAATTTAAGAATAATACAGGAGGGCATGTACCTTGGTTGCGGGCACATCCCCAGTACAAGGTGTGCAAGAGGCAGCTGATTGAAGTTTCTCTCTCATTGATGTTTCTAGCTCACTATCCCTCTCCCTTCCTCTCTGTAAAAAAAAAAAATCAATAAAATGTGTATATATACATACATACATACAGTATATATACATACATACAGTATATATATATAT
>JAAGEH010000480.1:52523666-52566910 GCA_011751065.1 Lasiurus cinereus
TTCATGCCACCTTTGTCAAATATTAATTGAGCATAGTGGTTTGGGTGGATATCTGGATTCACTATTCTATTCCATTGCTCTATATGTCTGTTCTTGTGCCAGTAACAGGCTGTTTTGAGAAGAGTGGCTTTGTAATACAGCTTGAAATATGGTATTGAGATCCCAACTACTTATTCTTCTTTCTCAGGATTACTGTGGGTATTCGGGGGTCTTTTTTTATTCCAGATGAATTTTTAGAGAGTTCTTTCTAGGTCTGTAAAATATGCCATTGGTATTTTAATGGGGAGTTCAATGAATCTATAGATTTCTTTGGGTAGTATGGACATTTTAATGACGTTGATTCTCCCAATCCATGAGCATGGTATGTTTTCCATCTGTTTATATCTTCCTCTCTCTTTATTCAGTGTCCTGTAGTTTTCTACATATAGGTATTTTACATCATTACTTAAGTTTATTCCTAGATATCTTAATTTTTTTGGTGTGATGGTAAATGGGATTGCTTTTTTAGTCTCTCTTTAAGTTCACTATTGGTGTACAGAAATACAATAGATTTCTTGGCATTAATTTTGTATCCTGCTACATTGCCAAATTCCTTTATTAAGTCCATTAGTTTTTAATGGAGTCTTTTGGGTTTTTTATATACAATATCATGCCATCTGCAAATAAGAACAGCTTTATTTCTTCTTTCCCAAGTTGGATGCCTTTCATTTCTTCTTCTTGTCTAATTGCAATGGTTAATACTTCCAGGACTATGTCAAATAGTAGTGGTGAGAGTGGGCATCCCTGTCTTGCTCCTGTTCTTAGGGGAAACGGTTTTAGTGTTTGTCCATTGAGTATGATGTTAGCAGTGGGCTTATCATATATAGCTTTTATTATGTTGAGGTATGATCCTTCTATTCCCACCTTGTTGAGAGTTTTTATCAAGAAAGGGAGTTGGATTTTGTCAAATACTTTTTCTGCATCAATTGATATGACTGTGTGATTTTTATCTCTCAATTTGTTTACATGATGTATCACGCTTATTGATTTGCAGATATTGTACCACCCTTGTATCCCTGGGGTAAATCCTACTCGGTCATGGTATATGATCTTTCTGATGTACTGCCGGATCTGATTTCTTAGAATTTTGTTGAGGGATTTGGCATCTATGTTCATGAGGGATATTGGCCTGTAATTTTCTTTCATTGGGTTGTCTTTATCTGATTTTGGTATTAGGGTGATGCTGGCTTCATAGAAGGAGCTTGAAAGTGTTCCTTCTTCTTGAATTTTTTTGAATATTCTGAGGAGAATAGCTTTTAATTCTTCCATGAATGTTTGGTAAGACTCCTCTGTGAAGCCATCTGGACCCAGGCTTTTGTTTGCTGGAAGCTTTTTGATGACTGCTTCAATTTCTTCCACAGTTATTGAGATGTTTAGATTCTTCCTGAGTGAGTTTTGGAAGGTTATATTTTTCTAGGAATAATTTCCTCCAAGTTGTCCAGTTTGTTGGAATAGAGTTGTTCATAGTATTTTTTAACAATCCTTTATATTTAGGTGTGTCTGTTGTTATTTCACCTCTTTCATTTCTGATTTTGTTTATTTGGATCCTCCCTCTTTGCTTCTTGGTGAGTCTGGCTAGAGGTTCATCAATCTTATTTATCCTTTCAAAGAACTAGATCTTGGTTTTGTTGATCTTTTGCATTGTTTCTTTGGTCTTTATGTTGATTATCTCCACTCTAATCTTTATGATTTCCTTCCAGCTGCTTACACTGGGCTTTTCTTGTTGCTCTCTTTCTAACTCTTTGAGTTGTAGGGTTAGGTAATTTATCACCATTGTTTCTTGTTTTTGGCATTAGGCTTGTAGAGCTATGAACTTCCCTTTCAAGATGGCTTTCACTGTGTCCCATTGATTTGGGATTTTTGTGTTTTCATTGTCATTTGTTGCCATGATCTTTTTTATTTCTTCCTTGATCTCTCTGGTAACCCAGTCATTGTTTAATAGCATGCTGTTTAGTCTCTTTGAGATCTAATTTGTAAGATATAAGTATTGCTACCCGAGCTTTTTTTAAATTTCCATTCACCTGAAAAACCTTTTTCTGTCCCTTCACCTTTACTCTGTGTACGTCTTTTTTTCTAAGGTGGTTTTCTTGTGGACAGCAGATATATGGGTAATGTTCTCTTATCCAATCAATTACCCTATGTCTTTTGATTGGGGCATTTAATCCATTTAAAGTTATTGATAGGTACTTATTTGTCACCATTTTTATTCTTCACCCCTGTGTTCCTTCTTTGCTTCCTATTTCTTTTTTTTTTCTTTTACACACACCCTTTAGCATTTCTTGCATTGTTAGTTTAGTGGTAATAAATTCCCTTAGTCCTTTTTTTTTTGTGAAGCTCCTGATTTCACCTTCAATTTGGATTGATAACCTGGCTGGGTACAGTATTCTTGGATTCAGACCCTTCCTTTGCAGGACTTTGTATATTTCATTACATTTCCTTCTGGTCTGATGAGTTTCTGTTGAGAAATAAGTTACTAGTCTGATGGGAGTTCCTTTGTAGGTAACTTTCTGTCTCTCTCTGGCCACTTCTAATATTCTTACTTTGTGGTCGGTGTTTGCCAATTTAATTATAATATGCGTTGGCATCAATCTTTTGGGGTTTATTTTGCATGGGACTCTGTGAGCTTCTTGGATTTGTGTGGTTTTTTTCTTCCCTAGATCAGGGAAGTTTTCTGTCATTATTTCTTTTAATACATTTTCTATTTCTTGCTCAGTTTCCTCTCCTTCTTGGATCCCTATTATGCAGATGTTGTTTTATTTCGTGTTGTCCAAAAGTTCCCTTAGTCTCTCCTCCTGCTTTTTAATTTTTTTTCCTAGAAGCTGCTCTACTTGGGGTGTTTTTTTCCTACCTTGTTTTCTGCTCACTGATGTCATCCTCTGCTTCTTCTAGTCTACTCTTGATGCTTTCTATTGAGTTCTTTAATGATAGCAGCAATGTCATTTTTCATTTCTTCTTCATTTCCTCTTGGTTCTTATTCATATTGTCAAATTTTCTTCCATTCTTTTCAGTCACCTTATGACCATTTCTCTGAATTCTTTCTATGGTAGATTGCTTGTCTCCATTTTGTTTATTTCCTTTGCCGGTGATGCCTGCTTTTCTTTCATATGCAGGCTGTTTCTGTCTCTCCATGATCTCTCTTTTCTGGGTGTCTGGTTATATAGTTCTCTCTCCTCATTCCAGGCAAAATTCGACATTTCCATGGTGGGATGTAGAGCTCCTCTGAATCTGCATGTTTGTACCAATTGGGGACAGGTGTTCTGGGGTTTGCAGTTGCTCAGTGGGTGCCACAATTGTAGATACTCAGGCTTCTGATAACATCCACCTTCCTCTTTAAGATGGGATGGTCTCCCTGAAATGTTAATAATCTCTTTATGTGAACATGCCCCAATATGTGAGCAAGACCATACATTGTAATATAGAAAGAAACTATAGGAATTTCAGCTTTTATATTAATGTAATATTTTCTGTTTTATCTTTATTAAGTTTTTAATGTCCATAATCTATTCCTACAGTTGCACATGCACAGAGTTTATTAGTAAATGTACATATGTTTGGGCTTCTTGATAATATTTTTATAGGTAAGGCATAGATTTTTGAAACCAATAGTTTATACAAATCCTGAGATCAGTAAGTGTTTAAAACATTACTATGTAATCATCTTCACCATTCCCCATGAAAAAAAGACAAGATATGCTGCTTTATAAACTAATGCAATTTTACAGTTTTATTTCCATATGGATTTGAAATTTAATAAAATTCATTTATTTCTCTAAATCTCTACTTTTTACCTCTCTACATAAAACCTACCTCCTAGGTACTATGACCAATGTAGAGAAAAAGTGGGAAAATGCTACCAACATTCAAAAGAAATATTCCTAAAGGCAAAAACCAAACCATAAACCCAACTGAAGAGCTTGTCCTTCTTTATAGAGGTGGACCAATCTTAGTTACGCCAGCCAACACCTCCACAAGTTCCCATGGAATGAACTGAGACAAACACCAAATGCCACATAACCGAGTTCACACATCAGGCAATGCTGTCATGAATTTGGCTCAATTCTTACTCTCATGTCTAAGACCATTCTAGATTCATGCCTACCCTCCAACAATGGAAAAATGAGGTGTGGAAGATGTCTTCTGCATGCTCCTCAGGGCAATTTATCTCTCCCAGAGACTGAGAGGTATTTAGCAATATTTTAGGAAATTTTCTTTCTCAATAGCCATTTCTTCCTCCCCTGGTGGTAGTGATGAAAGGTTATAGACAGAATGTTTATGTCCCCCCAAAAATTCATAAGTTGAAACCAAACATAATGGTATTAGGAGGTGGAGTCTTTGGGGAGTGATTAGCTCATGACAATAGAGCCCTAATAGATGGGATTAGATTCCTTAGAAGAGAGACCCCAAGAACTCCCTTGCCCTTCCCACACGTGAGACACAGGGAGGAGATGCTCCTCTATGAGCAGAAAGTGGGCTCTGATCACATATCAAAGCCACTGAGACCCTTTCACTTCCCAGCCTCAAGGACTGTGAAAAATAAATCTTTGTTGTTTATGCATCTTAGTCTATGGTATTTTTGTTGCAGTACTCAAATGGACAAAGACAGTAAACATAGTGATTTAAACTTCACAAATCTCTGTAAAGACACCTAGGGCCACTAGAATCTCTCAAGTTTACATTGGAGAAATATGCTACCACCCTGACCCCATTCTCACAATTTCCCTGTGACCCGGAAGGCCTGGCAGTCACATCATGTCACACTGCAAAGCATATCCTTTCACAAATGGATACCCAAGGTAGTGCTTCCTAACCACTTGTGAGTCATAAACCCTGCAGCAGAAATCCTCCTGGATGTTCACCAAAACATTTTACTTCCCTTCTGGGCACCAAGAAAACTATATTCCTCACCTTTTAAAAATCTAAATAGGGCTATGTGGTGAATTCTGCCCAGTAGAATGTGCTAGGAAGTCACCCAGACCAATACCCGGCCAGCACCTAAAGTGTCCTCCAGAATCACCCATACTCTTTTTTTTTTTTTCATTAGCCAACTGGATGCAAAGTAACCAGTGGAGGAGTCCAAGGAGGCCCTGCAGAAGGGCAGAGCACTGAAGAAAAGAAACTGAGTAACAACTCATGAAAGAAGAAATTGATTACAATTCATTTAAATTAGAAATTTCTCTGCTCTGCAACAGACAGAGAATGAAGAGTCAAGCCACAGACTGGGAGAAAATATTTGCAAAATACTTCTCTAATTAAAGACTCATATCCAAAATATACAAAGAATCCTTAAAATCAACAACAGGATAACAAATGGCTTAACTAAAGAATAGACCAAAAGATAGCATTAGGGGAATACAAGTTAAAACAAAAATTAAATACTTCTACATTCCTCTAAAATGGTTAAAATCCAAAAACTTCCTGGGAATTTCAGTTAGGGGTAGCTCACGGAATGGCAGAGTCAGGCCTGAAAAGCTATGGCCCAGACCACGCTCCCAGTGGAAGCCTGATTGCTGGGGACCCTGGTGGGATCTCACAGGTCTACAGGAACCAGGTCGGAATATAGGGATGAGAAACACCTAGGTTCTTCATTTGCTCCAGCCTGATCCTTGGCAACCCACTGATCATGCCATCTCCACAGTTTTGTCTTCTCTGGAGTGTTTTATATGGCTACTGTCATGCAGCATTTGACCTTTTTGGATGGCTCCTTTCAGTTGATAAATGTGCATTTGGGGCTCCTCACCTGTCTTCTTATGTTCCACAGCTCATTTCTTCTCATCACTGAGTGGCACTTCATTGCCTAGATGTACCTCATTTTATGTATCTTTTCATCTGTTCAGGAAATCTTGTTTGCTCCTATGTTTGGGCAGTTGGGAGAGTGGGTGGGTGTAGGAGATCAACTAAAAAACTTGTATGTATATATGCATAACCCATACAGACAACAGGATGGTGAAGACCACAGGTGGAGGGGGCAGCCTAGAAGGGGTCAATGGGGACATATATAACACTTTCAACAATAAATATTTAAAATTTAAAAAAATTTAAATACTCTGATAATACTAGTTGCAAAGAAGAATGTAAAATAATAGATCCTTTCATTCATTTCTGGTGGTTACATCTACTTTGGAAGATATTTTGGCAGCTTCCTGCCAAATTAAACCCAATTTTATCATATGATCAAATAATTGCACTTCTTGGTATTTACCTAAATGAAAACTTTTATGCACCAAAACACCTGCCCATAAATGTCTATAGCAATATTTATTATCACCCAAAACTGGAGGCAGCCAGGAAATTCTCCAATAGATGAATGGATAAGTGAACTATGATATATTCATAATGATAATTGGTGATAAAAACATGATCTGTAGAACTATGAGGAGACTTGTGAAGCTTGGATACAAGTTGCTAGGTGAAAGAAATCACTGGTTGGGGGAGGGGGTGCTCCTTACTCTTTGGTTCCAATTGTATCATATTCTGGAAAATGCAGAATGGGTGGGATAATAGGAAGATCAGTGGTTATGAAGGGAGAAAGTTTTTAATAAATAAAACAACAAGAATATGTTGAGCCATTGAGACAATCCTACATTAATGTAGATGTGGATTCATGACACCATGAATTTGTCAAAACTTGCAGCCTTATACAGCACAGAGAATAAACCTCAAAGTATGCAAATTTTAAAAACTTAATTTAGGAGGGCAACAAATCTCAGAATAGAATGTGGCAAAACAATCTAACTATGTTACAAATATCTGAAACAACCACCCAGATGGGAACAAAGGTAAAAGTTGCTAATCTTTGTTCTAATTGTAAATGAGTACAATTTGAAAGAATAAAGTTAAAAAAAAGTAATAAAAGTACTGATAAAGTTGTCACCCAGGGGTTAACTATTTGATGCCACTACACATATTGGTACAATTAAGAAAATAAACGCCTGTTGGATGGGGCCAGGTTTCTCATTTGGAGAGTGGAAGATTACAAACAAGAGGAGGAGACTAGAATGATCCATGTGGCAATGAATTCCAGTGGGAGACATCAATATGAACTTATACATGTATAATATAGATACAGAAGGTGATATATAAACAATGTATTCATATACATATATGCACATACATTTCTTTGCTGTCAGCTGATCCTGCACCAATAGCATACCTAGTGCCCAGATGTTCTTTTCTAGTATCATTGTCCAGTAAAAGAAACTAGGGTCCCTTGGAGAAACGGCTGATTCTAGGGCTCGGGCAGTGATTAAACAATATGCACTTAGAAAATCTTGAAGTACCAGTAAGGAAGTGCTTTAAATATTGCAGTTAATAGGAGTAATAATAAATAAATAAAAGTGTGGAAAGAGACAAATCTCTCTTGCTAAAGAATTATAAATAATTTACCTACATACTAAACCCTGACAAGAATTGGAACATACCATCCCACTATTGCAGCATTTGGGTGCAAGTAATAACTTCCTTCCAAGGAATACATGCATATAGAAAGGGCTTGGTGAGGGAAGAGTAACTTTACAGTGGAGACGTACAACAGACACTATCTCAGGCAATTGATTAAGGTGATCACCAATGATGTCATGTTGCTAAAATGTACCCTTGAAATGCTGCAATGAAAATGCACATCACCTCTGTGATCTTTCTCCCAAAACTCAGAATTGGGAAGGCAAAGGAAGGGGAGGGGAGGGGATGGGAGGGAAGAGGAGGGGAGAGGACGGGAAGGGAGGGGAGGGGAGAGAAGGAACTAAGTCATCAATTATCCATGTGGAGTAGAACATGCTCTCCCATACACATACATTTCTTTGCTGCAGGCTGAACTGAATTATTCATAAATGAGAAATAAAAGTTTAAGCCATAAAGATTTTTAGAGTTATTTGTTAGAGCAGCTAGAAAGACTAATACAGATTCCTTTCAAAATATGATGAAAGACATGTTCCCGCTTAACGGAATACAGGTATGTCCATATGTACAAAAGCTGATATGCAGATGACACTTTGCTGGGAGAAATCCTATAGCCAGTGCCAACACAGGGTCCTACCTATCCCCAGTGGTGCTTTGAAATTCTTCCACCATCACAGCCTTTATTTTGAATAATTTTTATTTGACATATTTAATAGTCTCCTTCCCATCAAGGCCCAAATAATGTGAAATGCATGCTATCATTTGGTCTCTAATTCCCAAAGGACAGATGAGCAAACATGGCAGGCAGTGGTCCTAGGTATCCATGGGGTTCAGTAATGCAGGAATTTTCTCCTCCCCATCTGGAGAAATGGACTGAGCTTACCGGAACAGATTTTCTAGTTTCAACAGTGCCAATAAAACATCATTTTTAATATGCTAACCTAAATGTCCTCCTTTTATGTTCCCAGACCTGCATAGGTGATGAAGTAGTGACTGATATTGAGAAGCAACTAAAAAGCAACCGCATTCCACCACTTGCTGCTGGCTATACCATACCCTCCCCTAACTTCACTCTCCCTACCCTCCCCTGCACTCACCTTGTAATACAATCAATACCTGTGTTCCCCTAAATGCTCCAGGTTCATCACTGGGATATGTTAGGAAACACAGTATCAGTACCAATTAGCTAATTTGGCTGCCTTTTTAAAAGAAATGTGTAGGTCATGATTTTGACATTTTTCCAATGTATCATTTTATTTAAGTGACTTGCAGAAATAAATGTGTATATCTTTACTTGTATACCTGCCTTTCTGTGAATTATTTCCTTATTTGCCAGAAATCTAAGCAGCTTTCTGAACCAGCAATCACAATGCAGCATGACCTCCAGTCATAACTCAACTATGATGGCTAGAAGCGCATGTTTTCCCAGATTTCCTCTCCCTCAAAGTAGTTCCTGGAATCACCAGAGAGGCTTTTATGCATCAAGAATTAGCCAGACACATCAGGATCATCTACAGCAGCGGTTCTCAACCTGTGGGTCATGATGAGCCTAAGACTATTGGAAAACACAGATATTTACATTACGATTCATAACAGTAGCAAATTACAGTTATGAAGTGCAATGAAAATAATTTTATGGTTGGGGGTCACCACAACATGAGGAAATGTATTAAAGGGTTGCGGCCTTAGGAAGGTTGAGAACCACTGATCTACTGCGTCTAGGCCCCCTTAGTTTCCCACAGTGGCCTCTCTAAGTTTGATTAGGTGTCAATGCCAGATGCTGCCAGGGAAGGTGATAATGTGCCCAACCCCACCCTTCTGGACCTAGACTAGACCTGCTGTCCCTTCGAGCCTGAAATGGCAGCTACTCTGACAGATGAACCATGGTCCTACCGTGTAGCACTTCTGGAGGTCAGGACTGAGAAGCAATAGTTACAAAAATAAGAATCATAAGCTCAGAAATGTAAAAATGTTTAGAGATACAACCAACTCTCAACTCATTTACATACCCCATCACCTTCTCCCAGAAGAGCTGGGTCAGACCAAGTCCCAGCTTTCTAGGCCATGCTGTATGCATTCAGTTTCCAGAGACGTCTTCACAGGTGGATCTGCAATCCCTGTGTGCAGTCACACATGAACTCATGGGAGAGGAATGTCACTTTGATTTCATTACCTTGACTGCACCTGAGCCCCAGCATTGGTGCAGTCAGGGTAGATCGGTACTCATCACACACTTATGTAGTCAATAGTAGACATAAACTGGCGCAATAATGAGATTTCTTCAGAAGGCTCATGCAAATTACTTTAATTTGTTTAATCACCCTTTATATTTAAGTATGCACACTTATTTATGTATGTGCCTGTGCTTAAGAAATTCACTTAGCCTGGCCAGGTAGCTCAGTTAGTTGGAGTGTCATCCTGATACACCAAGGTTGCAGGATCAATCCCCAGTCAGGATCTGTAAAAGAATCAACTAATACAGTCGTAGGCAAACTCATTTGTCAAAAGAGCAGCAAACCGTGGCTTGCCAGCCGCATGTGGCTCAAGACCCACAGTTTGCCAACCACTGAACTAATGAATACAAAATTAGATGGAATAACAACAGATCAATAGTTCTCTCTTTCTCCTTCCCTCCCTCCCTTTCTCTCTCTCTAAAATAAATTTAAAATTTTTTAAAAGAACATCACTTAGTCCCCATATGCTAAAGAAAAAATCATTATCTAAGTGGAAACAGAAGTCAGAAAGAAAAGGTTTTTTTTCCAAGTTTGTTCATTGTTAAGAGCACATTTTTATTCCATCTTAATAAACAGAAAACTAGCTTTATCTACCACACTATGAAATTCTAACCACCAACCATTTGCTTTGTCCATATGAATGGTTAATGTCTGAATTGACCCTACTGATACTATTAGTTTTATTTTTCAGTGTCTGAAAGATTTGAACATGGCAAGAAAATACAAGTGACTATTAATGCTATATAAAAATATACATAAAGCAACTGTCAGAAAATGCTAGAATTTCATTCACCTCCCACCACACACACATCATATACCAGTATGTATAGAACATTAGGGGTCAGATTATTTTGAATGCTAAGAAATATAGCTTCTAGATTTAATAATCTCATCCCAAAATGCCCCCCACCAGCATAATCACCCCCAACTGCCTCCCCTGCCAGCCAGCTCACCCCCATCTGCACCCCCATTGCTGGCCTGCTCATCCCCTCTCCCTTCCCCACTGGTATGATCACCCCCAACTGCCCCCCTGCTGGCCTGCTCACTCCAAACTGCCCCTCAACTGTTGTCTGATCACCTCTAACTGAGTTCCACTGACAGCCTGCTTGTCCCAACTGGCCCACCTGCTCATCTTCTTACCCCCAACGGCCCCACCTCCCACCAGCCTGATCACCCACAACTGCCATCCAATTCAGGCCTAATCACCCCCGGGCAACCCAAGCCCAGCCCCTTCTTTTTTCCTATGTTTTTTTCAGCACCTCCTTGAGTGGAGGGAGGCCAGCACTGGCTGGAAGCAAGTATCTGGAATTTATTTATCTTCTATAATTGAAACTTTGTAACCTTGAGCAGAGGCTGGGGCCAGCCAGGGTGGGCAGAAACTTGGCTTCCTCCATCCCCAAGGCAACCCAAGCCTCCTGCTAGCTCCAGCTCTATGGCCACCTCCATATTAGTTGGATTAATTTGCATACTCACTCCTGATTGGCTGGTGGGTGTAATGGAGTATGGTCAATTTGCATGTTTCTATTTTATTAGTGTAGATAGGAAAGTTTCTCACAACAGCATTACAGTTTTTGTGAAAATGAACAACAGGACGTGTTATGTAAAAATGCCACACTATAAGTCCTCAATAAATATTATTTTCTTCCTCCTTTGATGATTTCCAGAAAGCCCCAGTCACACCATCACAGTGCCCTTGAGTATGAATCTCTGAAAAAACACATTCAGGATTTAACTGAAACTAGGAAGAGATTATGTTGTGAAATCATTTTGGGTAGGAAACCCAATGGAGGGGTTTCATTTGCTGGGAGGTTTGGACACTTCTCTGAGCTCTGTCCTGCCCAGCTCTATAAAAAAGCTCGCTTTCATCCACAGGTCTCTACAGAGGCAGCCTGTCTGAGGGATCTACTGCTTCAATCTACCTGGTCATGGATGCTCTTGGTATACATCATCCTAGCTGGCTGGATTAAAAAGACCCTGTCGCTAAGCAGTCTGGGAAGGGGAGCACTTAACTTTGGGCTGGAACCCACACAGCTACAGAGCATTATGCTCGAGTTCTCTGAGGTTTTGAGGTGCCACCTCATTAGAGGAGTCAGTGTACATCAAATAAGCACTGGCCAGGACAAGAGCAACATGGGTCAGAGCCACAGCCAACTTCTAAGTGTTGACTCAACAAGGCCTCTTCATCTCTTCGAGCTTTCTAGTTTTTGTACACATAACATTGTTATAGTCCTGTGATTCTATGATGCAAAGGAACCTGGCACTTTGGGGCCCAAGGATGTCAAGGAACAAAATCACCCAAAATTCAATAAAGGAACAAAAATGTCACGGGAAATCTAGGTGGTAAAAGCTTCAGTAACATCTGTCATTTGTCAAGGTGTGAACCAGGGCCTGAAAGACTTGTCAACCAGCCAACAAGAGCACTGGGAGAAGCCCTAGATGAGATGAGTAGATTAGAAAGAGGGAGTCAAGTAAGGAGTGTGGGAGAGGGAGACAGAAGTAAGCAAACCTTCAAAGAAATTTGAGAGTTGCCTGAGAAAACAAAACCAGGCAAGGGGCCAGGAAGCCCCTTCTGAGGGGAAAAAAAAGAAAAGAAAAGAAAATGTGCTTTGGCCACAAGGAGAGAAATGTTTTAGATGCCTATTTATTCAAGATTCCTCCTTCCTCCCAACCATCTTGTCATTCATTGCCAAATTATTCTTCCTAATTCACCCTGGAGGATCTTAGGAAAGGCTTGTAAATGAGGTGTAATTTGATGGAGACTTAGAAGATGAGGAGAAACTCAGAGAGGTGGGCTGCTGAACAACATGCAAAAGGAAGAGAGAAAGCATCTATTTTATAAAGCAGCTCTTGTGTTGCAGATGTTGTGCTGGGTGCGTTGCAGGCATCTCATGTAAAACCACACCACAGGCTCTGGCCAGGTTGCTCAGTTGGTCACAGTGCAGTCCCAATGCATCACCTTGTGGGTTCAATTTCAGGTCAGGGTACGTACAAGAATCAACCAATGAATGAATAAATGTGTGGAACAATAAAGCAATGTTTGTTCCTCGCGCTCAGCAATAAATTTCAAAATCAATTTTTTTAAACCATATACCACCACCAGGAGGCAATCATTGCCCCCATCTTACAAAGAGAAAGAAGAGGCTCAGAGAGGCTAAGGAGTTTACCCATGGTTACCTGCTCCTAATTTAAGAACCTCCTAACTTTAAAACCTGCACTAAGTTCATTTTGCAAGTTTTCTTTTCCCACTGCACCTCTCAACAGATACAGGGCACGGAGTTGAAAAAGAATAAGGTTTATTTGGAAAGCACTGCGTATGCTTTCTCTGCATACAGAGTGCAGTTAGATGCGACAAGATAGACGGTCCAAAAGTCATCTTGAAGCCAGATCAGAAGTGGTCTTGAGGGCTGTGATGCAATCTTGAGAATAATAGGAGACTGCTGAAGTTTGGAAGGGATAGCAGCAGACAGACAGGTAGACAGCTAATTAGTCAGGTCTCTGTGCATAGAGCACGACACTACCTCATGACTCATCAGGTGTTTACATAATATTATCAGAATTCTTGACAAATATCATCATCTAGAATAAATGCAGGTCTTTGCAGACTACCTCTGTTATTTGTGATTAAACTCCTTTAGGGTCTGTCATCAGGATATCAGGTCTAGAGGTCTAAAGGTGTCATGTCCATTCCCCGTTTAAGGGGGTGAGAGATGCATTTGCAGACACCCTGTTTATCTCACCTCCCAGACTCCAGTCAAAAGAGTATTCCCTTTAAATAAAGAGTTCTTGGTGGGGACCTCTTCAAGCAGCCTCCAGACCAAAAGTACTGAGCGAGTCTTCCTTTACCATTGGAATCCGGGATTCATGTTTCTTTCATGTTTTATAAACCATTCGCTCCATTTTATAATCCAAGACCAGACTGTTGTAAGTTCCATTTTTTTCCACCATGCTCTATACAAGAAAATTGGAAGCTCATGTGTAAAAAAATAAAATAACAATAATAATAATTATGGGACCAGCACCACATGACAGCAGCAATAACAGCTTTCAAAATCCTTTGAGTGTAAAAGTCTTACTTGTTTTATGAGCCGACACATGGAGCTAGTCTTAAAAAATAAAAAATAAGAATGATTTCTTGCAGCTCAGATTTCATAAGAAAAAAAAATCGCATCTTTAATTAAGATTTATGGGCCTCGGTAGGGCCCAGCAAGAGAGAGAAATGGCTCAAGAGTGTAAAAACTAACAGTTAAAAATGGGGAAATATGATTAAGAGCCTTTAATTCCTCCTGCCTCTTTCACAGGGCTTCCAGTGGCCCCAGGCAAAAACAGGCACTTATTGTCTTTAAAACAGCATTATTCTTGGCATAAAATGTTTATGAAGCAAGATGAAACTTGTAAGGAATAATAATATCAACCTTACTTGAAAGGCTTCTCTTGCTAGAAACAATATTTAGTTTAATGGGAAAAAATTCCTTAGGAGAAAAATAGGCATATGTAAGGGAAGATGCATATAAATTGGTACCTTGCCTGGTATTGGGTTAGCACCTTTCAGTTTTCATAGTGGCTTATGCTTGATCTTGTGGGATCTTCTTAAGAACCTTGAGAGGCAGTCAGGGCAGATATTAGGATCTCTAGTTTGAAGAGGAGATTTTTTTTTTCAAGATGTTAGATTACTTGTGCAAACACTGGAAATGGACAGAAATAGACATCTGATTCTAAATCCCGTGCTCACTCCACTATATCATAGTGCCATTTCTCTAAGAGTTTATCTGTGCATGTTATTCTATATCATGTATATACATTTTTAAAGTCTCATGAAGAACATTTTTGAACGTATAATGAGGAAACCCTAATATTATGTACTTCAATTACCTAAATATTAAAAATGAACAATGTAAAGTTACCTTGCACATTAATATTGAAATGTCAGTATTGGATAAATTGCATTTAATTTGACATAAAAAATGCAATTCAACAAGGTTTAACCTAAGTCCTTTCTTGACACATTGTTTGAAGAATTACATTTGAGAGCAAATCATTCAGAAAATACCTCTAGCCATTAAAGAGATAATTAATTATCCAATTCTATGTTTATTTTAACAAGAGATTGTTCTATTTCTTCTTTCTCTACAAACAGTGTAAGGTATTTTAGAGATGGGACTGTGTCATTATCTGTTTTTACTGTAGCTAATGTTGGAAATGCTGTCAGTATTTGATTGGTCGATTAAGTAGGATTTGCTTTAATTGTTTTAATTACTTCATTAATGTTCAAGTCATGTCCTCTTGAATTCGAACTTCAATATTACTACATAAGCTATTCCTTTCATCATTGCATTGCTTTAATTATTTATCACTCAACCCATCATCTCAAATTAAAGGTCCAATCTGGTCCTACCTCTATTACCCACATATTGTTTTATGAGTAGATACCTTACATTTAGCTAATCTTAAGAGCTTATTCTTCCCAATGAGCAGGGGGAATATTCCATCTGTGGATGTCCACATCCAGCACTGGAATTCTGACAACCAACGTTTTGCTCCGAAGATTCTCAAATCTGGTAGTCACTCTTCCAATATCCTCAATGTTTCAGAAAGAGAAGGGAACACAAGAAATAAAATGGCTTCTTTTCCAAAGGGAATCTAATTCAATATGTTCATTATACATTTAAAAAATACTTATATTCTCACCACTCTCTCTTGATGAATCACTTCTATGACTTTAGAAAAATATCCTAATGGAGTTAATTATTTTTTAAAAGGTTATCTATGTCATTGAAAGTATTATAGATTTCTCCTTTTTTTCCCCATTGGTCATCTCCTACCCCACACCTGCTCTCTCTCCCTTCCCCCAGCCCTTCTTCTTCACTAGTGTATGTTTGCATGTGCTATGTGTAGAGAGGGCCTGGAAGGCACATGGGCATTCTTTAATTATTGTCAGCTGAACCCAGTGGTGTTGGCAAAGCCACGCCCTGGGAACACACTTTGCCAAAAAGGCTAGAGTGTTATCAGCTTGACCTTCATTTCAGCCCAGGTGTCTGGGAGCCTATTCAAGAATGCAAATAATCTCCTTTGTCTTGACTTTTGGTGAAACTTCCAGGTATGTGGGGGTATAAAATAAACATGTTGGATCGGCTCTGGGTCAATGTTTCTCCCTCAGTAAAGGACAGCAGTCCCACCTGGTCCCAGTTTTTTCCTTCCATTTTGTGTCTTGTCTATTTCTTTCTTTTATTTCTCAATCCCTGGCTCCTCTACTCAGGAACTGGACCTGCTCTCTAGCAACGCTGGATGCAGAAAAGAGAGAAATATTACAGCTATGCACTTAAGTTCTTTGGTTTATCTCTCCCCATCCACCCATCCACCCTTGCCTTCTTAAATCAATATATCTAGCCCCAAGATTGCTCCAAAACTCCATCCGCAAAGAGCCATCTATTGGAGAGACATTGACAGCTGTATATCTATCCAGCAATGCAAATTCATTATATCTAAAATTAAATTTATGATTATGTGCCATAAACTCGCCTTCCTTGTGTTCTCAAACAGTGCTTGCTTTATTCATTTCAATTCCTCCACCTGGAATAATTACATTTCTATCACTAGCCCTTCCATTTTCCAATGATAGGCTTGATTCCCATTTCAATGCTAACTCATGGTTCCTACAGCTAAAAATAAGCTCACTCTCTTTTGAACTTCTAATACCTATTGCAATTCTAAATGTTACCCAATTGTTACCCAAGTATCTCAAAGTAGTGAGGTGTATGTCAACAGAAATGCCTCTTTTGAAATATCTCTGCTTCAGTATCACAGATGAAAAAGGAGGTAAGGGGAGCTGTATTCAAAGTGAGTTGTGCAACATGACCTAGTGAGATGCAGAAGGAAACATTACAATCTCTAAGTCTATCTTAAAATTAAGAAAATAATGTCATCTATATTTTATATATAATTGCCTATGTTGAACCCTGTGTGAAATATAATTGTAGATTTAACATACAATTTCCAACACTGAGTCTCATGCCCCATGCAACAAACAAGAATCCTCATAAAGAGTAGACATTTCTCAAAGCCAAAGGACGGACAGTGGGAGCATCACCCTTCCATTTGCTTGGCTAGGAAAGGCTATGTGTTGCAGTTCATTTGTGCCTAATTAAGTGGTTTTATGAGTAATGTTGTCTATTGCTAACTACACTCCCTCCAAAATAAGGCAAAACTGCTTAAAATATTGCTTCCAAAGTTATTTGGAAAATTTTAGTTGATGTTAATAGAAATAATGTAAATACAAAGGAATAATAAGAAAATGGAAGAGATAAAATCACTATGTGTAGTATAAGCTCTTCATCAAGAATATTATGAAACAAAAACAATGAATTATGCAATTAGACCCACTTGCAATATAGGTTTAACCTTAGTCTAATATTACTATGATGTCATCATACTTGGGAAGACATGTTATAATATTGCGTATTTTATCTTACATCATTTGAAAATTGTATTTTGAGTATTTTTCCAATGTTCATAATATACCAGTATTATAGTATCTTTTCTAATTTATCATTAAATAAATATTTACATGTTATGGATGCTCTTTATTTCTTTTTATCAGTAGAGATATACAATGATATAATTTAGACACTACTGTGTTGGAAACCTGATTTCCTTATCATGAGCCTTTGGGCAACTCACTGGTGAAGAGGTTGTGGTGCTCGTGGGAGGGATAAATCTCTGGTGTTCCAGAGTCACTGGCTGATTGGGCAACTCTAACCTGCCAGCTCAAATCTAGTGCTTCCATGCACATCACAGTGCCCCCTGTACAGATCTCAGCCACAAATTTCCTTTGGAAAATGTGCCAGGCCTCAAATGTTGCAGCATTTTAATGGTAAGACACATTCTATTGACATGCATATTTTTTCCACGTGAGTCCAGAGCAGCAAGGTCAGAAGGCCTCAGGAAAGCTAGAACCATAACTTCTCTCTGGTGATTGTCCTGCTCTTCATTATGTCAAAATTCCAGTATCTTGCCACCACCATAACTGCTCCTTAGCTCTGATAACTTTTCTATTTTGAGACCTTGTATGTCATCTTTCCTTCAGCTCTGATCAAGACCACCCTATACCATCAAACATATTTTAATAACTATGAACTCAAAGGGAAATGGCAGGACTCTCAAGTCCCTTCTGCCAAGAGTTTTAGTTGCCTCATTATAGTTTCATTATAATTTCATTATAGCACCACATGATAATATCCAAGACACACACACACACAAACACACACACACACACACACACACACACAAAGGGAAGTTTAGAGGAAGCCAGACTCTTCTCTTTTATCAATATCCCCAAACTCTTAACAGGCCTGGGCAACTATATGTCTCCTCATTTCCTCAGTGGTAAGTTCTATAGAGAACAAGGGATAACAGCATAGTGTAGAAGGTTTGAGGCACAGGTTCTTGGGCAAGATGGTCTGGATCCACCTCATAGTTCTACTACCAACTTCAGTGTTGACCTTGGGTAATCTACCAAGCCTTTTTCGCTTCAAAGTCCTCCTTGCTAACAGGAAGAAGCTGAGGCACTGAGAATTTAGTGAGCTAATTCTTATAAAATACTTTAAATAGAGTTATTTTTCACATTCCAGCATCTAATAAATATTAGCATTAGGAATGACTGCTATTATTATCAATTTTCTGTTTTAGGAACTTTAAATGCCATCTGTTATTCTCCATATTTATTTGCCTAATGGATAAAGTAATAGTTGAATGAATTAATTAATAAATGAATGATGCATTATGTTATTATATCATAATTATTTTAGAAGTGCGAATTTCTTCCCTTAAACATAATGTAAATTCCTCTATATCAAGATGACTCCTTATTTGTATGTGTTCTCCACAGGGTCTCACCATGCTGCAAATATTTTTTTTTCCTTCTCAATAAAGATGGAATAAACACAACAACAGAAAAAGAATATCTGCCAAGCAACCAATGTATAATTTTTCTTGATTGGCCTCAGATTTTCATGACTTTAACCAAGAAAAATGACAACTGCTAACCGGAGTCTGAAAAATGACACATTTTCTTCAGTTCTATGCAATTTTTAGATGATGATGTTATCTGTCTTCCCTCCAACATGTTTTCACTCACCAGGGAACTACCAGCAATAACTCCAAAAGAAACCTTGCAGACTTGCACAGGCTCATCACCAGCATTTCTTTGGGGAACCTCCTACCTCAATCTTAAAAGACAAAATAACTAGGAAATCTTCAGGCTTGAACAGAGCCCTAAAAATCCTGATACCAAGCTGGAAGTAAATGAAAAGGTGAAGATATTACAAAGTATAGGGATGTTAAACACAACAGAAGAAATAGCTCATTAAGTTTTATCATCTGTACACTGGGTGGTAAGCTATATTGAATTATCTGCAAAGCCCTTTCCTGGAGCTTACATTTCAGTTTACAGGGGAAAAAACTACTGTAGTTGTTCAAAGACAAGCAGAGAGGTCATTTTGTGCTCAGGGAAAAAACAAGTATGACAACATTATCCTATCTAATAAAAGAGTAATATGCAACTTCACCATCATTCCATTACACCCACCAGCCACACCCACCATCCAATCAGGAGCAAGTATGCAAATTAACCACACCCAAGATGGCTGCAGCCATGGAGCGAGCAGGAGGGAGGCTTGGGTTTCCCTGGTGATGCAGGAAGCCACGCTTTCCACACACCCTGGTGGGCCCAGGTCTCTACTCAAGGCTACAAAGTTTCAATTATAGAAGATAAATAAATCCCAACAAAAATGGCTGCCATTGAGGAGAAAACAAAAGTCTTGGCTCCACTCCAGGCTACAAAGTTTCAATTGTAGAAGATAAATAAATCCCAGATCCCAGGGCCTCTGCTTGGGTCACCGGGAGGCATGGTTGGCCTGCAAACCACCATAGGTCCCTCGCCCAGGCCACCCTACCCCCCAAAGGAACCCCATCCTGATCCAGGACACCCTTCAGGGCAAACCAGCTGACCCCACCCATGCACCAGGCCTCTATCCTATTTAATAAAAGAGTAATATACAGATTGACCATCACTCCAACACATAAGATGGCTGCCCCATGTGGTCAAAGATCCTGCCCCCATATGTACACAAGATGGCCACCACAAGATGGCCAGCAGGGGAGAGCAGTTGAGGGGAACCAGGCCTGCAGGGGAGGGCAGTTAGGGGTCACTAGGCCTAAAGGGGAGGGCAGTTAGTGGTGACCAGGCCTGAAGGGGAGGGCAGTTAGGAGCAAACAGGCTGGTAGGGGAGCAGTTAGGCATCAATCAGTCTGGCAGGGGAGTAGTTAGGGGGTGATCAGGCTGGCAGGCAGAAGCGGTTCGGGACAATTAAGAAGGCAGGCAGGTGAGCAGTTGGGATCAGCAGTCCTGGATTGTGAGAGAAATGTCCGATTGCCCATTTAGACTCAATCCCACCTAACGGGCAGTCAGACATCCCTCAAGGGGTCCCAGACTGGAAAGGGTGCAGACTGGGCTAAGGGACAAATCCCCCTCCCCCTGCCCATGCATGAATTTCATGCACTGTGCCTCTAGTAGAGGTAATAAATAATAAACTGTCTCTTCTCATTTATTTCTAACATACATATACACACAAAAAAAAATCTTCAGCTCTCCTAATCTCATCCTATTTTTCATTCTAAACTTACTCTTTTAAGGGAGAAAATGTTATCATGAACTTGCTTTTCCACATACAGATGAAGAAAAAAGTATCAACCTAGAAGGTCACAAAAAATACAAAAGTCCTTCTTATAACGTACAAATCAAGGATGCTTCCCAGAATCATGATAGATGATGTAAAATGTATTTTCTAAAAACTGTACCTCAAATGAGTCCAGCATATTTTGGCATTCAGGAAGCTTACTCACATAAATTAAACTGTAATATAAAGAATAGATCAGGAGACTCAAGAGTGATATTATGTATAAAAACAAATTTTTAAAAGTTCATAAAAAGGTTTATGAGCAGGATACTCAGAATGACTGCTGAGATAAAGGAAAATCGTGAGACAATAAAAGAGTGAGGTGAGGGACTGAAAGATGGTGAGATGGTAATATTTGCTGAGTGAGCAACATGAATAAAAATGTTCAGAGAAGAAGAAGTAGAGAGATTTCCTCCAAACGGGGTGGAGTCGTTTGTGGACTTTCCCCAAGAAAAACTTTAAAAGCCTATAAAATAGTCAAAGCATATATTTAAAGCCATCAGAAAGGTGCTGATTGCATGAAAATCAGTTGAACCAAGATTACAGAGAGTGAGAACTGCAGAGATGAGCTGATCCACAGTCACTCTCTCCCTAGGTCCGCGAGCCGTGGTTTGCTGCTCTGTTGACAAATGAGTTTGCTGACCACTGACCTAGACTCTCGATTCCATAATTACAGGCTGTTGTTGTTCCTTGAGATTACGCTCCTATTCCAGTGATCAGCAAACTCATTAGTCAACAGAGCAGCAAATCGTGGCTCAAGAGCCGCAGTTTGCCGACCACTGCCCTGGGAGCATTGGCTGCGTGTGGAAACAGGAAAGAATGAGGAACATCAGAGGAAGCTTTGCCAGCTCAGAAGACCACGACTGGAAACTAGGAAATCACGGACCTGGTGGTCTCATAGAACTGACTTGAGAAAATTCCTACACGTCTGATTTCTCCCTTTAAGATAGTCTTCAGCCACTTAAAATGGAAGGTTAAAAGATAACCAGAAGCCTCCAAAAAGCAGAACAGAACTTATCTTTATGACTCCGAAGTAGGCAAAGATTATTAAACATGCTACAAAAAGTGCTAAATACAAGAGAGCTGGTAAACTGGCCTTTAAGAAAAGAAGCTAGAAAGTGTTCAAAAGAAAGTCACAGAGGAGTGGATGGGAGCTGGCAAGGAAACTCCTTTGAATCAATAAAAAATGATAGCAGGAAAATGAGCCAAAGACTTGCAAAGAACCTTCTTAAAGTTCAAATATCCAAATGACAAATTAGCACAAGTGTATTAGATATCAGGGTGATGTGATTTGAAATCAAAGTAAAATATAAACTAGATTGGCTGAAACTGGAACTCTCATATCCCATTGATAGGAGTATAAATTAGGAATACACTGTCTGCTAGAGCTAAACATAGACATATAGTTTGGGGGTGGGAGGGCACAACACTGGTTGTTAAATAAGTCAGTTCATTATTTTTAAAGGACATTTTATTTTTAACACATTATTACAACTTTGCTGCTTTAGTACATAATCACCAAAAAAATATCCAAAAAATTGTATATGTATGAATCAAGTTTTTCCAGGATCAATTGAGCAAACAAGCTGCATCCCTGGGGTTCTGCCTTACAGCTCAAACCGTCAACCATCATTGTGATGTGTATTATTGACAGAAAAGATTTTCTCAACAGACTTCTCTGGGCCAGAAATAAAAACATTGCAGTAGAAATGTTTTTGCTTTTTAACACTGAACATAATGTAAATTTCATCTGGGGGTCCATGTGTCCCACCAATATGGTATGTCACAAATAGCTAAAACGGATCTACTTTATGATATTGACACCAATGTCCATACTAATATTAATCTTCCAACCAAATTATTATACTTTACAGAGTGTCATGGCAGTTATCTTTGTAAGTTTTTATTTTTTAAACAGCACAGATGTCTAAAAAGGAATAAAGATTTCAGGGGGTTAGAGAAAATTAGAGCTGATTGTGCCTTGACAACAATCGCAGTGATGACCAATGACCACATAAACACACTCATCTATACTCTCAGTATTTAGATTTACTGTTCTATCTCCTCTCCCTTTTCACATCCCAACTTCCCACCAAAGGTCTATATTTATAAAAAATCCACATAAGTCATTATTTATTAGTAATACCAACAAGATGAATGAAGGTGGCAATAAACTAACGCTTCAGCCAAGAGAGGGTTGAATTTTTACATAGATCTAACTTTTCTTGGCTTGTGGAAACTGATACTTACATTCTGTTTGGGTCAAAGAATGTTTTTGCATATAAGATTCATATGGCTTAAGTACTGCCCTCTTTCTGTTACCTCCTTTAAAATATAAGTAGCCTGTAAAGGAATACCACGCTCAGTTCAGAATATGTAATGTGTAGGTTTAATTATCAGATTGCCTAAGACCACAAGGCACTGAAAATGATATGTGGGCCCTTACAAGGGAACACAGAAATTGAAAAAGTGGAGGGGTGAGCTGGAAAGACAAACATTGCCTCCTTCAAAATTATCTCAGGGAAAGGAAAAAAAAATAGAAAAACACACAGATTGCTGTTCTCTGCTTGTGGCTGCTCCTTGAACATAAGAAGCCTTCCCATGTGGCATTGGGGTTGACATCAAAACTATAATAAAAAGATACAGAATCTCTTTCTATGCCAAACCCTGACTGTTAGGCCCCAGGAGGTCAGAGAAGAAGAGAGAGGGAGGCTTCTTCTGTCTCTACTGAAGCTGGAGTTTACAGCAGCCAAAGTCATTTTACCCCATATTTGGCAAAGCAATCCAAAGGCTGCATCCAATCCTGCAGCTAGACTAATCTCAACTTTCAGCACCGTCTGCAAACAGATTTGAGGGTTGCCAAGTGCCTGATTCCACGGGCTGGGGAAGCGTTGTATATTCTGAGTGCTGCTCTGTTCTTTCCTTCAGCATTGTCCTAGGCCAGTGGTCAGCAAACTCATCAGTCCACAGAGCCAAATATCAACGGGACAATGATTAAAATTTCTTTGGAGAGCCAAATTTGTTAAACTTAAACTTCTTCTAACTCCACTCTTCAACATAGACTCGCCCAGGCCGTGGTGTTTTGTGGAAGAGCCACACTCAAGGGGCCAAAGAGCCGCATGTGGCTCGAGAGCCTCAGTTTGCCAACCACTGTCCTAGGCCACTGGGTGGGACAGTATTTAAGAGGTGGCAAATGGGCAGGTTGTTCTCTCCTTCCTGGGAGTGTGATCTGAGGAATCTAAATTCTCTATTAAAATGCAAATAAAAAGATAATAACAACTCCTTGCCTGCCCTTAACATCCTTTGGTGAGTTAGTCATCTATGAACCTTAGCAAGTACACCCAGCACTAAGTGAGGAGCCCAAGGTTACCTGTGAAAAGGGGAGAGAACGTGTAAAAATTATGCAAGAAGAGCAGGCCTATGTGAAGCAAAGATGGGGGTATGGGAGAGAGAGGTCAACCAAGGGACTTACATGCATGCATATGAGCCTAACCAATGGACACAGACAACAGGGGGGTGAAGGCATGAGGGGGTGGGGGGATGGGAGGGTAAGAGACACATATGTAATACCATAATCAATGAAGAAATTCAGCGGAAACCGGTTCGGATCAGTGGATAGAGCATTGGCCTACAGACTGAAAGGTCCCAGGTTCGATTCTGGTCAAGGGCGTGTACCTCAGTTGTGGGCACATCCCCAGTAGGAGGTGTGCAGGAGGCAGCTGATCGATGTTTCTCTCTCATCAATCTTTCTGACTCTATCTCTCTCCCTTCCTCTCTGTAAAAAATCAGTAAAATATATTTTTTTAAAAAGAAATAAAAAAAAGAAAATGCTTAATACTGCAGTCTTAGTTCTCAGCTTGCTTGGTACTTAGAACTTAGCTTTGGGGACAGAAAAACAAGAGTATGGGGAAACATCAAAAAAACAATGAGCGGAAACCGGTTTGGCTCAGTGGATAGAGCATTGGCCTGCTGACTAAAGGGTCCCAGGTTCGATTCTAGTCAAAGGCATGTACCTTGGTTGCGGGCACATCCCCAGTAGGGGGCGTGCAGGAGGCGGCTGATCAATGTCTCTCTTTCATCGAGTGAAAGGTCAATAAAATATATTAAAAATAAAAAAAACCAATGAGAGGAAAACTGAGGAATTCTGAGGACGGACCCTTGCAGACTGATGGCATTTCATCCTGAGGTTACAGAGAACCAGGCCCTGCAGAGAAGCGCTGCCCTAGGGAAGAAGACCACCAACACAGATCCCTATAGCTCTCTCCTTGCAAGCTCCCATCTAATCCTGACCCCATGACCCCAGAAATGCCAGTTCTCACTGGCACAGCACCAACTTGGGGCTGATCTTCACTGAGTTCCCACACCTGCTTTCTTTCTGCAGGCTAAATGTTTGCATCTTGCCCAGGTTCCACTTCCAGTGTTGATCACTTCCTATTTTTGCCTTGGCTGGTCCCATCTTCTGTGCAGGTACTTCCTCTGAGCCTCCATAGGTTCAGAGGGGTTTGCACCGGAGACCAGCTTTGCTTGCCGTACAGGTTTCTGCCTCCACAAATTCTCTGGGTTGGTCTGGGATGCTGTTGGCCTGGCAGCCTGTGCTGGTGGTGACACTGGAATGTCTGATAAAGAGAAACCGTTCTATGGCCCTCAGAATGCATTGAAAGGGCAAGAGAGGAGGACTCAGAAATGTAGGGACAGAGCTCTGTGCCACCCACAGCAGCCCTGGGCACCAGCAGAGCCCACCTCAGAAGCTCCTGCCTTGGCACGTCATTAGGACTTTTCTTCAACCTCCAGGAGCAAAGGTGATTTGAACGGAACTATTTCCCTCCCTCTATTTATACCTAAAACAGAAGCAGCACGGCAGTTCTAAGTCCCAGGGCCTCTGGGAGAGGAAGGTGTGATTGTCACAGAGTAATCTTACCCTCCAGAGTGAAGCTCACCCAGCTGCTGCCATCAGGGGACCATCTCATTGCGGGGTGAACGTGGAGGACATTTTCAGGACATTTGGGGTAATTTAGTGAAGCAGCAGGGGTGAGCAAGTAATTTTGGACCTCAGGCTAAGCCCTCAGATCCTTTGAACTGACTGATTTTTTCCTTTTTACTCAGGAAACAGTGTTTTCCCTCTAGAGAATTTCCAAAGAAGAGTGGAGAAAGAAAAACCATGACATTCACACGAGGTGGGAAGGACCAGGAACTCCCATCACCCTTGGCTGAGTCTGCATGTCCTCGCAGCCACCAGCACTCAGGAGCAGCAGCTAATGCTGTTGACACTGAACTCCAGGAAGGAACCAGATCCCCATCTACCCATTGGTCTAAAGTTGGAAAAGTTAATGTCCTTGTTAGTCTAGGCTCCGTAAGGTTAAAAGAATCCTCACAGAGAACATTTTTTTAAAATATATTTTACTGATTTTTTACAGAGAGGAAGGGAGAGAGATAGAAAGCCAGAAACATCGATGAGAGAGAGACATCGATCAGCCACCTCCTGCACATCCCACATTGGAGATGTGCCCACAAGCAAGGTACATGCCCCCAACCGGAATCGAACCTGGGACCTTTCAGTCTGCAAGCCAATGCTCTATCCACTGAGCCAAACCGGTCTCGGCACAGAACATTTTTTTATAAAACAACTGGAAAAAGAAAAGCGCACAGTAATTTTTTTAACACAACAAAGATGCATTTTACCAACTATTGGATGTCTCTACTCTCTGCTCAGACAGTTCTATGTGGGAAAGATACCGAGTCCTCACCCTAGCTGCACCAATCACCACTCCAAAGCAGAGTTTAGATGCATTGCCTCTGAGAATGGTGACACCCAGCCCCTCCCGAACCTCAACCAGTGGTGGTACTGACCACAGGTAAATCCCCCAGTCTCTTGTGGCTGTGAGCTGGCTTCACTTGAATTCTTTAGTCCCTTGGAAAAGGTAAGCAATGTGTTATCTTGTGGAGGGTCCCCATTTGGCTTTAGAGCAGCGGTTCTCAACCTGTGGGTCGCGACCCCTTTGGGGGTCGAAGGACCTTTTCACAGGGGTCGCGTAAGACCATCAGAAAATGCAGATATTTACATCACGATGCATAACAGTAGCAAAATTTCATGGTTGGGGGTCACCACCACATGAGGAACTGTATGCAAGGGTCGAGGCCTTAGGAAAGTTGAGAACCACTGCTTTAGAGTATCTTTCACACCTTTTTTATTTTTGACACTTTGACATCTTTTTTTTTTTTTTTTTTTTGCATTTGCACTCTCTCCTTAAAAGCAATTTTCTCTGTATTGGTGGCTTTTCTGGAGCACGCCCACTTGCCTGCCACTGGCTTCTTCACCTAGTGCTCCAGGCTTATATCCAGACTTAGAGTCACTGACAGTCCTGTAGGCTTGACAGCTTTGACAATTATCCCCGAAGGCCGTGTGTCTCTATCCAAGTTCCTTATAAACTGAGGGAGGCCCCCGATTTCTTACTGTTGCAAAGTGAGAGTTCTACTCATCCCCCTGTTTCCTGGCACTCACTGAGAGACTGTTCTTGGATCTGCACAGTAATAATTAGGGGGAGAGCGTTAGGATACCTGGACAGCTGTCTCTTCCTCAGTGGCCTCTGAAGGCCTGAGAGGCTGGTGAACACCAGCGGGTTAGAGAAACAGTGACATGGAGCGGTTTAAATCAGGGTTTAGGCAGGGAAGCAGTGTCATCACAAGTATCACAGAATAAGGCATTTATTAGAAGAACTAGACCTTATGTAATTGAGAAAGTCATTAGGGAAGTAAAGTTTTGGAGTTAAAAGATCATTAACTCGCCAAGGCGTGACTTCATGAATTGGAGCTTGCAGGAACATCTGGATGTTAGGAGCACGCCGCTGCTGTACTCTGTGAAGAGGGCTGTACAAGCCTGGAGGTGTCTGACTCTTCGTTACTGCTGTCCCTCTGAGGGGAAGGATCAGATGGCAGACCCTGGATGCCATTGGTCAGCAAGGCTATCTGTTGAGATGGTCAAGAGCAAATAGAAACCCACCTGCACCTTTGTGTCTATCTCTCACCACCTCTCATTGACAACAATCAGGTCATTTTCTGCTTCACATCCACCTCTCAAATATCATGCAACTTCACTCTGGACACCCAAATTAAGAAAACCTCAGGCATTCCCCCATTCACACACACACACACACACACACACACACACACACAAGCACAGAATCTGTAGCCCTTCTCTATTGTTTCATCATCATCTTCCCCAAGGCTTCATCACTTAATAGCTCCATAGCCCTCATAGATTTAAACAGACCATTTCCTTTTGTAACGGACATTTGTTTAAACCTGATTTCCCCTAGGTTAAGTAAACATGAAGGAGCACAGAATATGTTGATACTAGAGGCCCGGTGCATGAAATTTGAGCACAGAGGGGGTGTTCCCTCAGCCCTGCCTGCACCCTCTGCAATTCGGCATCCCTTTTTCTTATCTAGCTAACCTCTTCACATTTAAAAACCTTAACGGAAATATCACCTACTCTAGGAAATCCTCTTTGAACAAATATCTTTACAATCTGTAGGAAGTATTTTCATAGTATACCATTCTTTTTCTTTAACAGCTACTTAAAGTGGATGCAATGTGGTTTTCATTCTTGCATCTGAAATTATTCTTCTTGCCCTTGTAATAGCAAAGCTTATCCAATTTACATTTGCCCTTCAAGGGCTTATATTTGGTTCAGTTTCTAGCTGGCTTCCTGCTTTTTTTGTAAGCAATAAATTTGGGTTGTGATAGTAAGCCTCCCTTATAATCAAACCTGTAGGTCTCTCTATCTGATTATTTCTATAATACCCATCACTTTAGCATACCAGAGATTGTGTTCATTTATAGGAAATAACAATAAATGTCACCTGATCATTTGATCTTCTAGTAATATTTTATAGCAAGATGTATTATTCTAATATTTTTTAAATATATTTTATTGATTTTTTACAGAGAGGGAGAGGGATAGAGAGTTAGAAACATCGATGAGAAAGAAACATCGATCAGCTGCTTCCTGCACACCCCCCCCCCACAGGGGATGTGCCCGCAACTAAGATACATGCCCTTGACCAGAATCAAACATGGGACCTTTCAGTCCTCAGGCCGACGCTCTATCCACTGAGCCAAACCGGTTTTGGCATATTCTAGTAATTTAACTATTACAAAACTGAGGTGAACAGAAATAAATTACATTGAACAATAAAGAATGACTCAAATATCAAAGCAGAGTACACTTAGAGTCTCCCTTGTCCTGTGCCTCAGATATCATACCAGAGTACACAGTTCATGTGGAACTCGGCTTCCTTTAAAATAGGAAGGGATGTTATCCTCATGAAGAAGCTACTTCCACACATATATACATATTTTTAATTCATAGCACATACTCTTTGTACTAATTATTGGAAAAACATCCTAGCAATTGCCTCTGTCCCTCTCTGTATTGTTGCCTTACATTCTGATGTTATTACTGTGCTTTTATCATTCACTCACTCTAATTAAAGATTGTAAATTTGTTAAGGGCAGAGATCATGACTTAAGCTTGTGTTTCTATGATGATGGATAAATACTCCAATGCCATCCAGTCCAAATGACTATGATGAGAGAGGCCCACTCTTGCTGGAGACCTCTGATTTTTTTTTAAGGGGCCTCACTTGTTCTGCGCCTTTACAGAGGGGCGAGGAGGGGCCTGGCCTGGGCTTTTCGCCCTGTGATTGCAGGGCAGCTTGGACCCAGGCAGGCGACAGGCCGCTTGGACCCAGGTAGGCAGCTTTGGGCACTGCCCCTGCTGCCTGCCCGGGACCAAGCTGCCATCGCAATCAGAGCTTGGACCTGGGCAGGCAGAGGCATAGGGCGCTGCCTGCACCGCCTTCATATGCAGATTTACCTGCCATCTTTGCTGAGTTAATTTGCATATCACTCCTCATTGGCTGTGGGTGTGGCAGAGGTACGGTCAATTAGCATTTTTCTCTTTTATTAGTGTAGATATGTTTTCCTGAGAGGTTCATTCTCTTGGAACAGTGTGGTACTGAGGGATATGCCTATCAATCTGTCTGCCAATAGATCTTCAGCTAAATTTCCTGAACTTTTTCTTTGGAATCCCCATACTGAACCAAGGAGAGGTTCTACTGAGACTCTTAGCTGGCTTCAAGTTTTGAAACAAGGGACAACTAAATGCAGGGACAGCAATTGCCAATTCCAAGGCCAGAATTCAGGAGCAAGTTATGACAGGACCAAATAAACTGGACTTTCTTGCCACACAGTTTTGGCAGGCTCCATCCCTAATCACTGTGATTCGCCCTAAAATGCAATTCTGCCCGCTGGCTGGCCTTACTCCTTACCCCTACATCTCAATTGTCCTTGCTTTTATTTCCTACTCTCTCTCTTTCTCTCCTGCCCACTAATCTTTTTCTGCTCCATTTCCCTAAATCCACAGCCCTCGAAAAGTCCACTCTGAAATATGGACACAATGTTTCTCACGGTGGCCAGTGGATCACCTGTTTCAGAAATGCCCATGGTTTTATAAACAGATTCTAGATCCCCCACTTCAGACCCACTAAGTTAGAATCTATGGTGATGGGCCCAATAATCTGAATTTTTATCAAGCATCGTAAATAATGCTTATGCAAACCCAGTTTTTAAAAGCACTACACTAAAGGCTTTAAGAAAACAAGTTTATGTTATTATTGGTTAGCCCCTGATACATAATCCTTATGCCATCAAAATATTGTTTACTCTGTTATTTAATCTCCTAATTATATTATTCAACATGTTTTGTTTTTGTTGAAAACAGTGTTCAGCAACCAAGAGGACAAGCTTCCAAAGACCACAGTCAGTTGGTAACTGGTTGCCACTGGAAAAAACTTGTTAGGAGGTAGTGCTGGAGTGGGGGAGGGCATCCCACATGTATAGTCTGCAGTGGAGGAAGGCTCCCTCTCTTGCTCTTCCCTCTGTAAAATATTCTATTCTGTCTTAGAAATCTTTATTATTTTCTCTTCTTTTTTCTAATTGTTTAGGGTTTCTGAGAATCTTAGGCTGCCATAAAAATTTTTTTTAAAAATACCATAGCTGGGGGGGGATGGGGCTGGAACAACAGAAATTTCCTTCTCACAGTTCTGGAGCCAGCAAGTCCCAGATCAAGGTCTGGCAGTTTCAGTTTCTGATAAAGCCTCTCCTCCTGGCTTGCAAGCAGCAGATCTTCTCACTGCGATATCATAGGGATTTTCCTCTGAAGACACACAGAGAGAGATGAAATTCTGTCTTTCCCTATATAAGGACACTAATCCTATAGGATCAGGGTCCCACCCTTATGAATTCACTTAACCTTAATACTTCTGTTAGGAACCCCATCTCCAAATACAGTCACATGGGTAGTTAGGGGTTCAACATTTGAATCTGAGTGAGGCAGAAACATTCGCTCCATAGTGCTGGACCTACAGACAAGATGTGTGGCACTCAGACTCAAAAGGACACAGGTTATCTTCAGATAACATTTGGACACAAACCAAACAACCCATTAATTTAAATAACAAATTTAAAGCCTCTTATAAGAATACTGATTAACATTATGTACATATATCATCACCTCCATCAAGACCTTCATCTTATAATGGAATGATTCTCAGGCATCTCACTACCTTATCACTCACAAAAGGAATTTTTCAGCTATTCTTTTTTTGAGGTACATCATTTGCAACTGATAGTTCTCTGTCTTTTGTTCTTGGCCTTGCCCTCTCTCCTGAGCTGACAAGAGCATCTACTACAGGGTTTCTCAGCCTTTGGCACTATTGACATTGGGGTTGGAAAATTCTTTGTTAGGGAGTGGGGACTATCCTATACATTATAAGATGTTCTGACTACTAGCAAGTAACATCCCCCGCCCCAATTTTGTCAACAACAAAATATGTCTACAGACTGCCAAATGCCCTTTTGGGGGCAAAATTGACTGTGGTTGAAAACTACTTGATCAAAACATTAGCTTCTTCATTTTACCCTCATTTCTAGGGATGTGAGGATCCATTTGACTTTGATCTTAAGCAAAAAAGCCTAATTCCCACTCTGTTTGTATCACTCTTGGGAGTCCAGGAAAAGTATAAAGTTTACCAGTCTTTTCCTTTAAATGCCATAAAGTGCAACCAGAGAGTTTCTGAGGTATCAGAGGAACTGTGCTCAGAGATTCTAGACCAGCCACAGATAATGTGAACTTAGAGCACTGACTTTGCCTTTGAATATTTTCATTGAATAAGTGGAGGGGATCTGATTAGGGTTCGTTAGGGTCCCTTGAAGCACTAATAGTCCATGAAATATTCCAATTTCTATATAAAACATCAGCAAACATTAATAACAATTATATTTCTGATTCACAGTCTGAGTAATTAAGGCGGAATCTGAGAGTTGAGTTCCCAGGATGGAGGCAATAAAAGCCACAGCGGCGTCTGCCCTTCTAAGTAGCTTAGTGGGTTGGTCAGGAAGCGCTCGGGTTTGCAGATGGCAAAGTTCAGGAGTTCAACGACACATGGACAAAGCAGGGAAGACTTCACAGAGGAGATGGGAATTAAGCTGAGCCTCGGAAAACTATTAGGATAAGGACAAAGAGAAAAGAGGGCTTTGATCTGCTTGGCAATGGATGTCAACCTGGCTGTCTATTAGATCACTCTAGGAGGTGTTTTGCTCTTCCCTCTGCCCGGGCTTCACTCTAAATCAATTAAATCCAATCTCTAGGGGTGAGTCCTGGGCCCTGACATTTTTTTTTCTTTCAGAGTTCCCAAGTTGATTCTAATCTGTGGGGAGTGTTGAGAAAAACCACTAAGCAAGGCAGAGCAAGATGAGTAAAGCTCTCATTATTTTAATGTTATAATAACACTTAGCACCTGCAAGGTCTTTTCATGCTCTTGGCATTTAACTTGAAATATATATTAATTACTTACCAAAAGAAAATACCAAAAGGCCTTGCCTTGGCCCTGACCTGAAACAGGAGCATGAACACCTGGGGGCTGCATGGGCACCTCTGTTGACAAATGTTCACACCTGCGCCTCCTCGCCCACCCACACAGCAGGAGATATGAGAGCTCTTCCCTTGGAGGCTCTCCTAACCCTGCACATCCATCCACCATCCACGGCAGGTGCTTTTCTAGGGCCAGTGTCTCTCTTCACTTTCCCCCGCCAGAGGGGGAAGCAGACACCGTGATTTCCTCAAAGTTGTGTTCACAGTAGTAAGCACAGTGCCCAGCACATTGTAAGTAGCTGAAAGAATGAACGAACAAATGAAGGCCATATCGTCATCCAAGGGTACCAACTCAGCTTTGGATACAGGCGAAAGCGGCTCGAGAGTTTGCCGACCACTGGGCTACAGGATTAGATTTTCACGTAGAAGGTTTTTCCAGCCAAGGTGTTGCCAAGAGTTCCAACAAAATAAACTGTCTTCATTCAGAACTTCATACTCCCTAATCTGGCTGACATTACTTTGAGGTGTCCTTTCATTTTCTTTGCCCTGAGAGGACATTTATGGGAGCATGTAAATAAGCCAGATAAGAAGATTTCACTTTAGAGAAAGCAGAAGACCAGAGGACTAGGGGAGGACTGTTAACGGTTGGAAAATATTTTGTTTTAGAACCCTGTGTATATATAATCTATTCAAAATAACATAAAATAAATATAAACAGCAGACGAGATTTACATGTGGGTTTGACAAATGTTTCTCTTATCTACACCAATTCCAGCCAGTCAGTGGTGGTGAGTAAGAGTGCTGTGTTGAGATGGATTCTGGGTCTAAAGTCTTGCTCGGGGGAGAAAAAAAAAAGTGCCATAATCAGTTAGTAATGTCAGTCCTTATGCTCAGAGAAGAGATGGTGCCACTGTGCAGTTTCCTTCTTTGGATTAACGTCATGAACACCTTGCTAACCAATCAGGTTAACACATCTCACCTGACTAAATATACTTCCATAAATTATGATAGTTTGTGCTATCCTCAAAAATCACAGGGGAGGAAAGCAAGCCAAGGTATTGTTATTCACGTTTTATACAGGTGAACTCTGAAGCGTAGCAATCTCCAAAGCTTGGTGAAGTGTGGATGGCTTGCTGAGTTCATCGCATCTGATAAGCTAGTAAATGGCAGAAGCCACACCAGGACACGCCTTCTGGGGTTATGCATCCAAGAGTTTTCCTAATAGTCTATGTAGTATGAGAGCAACAGGTCTCCTGCCCTTTTTCTGTCATTGAATTTATTGGGGTGATACTGACTCACAAAACCATCCAGGTTTCAAGTGTAGAACTCAACCAACATCATCAGTATACGATAGCTTGCACCCACCACCCCAAGCAGTCTCTTTCCATCATCGTTTTCCCCACCTTTGCCAACTTTCGCCTAGCCCCTCCCCACCCTTATCTCTGGCTACCAACACTGCTGTTTGTCTATGTGTTACAGGTGTGTGTGTGTGTGTGTGTGTGTGTGTGTGTGTGCAGCATGCACATGTAGGTGTTTTTATTTTTTTGCTTAATCCTTTCGCCTTCTTTTACCCAGCCCCACAACAACCCTCCCTCTGACAGCTGTCATTCTTCTCCGTGTATCCATGCCTCTATTTCTATTTATTTGTCAGTTTATTTTGTTCACTAAATTCTACATATAACTGAGGCTAATATGGCATTTTCTTTCTCTGACTTATGTCACTTAGCAGAGTAATTTCCAGGTCCATCCATGCTATCACAAAAGGTAAGAGTTCCTTCATTTTTTTCCCGGCCAAGTAGCATTTCATTATATAAATGTACCACAGCGATCCCACCTCTGGGAAAGATTAATTTGAAAGAATCTATGCACCCCTGGGTTCATTGCAGCGCTATTAACAAGAGCCAAGATAGGGAAACAGTCCAGGTGCCTGGCAGTAATCGTGAATAAAAAAATCTGTGGTAAAGGTTTACCTCTGATTGGAAGCAAAGGTGAGGCACGAAAGTGACTCTAAAGATTTTATGACTAGCTCTCCATAGACTAAAGTTGGTTAAGTAAGACTAAAAATGGGAAGATCCGTGAGTATCGCTGACCCATTCCTTAACTCTGCCCTTTAAAGCTAATGCATTCTTCCAGGGAGACACACCTAACTGCAGGCTGAAAGGCTGACTTGCTGACTAAGGGCCTCAGGTAGCTGAGGAGGACAGGGGATTAGTAGAGAGAAAGAAAGAACCATGATGACCTAATTCACAGGAATCTACTTACCTGACGAACCACTGGGAAGTACTCTGAAAATCAAGTGTGGTCTAAGTGCTACCTAATACTACTACCAAAGCTAATTCCGTGTTTCTGTGCCATAGCCAGGTTGCCAGAATGCTCAGCCGGCTCACCTTTCACGGCCTGCCCACTCCTGGAGGCAGCGTGTTCAAAACCAACCCGTCACCACACCCATTTGCCCCGACCCACTCCTGAGATGCGCCTCCTCATCTTCTTTCAAGGCTGAAACTTCACACCTTACCCGATCATGAAAGGATGCTGATGCTGGGCTCGTTTTTTTGGCATTCCACAGAATGTCATTAACACATCACCAGAGTCCCTCTTTCTGTAGGATCAGTGTGGCTTTGTGACTGTCTTACCTGAGCACAGAAGCCGTGCCATAGGCCAATGGCTATTCAACAAATGCTAATAATACCCTGGCACCTCGTAATTGTCTAGCCCTTTTATTTCGGCCAAGCACTCCCCAAGTTCTTCTCTCATAAAATCTGTCTGAGAAAGACAGGGCAGGGCTGATCACCAACACAGGAAGAGTTTCAGTGACTCAAGTTGCTATTAATATCAGAGTGGGATTAAAATGTTCACGTCTGCATGTACGGCATGCTAGCCAGCGTCTGACAGATCAGAGATCTTCAACAATATTTGCTGAGCTGAGGCCTGAATGAACACAATAATGAAGAGGAAGAGGTGCCTGTTGGAACTCCCAAACCAGTGATCTTTGCATTTTCTCACACAGAGACCGGATGCTGAATCAAAACAAAGCTCTCACCTGACAAAATGCTAGAGAAGGATTTCTGCTCCCACTCCAATCATGTTCCGAACTGGGTAAGCAGAAGAGGGTGCCGAAAACAAGCGCCCCGTTTCTGTGGGATTGATGTCCTGAATCCACAATCCTTTGGGGAAGAAAAATGTGATTAAAAACTGACCATTATTATCAGAGAGCATTTATTGAGGGCCAATTATAATAACTACTCCCATTTGAAACTGCTTTGCCATTTGAAAAGCACTTTCCCATCCATTAGTCTATGTGATCCTTCTACTAATGCTGCGGAGACTGTGTCATCATGATCCCACATCTTACAGATGAGGACAACGAGCAGGAGGGAGGCCAGGAAACCTGGCCAGAGCGAGAGAGCTCATAAACAGACCTGGTCTGCAAACAAAACGGAGCATCCTCCAAGTCAGCACTCCTTCTACTGCATTGTTTTGTCTTCCCAAAATGGGAGGCACGCCTCTAGGATTATTTCCAGAAAAATGCCCAATTCTCCATCACCTTCATCTCCTCTGCCTATGCCTCCTTGTGCCCACAAACTACCACCCAGGCCTCCTCCACTTCCCGACCAAGGCCTCAGCTGAGTAGCAAGTGTAGGGGTATGGGACTTAGAGCTCATCTAGTAGCAGTGGTTCTCAACCTTCCTAATGCCGCGACCCTGTAAGACAGCTCCTCATGTGGTGGTGACCCCCAACCATAAAATGATTTCCGTTGCTACTTCATAACTGTCATTTTGCTACTGTTATGAACTGTAATGTAAATATCTGATAGGCAGGATGTATTTTCATTGTTACAAATTGAACATAATTAAAGCACAGTGATTAATCACAAAAACAATATGTAATTTTATATTGTGAAATATTTATTTCTAATGACAAATAAATGAAATTTTGTCTTGAATCGTGGTGTAGCATGGGTAACAGTCTTCATATGACAACAGTAAATTACATTGCTACATTTTGCTACACCGAGGAGCGGTGTGTTAGTTCCTAAGACCATGGGAAATAGGTGTTTTCCAATAGTCTTAGGTGACCCCTGTGAAAGGGTCATTCAACCCCCAAACAGGTCTCGACCCACAGGTTGAGAACCGCTGTCTAGTAGGATCCTTTCTCTTTATAATGCATTTTTAGATGATACTGTCTTCTACCTTCCCAAAGCCTGCTGCCTGCCAAAAAAAAAAAAAAAAAAAAAAAGACTAATGGAGGAATTTAGGGAATGTAACAGAGGAGCAGTTTAGGGGTAGGGAGGCAAGACAGACTGAGGAATGGCAATTCTATGTTTGTGAATTACCAACACCAAGGAATGAATTTCCCAAATTTTTCAATAAGATTTATTCATTCACTTCTTCCTCTCATTATGAGTGATTAACTCTTTATGCAGGGGCTCGCAAGATGCTGCAATATGAAAATATATAAGAAGGAATTATTTTTAATTTTTTTTTAATGGTTGTCTCCTTCTCTCCATAGATTCATCTATTAAATGTGGCTTTTTGAACAGGACACAGGGTGGGTCTCACCCTTCCTGCAACAGGCAAGAGGCACTGGCCCTGGAGAGGTTACCATGTACCGGAAATCGGCCTAGTTTTCAACTTTGCCAGTATCTTTTTCTGTTCGTTGGTTTGAGTTTTCTTCTGTTGTTCTGTTTTTTGAAGAAAAGCTTGTGCCTTTTTATTTGTAACTCAAAGAAACTCAGACCGCTTCTAAAGATCAGGTTAAGGATGTTAGGCCCTCCCACACCACACCCTCAGGTTTACTGTCCATTCAGTTTATAGAGAAAGTCACATGGGAGGGGGGAGAAAGAATCTGGGCTTGAGAATCAACCACTAGAAAAGAGACTGAGGACCGGCTACTACCACAGACTTAAGTTACTGGAAGCAAATAGACCAGAGCTTGCCACGTTTAAGGGTCCTGTATTGTGAAAGAAAACTGTGACTCCTTTGGCATAAAATAAACTTTGATGCCCCCAAACTGGCATCAGGAGAAAATAGGCAGCAAATGCTCAGTAGCTCTCAGGGAAGGCAACCCCCACCCCCAACTTCAGAAGGGGTCTTAGGAAAAATATTCAAAGAGGGGCTGACCCAAACCAGTGGCCCAGGGGACCACTCCCAGAGACACCATCAATCTCATCCTGGGCTTCGGGCTTCCTCACTCTGGAGAGGACCCTTTATAAGGACGCCCAGCAGGATTTCGCAACTGCTGGGGAACTTTGCGGATGGGAGTTTGTAATAGCTGTCATCTTGTCCCCACTTTACAATGCACATTGGGGGTGGAGCGGGGGTGAGAGGGCAGAACACTGGTTCTCAGAGTTCATAGGTCACCAGATCACCAAGAGTCAGCCTGGGAGCTCATGGGAAGGGTGTGCATCACCCCGAGTTCCTGAGCAATGAGCTGGACTCTGGGTGACTCTGGGGCTGGAACAAGTGTTCCATGGAGGAGTGAAAGGGCACTGGATGCTCGAAGGAGTGGGCTAACTAAGAGATCACTAGGTGCTCATTATAGCCCATTTCCTGTTCCCTCTGTGCACACAGTGAGACTTCACATTCCAGCCACCCTTGAAAGCTCATAGGGCCACACTCTGGTTCTGATCAGCAGAAGACTGATGTGTAACCACGGCCTGGCCCATCTCCTCTCTCTTTTTCCCATCCGCCAACTGGAAGGGAACAACCAAAGCACAAAGAATGGCAAAACCACAGATGAAAGGAGTCTACACTCTGAAAGCATCACATGGAAGATCCCACCAAGCACTGTGGCAAGAAGGCATGGACTTTCTATTGCGTTATACCAGTGGTCGGCAAACTGCGGCTCTCGAGCCACATGCAGCTCTTTAATCCCTTGAGTATGACTCTTCCACAAAATACCATGAGCAGGAGTGCATGTACAGTGTGATTGAAGGAGCACCCTAATTAAGTTAATAACAATGTACCTACCTATATAGTTTATGTTTAAAAAATTTGGCTCTCAAAAGAAATTTCAATCGTTGTACTGTTGATATTTGGCTCAGTTGACTAATGAATTTGCCGACCACTGCGTTACACCATTCAGATTTTAGGATGTCCCTGTTTTGGAAGTTTGTGTCATTTCATAATACATACAACTATATTTTGAATCCTGGGGGAACGGTTTGAATCTTACTCATCCCTGTGTTTCCTGCAGCTCCTGAAATAGCTCCTGATGTACCTTCTGCACAGAACAGGAGATGAAAAACATTTTTCAATAAATATAAAAAGAAAACTTAGTGAAAAGAGCTTCATCAGAATGGCAAAGGATAGAAGTCAGATGCTTCTATCAAATCCAACAGGGAAGATTCCTTGGCTGTTTCATCTGCTAAAGGGGGTGGGGTGGGGGGAATGGAGGAGTTAATGCCTACTTCATAGGCATGAAAAGGAAATTATATAACACATGCAAAGTACTTAGCATGAAATGAGCATTTAATAATTAGCAGGATGTTTTATTTTTAGCTGTGAACTCTACACAAAGTGTTTTCTTAGATAAAATAAACCATGTCTCCGAGAACAGAGAGGAACTAGTTTTCTTGAAATTAAAACGTGTGTCTGATTCATGTATATCTGAAAGGCTCAAGCACAGTCTTACATACAGAGTTGGAGGTGAGGCTGAATTGTATTATGCAGAAGGGCAGGGAGAGGAAAAATTATTTGAATGGTATTAAGGAGAAACACAAAAGTGAGCATGTAGATAGTGCTAATAAATTATTCTATGGATGGTTTATTATTTCTGTAAAATGTAGTGTTTGTGGTTTGGAATCTACATTGAAAAAAGTGTTTATTCTCATATTTAAATTCACATTGCATTGCTAATTGTCACAAACAGTCCAGAATTGCCAAAGGACCGAATATTGCTCAAATGAAATCTTTGTAAGGGACGGGATATAATAAAAATTCATGGAGTTACTTATATACAAACCTCAAATTATTTGAGAATAAACCTACAGAGAAATCCATTGATCATTTCCTAGTTGGAACATTAGGAAAATGTCTGAAACTATAAGCCCCTAGAAGAGTTTCTCATAAGCAGTTGGGCAGAGTTAAAAGTATATAGAAATATTTATTTTTTCTAATGTTTTCATGATTCATATTAATAACAGAATTCAGTTATGAGAGGTAGAGAAAGAAACAAATTATACTAACGATCTGTTGAAAATTCAGTCACAACTTGAAACTAAAACTAAAGTATAATATAATGTATCAAAAATGGATTTTGGCATCAGCATTCATTTACTGCCTAAAGAATGGGGTGAAATACATGGAATAAATCCAAACAGAACAGCGATTTTCAACCTTTTCCATTTCAGGGTACACATAAACTAATTACTAAAATTCTGAGGCACAACAAAAAAATCTACTTTTTTGCCACTCTTGAAAAAAAAAGTGTAATTTTGATCCCTTCAGATCGAATGGCTATTGTTGTGTTAACTGCTGTCATTTTTTTTAACAATCTAAGCACAGTGGTTCTCAACCTTTCTAATGCCACGACTCTTTAATACAGTTCCTCATGTTGTGGTGACCCCCAACCATAAAATTATTTTCATTGCTATTTCATAACCATAATTTTGCTACTGTTATGAATCATAACGTAAATATCTGTGTTTTCGATGGTCTTAGGCTCTACAGCATTGGTTCTCAACTTGTGGGTCGAGACAGGTTGAGAACCGCTAGCAGGGTCGCCTAAGACCATGAGAAAATACAGATATTTACATTACGATTCATAACAGTAGCAAAATTACAGTTATGAAATAGCAATGAAAATAATTTTATGCCGAAACCGGCTTGGCTCAGTGGATAGAGCGTCAGCCTGCGGACTGAAAGGTCCCAGGTTCGATTCTGGTCAAGGGCACATACCTTGGTTGTGGGCAGATCCCCAGTAGGGGGCATGCAGGAGGCAGCTGATCAATGTTTCTCTCTCATTGATGTTTCTAACTATCTTCCCTCCTCTCTGTAAAAAAAATCAATAAAATATATTAATAATAATAATAATAATTTTATGGTTGGGGGTCACCACAACATGAGGAACTGTATTAAAGAGTCATGGCATTAGAATGGTTGAGAACCACTGGTCTAAGGGAAAAGAGATCAGTGCCCCTGACTAAACAGTCAGGTATTGCAAGTTTTAAAAATTCTCGTGGCACCAGTGTGCCATGGTGCACTGGTTGAAAAATTGCTGAAACAGAAATACACATCACCAAATATACTTAAAAGACACTGATTTAAACAGGAATTTCAACCCTCAGCTCTCTACAATGAGGCATACGGGGGACTTCCAACCCCAACCTCTTTCCTCGGTTGGGGAAATGAGTAACCTGGGTCTCCCGGTGCTGGGGATGGGTTACCCAAACACAGGCCCAAACATCCCACATCCTTCCCAGAGATCTATTCACTTTTCAGTGTGCAGCCTCGTTGTTAATTTAGGTGAATCCTGGAGGAAGAGGGCTGAGGGTGGACCTCCTGTTTCCTACGGCAGTGCGTGGCGCAAGGTGGAGGCTGGGGCAGGGATCCAGGACCAGCAGTTCTGGAAGAGGTGATGATGGAAGGATGATTTTGCACTGGCTTATGGAAGGGCGTGTTGTCAGGCCTGGACTACAGGGCTAGTAAAGCAGACCGGTTCTTTCCCTTGGCCTGACGGGAAGCCACACAAGGGTGGCTGAGAACTTGTGCCAAGAATGTACTGAGATCACCTGCCCTGCCCTCTGGGAACTGATGACCTAGGAAAGTCATCTTGACGGGAGCTGCAGTTCCCGGTGATTCCAGGGTTTGGAGGGTCCAGGGAGCAGATAGCATGCAGAACTCGGGAACTGTAAGGAACACTATCAGATACCATATACCGAGGCAACCTAGAAAATGTATTTCAGAATGTCTGCTGCAAGGCAACCAGCAGGACTCAGCAGAATTGTCAAAGTCACAGAGGCTGAGTACAGGTGGCCCCAATAAGCAGAAAACCCCAAGGTAGGAATTGGATTGCTTTCCTTCCCTTGGAAGTTGTTAGTTTTGGGCTGGTTCCTTCGTCCATCCATTCATTCATCACTCAAGATTAAGCACTTATTAATTGACTATAAAAATCCAGGCACTGCCCTAACTGGTTTGGCTCAGTGGCTAGAGCGTCGGCCTGCGGACTGAAGGTCCCAGGTTCAATTCCAGTCAAGGGTATGTACCTTGGTTGCGGGCACATCCCCAGTAGGAGGTGTGCAGGAGGTTAGCTGATTGATGCTTCTCTCCCATCGATGTTTCTGACTCTCTATCCCTCTCCCTTCCTTTCTGTAAAACATCAATAAAATATATTTAAAATTTATTTTTTAAAAAGTCCAGACACTGGGAGGAAATCATAACGAAAACAACACAAGTCAAAGAACAAAGAGAGGCACAGCTCTGTCCTAAAAGAGCTTATAGTCTCCTGTTGGTGGGCGGACGTGGGGAAAGACATTTTTTTAAATGGAAGAAAGGGATGTTGTTTGTCAGATGATGATTAGGGCTATGAGGAAAATAAACAAAGGAACAGAGGGCAGCAGAGGGAGAGATCTGTTCTTTCACATAAAAGCAAGGGAGGGCTGCTTGAGGAGATGTGTGCAGAAACGGAGGGAAGTGAGAGAGAAGTGTGCCACTCTGGAGAGGGAGGAAGCTGGTGTAAAGGCCCAGGGGTAGGTGCATTCTGGGAGGAATCATCATCTGCGGCCATTGTGGCTAATGGTGAGGCCAGTGAGAAGACAGACAGGGGTTGATGGATCAGGGACTGCCTTGGGGACTAGTTAAGCTTTTTGTTTTTGTTTGTTTTGCTGAGTGACTTGAGAGGCTGTTGGAGGGTTTCAAGCGCATAATAGTCACAACTTGAGTTTTAAAATAATCACTTGGGCCGCTGAGCTGAGCCTGTGGGGGTAAGGGTGGACGCAGGTAGACCTTTGGAGACCCTGTGACAAGAATCTTCGAACACCAGGCAGATGATGCTGTGTCACATCCCTGGGACCTACATGGGGGTTCAGCTACAACGGCGATGGGACGTTCCCCCAGCGTCCTCCAGCCCACCCCGGGGTCTGGTTCTCTGACTGAGGATTTTCTTCCATAGGCTTGGCAGCTTAACAGTACCAACCACCGAAACCGGTGTGACTCAGTGGATAGAGAGTCGGCCTGAGGACTGAAAGGTCCCAGGTTCGATTCTGGTCAAGGGCATGTACCTTGGTTGTAGGAACATCCCCAGTGGGTGGCGTGCAGGAGGCGGATGATCAATCTCTTTCATCGATGTTTCTCTCTCTCTCTCTCTCCCTTCCTATCTGTAAAAATTCAATAAAATATTTAAAAAAAAAAAAGTACCAACTACCAGAAAAAAGTCTGACACCCAGGCCCAACCCTCCACCAAGCAGGATGGATGCCCTCACCTTCCCAGCCCTCAGCGGCCTCCCTGGCCCTCAGCGGGCAGCCCAGGCTCAGTCCCCAGGCCGCAGGGGGAGTGTGTGTACCCCAGGTGCACACAGCATCATCACCCAAAGTCTGAACACACTTGATCGCCTTTTCTCCCTTAGGGCCTCTCTGCCTCCCAGGTCACCCCGCTCCCAACCCCAACTGCCGGCGCAGGTTTCTATCACATCTTTCATGAGCCAAACTGATGCAGGGCCCAGAAGCAGTTACCTCCGGGCGCTCTGGCTGCCGGGCGCACACGAACATGGGCACCGTGCGGTGCGCACACACACAGGGATGGACGCAAGCGCTGCGGGCCGTTTGCGGGGAGCCTGGAGGAGCCTGCACCCCGCACCAGGCGCCCGCTTTTCGGGTGAGGCGCTGCAAAGCACACCCCCGAGCCGGCGGCGCTTTCCGTCTTTCGCGTCTTTTATCGTAAAAGGGGGCCTCCTCCTCCTCCTCCTCCTCCTCCTCC
>JAAGEH010000480.1:52567310-52602480 GCA_011751065.1 Lasiurus cinereus
AGGTGACAGTAGCTTAATCAAGGGCAGGAGCTTACAGGAGATGTTGAATAATATGCATGTGCTGTAGAAATATAATAAAAGCGAAAAGAAGTATTTGTAGTGTTAGCCTCTCGATATATATTATCCTGACAGTTGATTCTGCTTGGATAAATTGGTACTACTTGTATAATTTTGATGATAAAAGAATGATACTAAACATACTACATTGCAGCTTAATATTCATTTAATATGTTATGATTATATTATTTTTCAGTAAACTCAGTGAATGTACTTACAAATTCTAACACAGGTTCATTCTACATAGCATTTTCTACTACACATAGCATAAATTTTAAACTGATCCTCCACTGTTTAAGATTTAGTTTATTTCCAATTCCTCAATACTATTAACAACACTTCAATGAACACCCTTGCACAAACATCTTTGAGCATTTGTCTAATAAATTTCTTTAGGATAAATTTCTTACAATGAGACTTCTCTGTCAAAGCATGTTTACAGTTTTAAGTACTTTCCATGTTGCCAAATTCTGCCACAAGCTTTTAAAATTTACATTCCTATGGGAATGTTTCTCTTTCATCATGAGCAATACTCAGAGTGCTTTTTGAGAGACGGGGTGGTGAGAGAGGGAGAGAGGGAAGGAGAGGTATTCTTGAACATGCAACTATCTCTTTATGTTTCTATTAGCCTCATTTGATTTTAATTTGATGCTTAATTTTTAGAATTAGTGGATTTATTAGCATTTAATTAATTGAAAGATTTCATGCGGATTTATGAACACTCTACTATATAAACTATTTTTAAAAACTCTTGTTTCTCTTATAAATAAAACATTACCCACCAGAAACTCTGCACCATTTTCTCACCGGAATCTATATTCTGGTTTCTTGTAGTCTTTTATTAAAGAAATAATGCATTTCTCATAGGCATTGGATAGACCAAAGTGGCTTCCATACACAATGAAAATTTTCCAAATTGTATCACACAAACCTTGGTCACAAAAATATTAAGCTTACTTTCATTTTCAAAATCTTTGTCCATCCGTTTGAGAAAAAAAAAACACAACAACTGGTATTTCATGTTGCTTAATTCACATTTCCATAATGAATGAATTAAATTACATATGTCTGTATATATACATATATAATGAGTGTGAATCATTTACACACACTTTGTTTTACTATTTTATCCTTTGCTTTATTTTTCCAGGTTTACTGAGAGATAATTGACACAACATTGTGTAGGTTTAAGATGTACAACAAGATGATTTGATGCACATATATATTGTTTAGTGATTCCCCCAATAAGGTTAATTAACGCATCTATCTTTCAAATAATTATAATTTTATACATGTGTGGTGAGAACATTTAAGATCTATTCTCTTAACAAGGTTTTGGCCCTAGTTTGATGCTAAACTGCTACATATTTTCTACATTTTTCTGTATTTCACAAGCTTTCTAAGGAAGTGCTAAGCACACATAAGATATTTAATAAACCATCTGGGTTAGAAAAACAATGATTATATGTGTGTCTGTGTGTATTCCTATCTAATAAAGAGGGAATATGCTAATTGACCATCACAAAGATGGCTGCACCCACAGCTGAGGCCAAGTTCCCATAAGGAGCCTTAAGCAATCAGCAGGGACCTGAAGCTATGCCCTCCCCTGCCCCCATAGGGCTTGACAGGGGACCTCAGGCCATGCCCCCTGCCCTGGCATCAGGCTGGGGGACCTCAGGCCACGCCTCCCACCCCAGTGTCAGGCCAGGGGACCTGAGGGTGTGCCTCCCTGCCAGTGGGGCTTGATGGGGGACCTGAGGCTGCACCCACCCACCCCACCCCCACCTGGCAGGGCTTAATGGGGGACCACAGGCCATGCCCTCCACCTGGCAGGGCTTGACAGTGGACCTCACGGCATGCTCTCAACCCCTAGGCCAGGGGACCTGAGGCTATACCCCCTGCCTTGTGGGGCTTGACAAAGGTGGGGACTGGCCAGGTCTGGATCTAGCACAGTGGAGGGGGGTGGCCACGTATGGGTCTCATGTGATTTTGAGGCACATATGGGTAGGCAGGGACTTGACTCTGGGTCTACCTTTTAATGTGCGTGAATTTTGTGCACTGGGCCACTAGTACACACACACACACACACACACACACACACACACACACACACTAGAGGTCTGGTGCACAAAATTCATGCACTGTGGGGGGGGGGGGGGTCCTCTGCCCAGCCTGCCACCTTTCACAGTCCGGGAGCCCTATTGATGTCCTACTGATGGCTTAGGCCCACTCCCTGTGTGGAGTGAGCCTAAGCTGCAGTCTACCCTTCCTCTGCAGGAGGTGACCGGGCTGATGAGTTGAAGGCACCACTTTCATCAATCTGCTGCCACTGCTGGCTGCTGCAGCCACCAAAATGTTTTCACCAACATGAAAAAATGACAAATTTCTTTAGGACATTTTCAAGATGTCTCTTTCATAAGATATGACATTTCTTTCTTCTTTTTTATCCTTACCTGAGGATATTTTTCCACTTATTTTTAGAGAATGTGAAAGAGAGAGGGAAAGACAGAGAGAAACATCAATATGAAAGGGACATTTTGATTGGTTGCCCCCTGCATGAGCCCTGACCTGGGCCTCGGCCAGGAAGGAGCCTGCAACCTAGGTACATGCCCTTGATCAGAATTGAACCCAGACTCTGAGGTCTGCAGGCCAAGGTTCTATCCACTTATCCAAACTGGCTAAGTCAGTATATGACATTTCTTAGCCCCTCCAGCAGCGAACCTTCATTTTTTTCTCCAGGAATGAGGTGGAAAAACCCTAGATTACCTTCTTGGATTCTTATTATCTGAGTTACCAAGAACACTGTTGGTGGTATGCCAGAAACTTAGCCATTGCACGGTCAGAAAAGGTGTTTCCTCTGCAGCTCATGCACAAAGGCAGGACTGCTGGCACACTGCAGTGTGTCCACTCCGGGCCTGCTCCAGCAGCCACACCATGGTGGCTAGGGCAGGTCCCACTGAGCCTGTGCCCACTCCAGGCCTGTGCCATCCGTGGCTTGCCTCACCGTGCATGCAGATCCCTCCTACCATCTGCACACACAGCCTCCTCCTGAGCCTGTCATGATTGTTATGGCATCCTGGCTAATTTGTATATTACATATATATGTGTATGTGTGTGTGTGTGTGTATATATATAACATATATATACATATGTACATTTGTATATTAACATATTTAATAATTATACATATATCATTGTATTTATATATAAATCATACAAGCATACCTTGGAGACATCATGGGTTCAGTTCCAGGACACCACAATAAAACAAATATCTCAACAGAGTGAGTCCCAATCATTTTACTGGCGGAAGGGCTTGCCTTCAATTTATAAAATGAGGTATGCCTGTCCATATTTGATGAAATGAAGATACTACTGGCCTGTGAAGTGCTTTGGAGATAGTAGGATCTGCACAGATGTAATGCATTATTACCAATATTATTATGAACCCGAGTTCAATCATAAATAAGCTATTGTTACTAAGTCATTCTCATTAACCAAATGGCAACGAAGTAGGTTGGGCCGCCAGGTGGGAAGCTTGTATATCCTTGGAATTTTGGACACATGGGCTCTGCTGTGCTGGGATATCAGAGAAGGCACATTGGCCTCAGCCTCTGAGACCCTCCCCGAAACCTGGCCTCTGGGCTCTGCTAAGCCAACTCCAGGGAAGCATGGCTCGCTTCCTATGGGGGAAAGCTTGCTCTATGGCAGGATTTGGCCGTGCATGTCTTCTTTAGCTGTGAATGTTCATTATTCCTATTTGTACCTGAGCCCATATTTATGGATAATCTATTGAGGGAGGAAATATGGCTCAGGTGAGTGGGAGTGACAGGGCTGTATTTAATGGCTACAGCAAATAACCTTCTAACAGCCGAAAGAGTGTCATATCTCACAGTTACGATGTCTTCAAAAGGTGATATTTCTGGCTGTGTCATCATAGCTGTGAAAAGCATTTTCTCAGCATCGAAGAAAAATGGGAAGACTGTGGGGTGATGGAGGTGCCCTCCCGACAGGTTGATATTAATCACACCACCGGCTTCAACTTTGGTCTACTTTTAATGAGAGGCATTTAGGGTTGGGGGATGAGTGCGTGGGAAAGATACACATTTCCCAGCATCCAATGGGGGTGGCTCGGGGCTATGAGACTGCAGTAGGGTCATGCCTTAGGAAAATAGGTTGAGAACTGGTTTTCTATGATGGTCTCCAATCTCCTTCCACACAGCTCCTCCTTCTCCTTTGGCCCTGAGATCTGCCTCTGCCCAGCACCTCCAAAGCCCCAAATTCCAGGTCTACCACACATTTCACCTGCAAGCCTGTCAAACCTCCTGATGTTTCCAATTCGTGTGGACCTGTGAACTGAGTTCTTCCCACAACACTTGAAATGATGCTGGATATGAAAGGGTACTGGAATTAGAACACAGAACCCTGTCCTTTGGCCTCCGGTAATACTTCCTCTAGATCAGTGGTTCTCAACCTGTGGGTTGAGACCCCTTTGGGGGTCGAATGACCCTTTCACAGGGATCGCCTAAGACCATCAGAAAACACCTATTTCCCGTGGTCTTAGGAACCCACAGACCGCTCCTCAGTGAGGCAAAATGTAGCAATGTAGTTTACTGTTGTTATATGAAGACTGTTGCCCATGCTACACCACGATTCAAGACAAAATTTCATTTATTTGTAATTAGAAGTAAATATTTCACAATATATATATTACATACTGTTTTTGTGATTAATCAATATGCTTTAATTATGTTCAATTTGTAACAATGAAAATACATCCTGCATATCAGATATTTACATTACAGTTCCTAACAGTAGCAAAATTACAGTTATGAAGTAGCAACAGAAATAATTTTATGGGTGGGGGTCACCACCACATGAGGAGCTGTCTTAAAGGGTCACGGCATTAGGAAGGTTGAGAACCACTGCTCTAGATACAACTTACACAGAAGCACATACTTTGCTGGCACTGTAAGTTTGCACGATATACTCTCTGCATACTGTAACTGAATATATTTTCTCTATATCTGTATAAAGGGTCGCTCTGGGAGTAATCTGAGGATTAGCACCACCAGTTTGCCCTCCCACCTCCACCACTGCTGTTCCTGAAAGCGTATCCCTTCCCCTCCACTGCTGCCCTCCAGACCTAACTCATTCATACCTCCATGAACCCTCTGCCTTCCTCCACACTTGCTCCCAGCGTCCCAGCATAGTCTTAGTCTATTCTCTAAGTTTTGATCCAGAATTTCAGCACTATCTTGGTGACACAACCATGTTCTGTTCACTGATTGTTTCACGTGGCTTATCCCTGGAAACCTATAAGAGGGAAGAAGTGGTGTACATTTCCTTGTACTTCCTGATCTTCAACCCAGACAGGGTTCAGCCAAACCCTCTTGGTTTGTAAAATTTGATTTCTGGTTGGAGCCCTAAGGTTTCTGCTTTCTTAATCACACCCTCAACCATTTCACTATGATAACAGTAACTGTATATATTATATCAATTTAGAAAAAGAAACATATATTATTTCTAGGTACCATAAGTAAGAAAAGTGAGGCTCCATCCACATAATGTTTTAATTCAAAAGACACACACAGCACACAAGAAAGTGTTCTTTCAGCATACTACGTTTTCTCATGAAAATATAAAACATTATCCCCGGGGATAAGGAAAAGAATGTAGATGGCCCCATGTAATTAATCTCCAAACTACAACATCAACTCATTTTACGAATCACAGAGAAAGGTTGAAACCAGAGGGAAGGGTAAAGTTAGGAGAGGGTCCAGAACATCATATGCATTTAATCAATGTTTGCTAGTATGTGGTATGGATTGTTACTGATACTATATTACACACTTATTATTACTACTTCAGAAATATTTTGAGAAGGTGATTTTTGTTTTGTTTTTCCCTAAACCCACTTCCTTACAAGAGTTTATTCAAACACAGTGGGATGGAGGGTTAAAGCATAGAGGTATACAAGAGTACTTGGGAAGAGGCCCTAAATGATTCTGGTGACATGTCCCCTGCCTGCCCCCCACCCAACCTCTTCCCCTATACACATATAACTGCCACCCATCAATTCAAGGAGCTCAGAGAATATGGATCAGTACTCTATTCTTGGAGGGGAATTCATTGAACAATATTAGAGGAGTCTTCATTCTTATTTTGTTTGTCTAGTGATGATACTCATAATGAAAGCAGCTTCTCCCTTTTTAATACGCACACTTCCTGGATCTGGTGCGTCCGTTCCTCTAGTGAGCAGCTCTGAGAGAAGCATGGCTGTTTGCAGAGTAACTGGGAACTCCACATAATACAGGAGGAATGTTGACCCAAAAGAGGGTAGCCACATTTGTCATCCACAAAATATGTGACTCGGAGGGTGCAGTGACAGTTTGCTGCTTATTTGGAAAATGTGGCCGAATCTCTCATGGTTCTTTTGCCCAGAGAGGTGTAGTTATCCCAAGTGGGTGGCAGCGAAGTTTGGGGGGCAAGTTCCCTCGGTATGCTGATGTCTCCATAAACAAAAGCTCACCAGGAATTGAAACTTTTGTTTCATGGCTTTAAAAAAAGAGTATCGTTGACCAAGTTACACACAACAACAACTGAAGTGTTTGCCCTTCAAGCAATTTGCAACTTGCAAAAGTCATTGTTCAGCTCTGGATTTTCCTAAACTCTAAACAAGGAGGAAGAGCTCGAGCAGAGGCCTGGTGGAAATTATTACAGTGTGATATTTTCCTGGTGAAAAGCATAAGCTGTAAATCAAAGGTAGGACAGGTAACTTGATTCTGCTTATTTACATGGGCACCTAAGAACAATATCCCATTTACTGTGCAGCTTTCTTATTTTGAATTATATTTAAATGCCTGAATTCATCTCAGCCCAGACTTTTCCGTTAGAGTTCCTTTTCTAAATAAGCCTTTAGGTCCTGACTGCAGAGAAATGGTAGTTATTGGTGAAAACACAGAGGAAATGAGGAATTTAAGAGAGTTGAGTTATCTACATAAGTAGGTATTTAAGCATCAACATTTATTTTTTTATTTTAACCATTTTAAAAGAAAGTTTTTCTTCTTCTCTATCTTTATAAGCCTAATGCATAAATACTTGCTGTGGATCTGACCTGAAACAATATCTTCACAACTTATTTGGGTATGTACATATGTGTTTTTGGATAAAAAGCACTCACCTGTTACTCTTTTAAATTCTTACATTTGCTTTATTATAAATTAGAGGCCTGGTGCATGGAAATTCAGGCACTATAGGGGGGGGGGCGGTCCCTCAGCCAGGTCTGCCCCCTCTCATAGTCAAGGAGCCCTCAGGGGTGGGAGGTGACCCGGTGATCAGGGGAAGGCGATGCCCCATCAAACCTCTGCTGCTGCCACTGCCAGCAGTGCAAGCCTCAGCCAGCCCTGGTTACCTGAGCCTTGGGCATTCCTGGGCAGCTGGGCAGCCGCCATGCGAAATTTGCCTGCACCTTGGGCCGGCCCTGGGCAGCTGGGGGGCTGAAAGGTTTGGGGGACTCTGGAGGCAGGTGCACAGAGTGGCTGGGCCCACTTGGGGACAGGCCTGGCCTTGCCACATGCCTGCCATTCTGACAGAGCTGAGGAGACAGCATTCCACCATCTTGTGGCTGTGGGCACCACCATCTTTGAGAACATGACAGTCAATTAGCATACTCCATACTTATTGGGTGGGGGTGCTGACATCTGTGAGGGTGGGGCAGCCAATTAGTATGCCCCCTCCTTATTGGCCGTGGGCACTGCCATCTTTGCGATGGCATGAGAGTCAATTAGCATATTCCCTCTTTATTAGATAGGATAGCTCTTCTCTCAGGCCATGATCTGTCACTTCACTGGGCAACCTGTCACTGTGTCAGTCCCTTCTCTAATTCTGTTCTTCCCTCTGCCATGAAACCCAAGCCAGATCATCTTCATACAGGGTTTGCAAAGGGCTCCTCTAAGAGTCAAAAGCTCAAACTTTCATACAGGTATTTGTGGAATCTATTTTATTACTGAGACACGTTGTGTCTGTTTCTGTGTTATTGAGAGAGAGTGAGATCCATGATAACAAAATTCCAGGTAGGTGAGATGCTGCTGACCTCTGTAGACTGCCTTTATATTGCTAATATCTACTGGCCTTATAGAATTTTCACAAAGACAATCAATATATAAATCATCTAATGATAGCTTATCTATGATAAGTCTGCCAATGTGAGACCTTTAACCTGAATTATTCCAATGCATATTCAATACCACTACTATGGATATTACTACTGTCACCATCTCTAAAAGCAGGAACTGATGTGTTAGAAGTGAAGGTATTCATCCAATAACGCAGGCTTGTTTGTGGCAGATTTGAACCCCAGTGTGGTTTGTCTCTAAGGATTGCATCATTTCCATTATATCATGCAATAGAAACTCAGCAACTAAAAACATTTTAAGCTGTGGCAAGATTATCCTGGAATTATATTTTCCAGTTTCTGAGCCAAACTTCTTTTAAATATTATACTTTTAGGATATGTGGTGACTAACTGTTCTATATGTATTTTTTAAAGCTGCCAAATAAAGTTATTACCCTGAAACTACTGAAAATAGCTGTAATGAAGAACTTCACATCAGAAAATAGAACAAAGTAAAACAAGTTACTGAAGGAAATTCTGGATTCCCCTCATGGATTCCCCCCTCCCACCTTTGTGGTTTTATTCATTTTTTTATTGTTTCAAAAATTATTTAAAGAAAATGTACAGAGCCAAAAGTCTCAATCTCTTTCTTATCTACCTTTGGTCCCACACCCACCCATCCCAATAGGCCACTGGTAAGTTTGCATGTCTTCAGGATTTATTTAGTTCCATGTAATTTCATATTTTGGAAGCTAGAAGAATATTTGTCCTTTGCTTTTTTCAGCCAACAATATACCTTGGAGATCTTCCCATATCACTATATTGGGAGGGTCTTCATTCTTCTCTTTCTAGCTTCAATGTATTCTGTTGTTTAATGATACCACAGCATATTTGAGCACTTTCCCATTTGTGGACCCAGTGGCTATTTCCATTTGTTTACTCTTACAAACCATACTAAAATGTATAACTTTGGACAACACTCATTTTGCACTTGTGAAAGCTACAGTATGGATTTTCACAGATGAGCATCAAAATCAAAATAAAAGGGTAATATGCAAATTGACCCTAACAATGGACCCACCAGGAACGACTGGTTGCTATGACACACACTGACCACCAGAGGACAGATGCTCAATGCAGGAGCTGCCCCCTGGTGGTCAGTGCACTCCCACAAGGGGAGCATTGCTCTCCCAGAAGCTGGCTCCTGGCTGGCCTAAGCTGTTATTTGGACATCCCCCAAGGGTTCTTAGGCTGTTAGAGGGATGTCTGACTGCCAACTTAGGCCTGATCCCCTTGGGGAATGAGCCTAAGCTATCTTTCAGACATCCCCTGAGGGCTCTGAGATTGTGAGAGGGGGAAGCCCAGGCTGAGGAAGGGCCCCTCCCCAGGTGCATGAGTTTTCATGTACCAGGTCTCTAGTATACTTACAATTTTGGATATTTTTTTACTCACTCTCCAAAAGGCTCTTGCTAATTTGTCCTTTCATCATGAATGCAATTTTCTGTTGCCCCAATGCCTTGAAATTTTTGCCAATGTGATAGGTGAATAATAATACCTCAGTAAAATTTAAATTTGCATTTCTCTTATTATGAGGAATGTAGAAATGATCATTTAATAATTGTAAAATATGTTTACGTCTTTAACTCTGAGCTGGCTGTTCATTTGTTTTTATCACTTTTTTCTGTTATATTATTGATCAGTTACATGAGTCGCCTAATACTTTTTCTGGCTTGTCATTTGCCTTTTGATAGGGGTTTTGTTTTGCTTTGTTTTTGTTGTGCAGAAATTTTTTTAACAGTGATATTTATCTGCTCTTTATGGTTTCTGGATTTTGATTCATGGTTAGATGGATTATTTTGGCACTTTTGACTACACTCTGGATTTGATGGTGTCTAAGTTTGTGGCACGGTGACAAGCACACTAGAATAGGCCTAACTTGACACTCATCACTGAAAACATTGTCAACTTAGGTGACATATTTGGATATCAAGCTACAGAATTGACTATCACCCACCCTTTTGTTTTCTGAATGTTGTAAGCAGTTAGCTTATTTGGGAAACAGAATGACTTTATAATTGAATAGCCAAATTGATCTTTTTTTAATTAATTGAAAACAAATAAACTCAAGCAATTTATCTGTGCACTAGTCAACTCAGACTATAAAACACAATGCCATAAACTGGAGTGGTTTAAACAATAGAAGTTTATTTACTCACAGTTCTGGAAGCTGGAAAGTCCAAGATCAAGGTACCAGCTGATTTGGTTCCTGGTGAGAACTTTCCTCTTAGCTTGGAGACAGCTAACTTCTTGCTGAGTTCTCACATGGCAGAGAAGGAGATCTCTCTCTCTCCCACTCTTTAATTTTTAAATATATTTTTATTTATTTTATAGAGAAAGGGTGGGAGAATAGAAAGATAGAAATATTGATTAGAGAGAACCATCCTACTGCCCACCACCCCTACTGGGAATCAAACTGGTAACCTTTTTGGCTCGTGGGTCAACATTCAACCACTGAACCACACCGGCCAGGCTCTCTTCTTTCTATAAGACCACCAATCTTGGCAGAGTAGGTCCCACCAATATGACCTCATTTAACTTAAATATCTCTGAAAAGACCTATCTCCAAGCACAGACACATTGGGGATTAGGGCTTCAACATATGCAGGTTGGGAAAAGAGGATTCAGTCCCTAGCAAACTGAATAAACAAATTAACCCAATTGCAATGGAGAAGCAATTTCCTTCATATCTAGATGAAGCACCGAGAGGGTAATCATCCACAAACATTAGAATGACAATATCAGAGCAATAAACAATAGGCACCAAGGTTAGAAATATGATATTAATTTCAATTAACATGTATTTGTATGGTTTGTTTTTGGTTTTCTTTTTAAAGATGGAGTCCAAATGAGGAGGATGGAGAGTGGACAATTTGTTCCCAAGAGGAGCATATTTAAGAGTCTAACTGAAGCCTGGGCATGAGCAGTTCGAGCGGACCTGATGCTATGCACCTGCCCAGCTCTGTGCCAGCCAAGATGTCAAAGAAGGCGGGCCCATTACCATTTCAGACTTCCGCCCATCCCTGCAATCAGCCCACGTCCCAGCAGTCCCCAATGCCAAAGACTCAGCTTTCAATCCCGGTGACAGGCAGAAGAGACCAAATCCACAGGTACAGTAAAAATATTACGAGGCCTTCCATTGGCAAAATGCAAATATAAAAATGAAACAACATACTCTTCATCCACTAATTTTATAATTCTATTGAGACAAGCTGTAAAGTTTTTCTTCTGGTTTTATTTCTTTTTCTTTATATACACACATAATGTTTCCCATTCTATTCTTTATGTTTACAGATAGTCTCTTTGCTCCATTACTTTCCTAAATCAGATGGAAATCACTTACAATGTTTCCAGATCTAAATAGGAGTAAAAATGGGGAAAGTGGAAAATTGGACACCAGGGAGGGCCCTTACGTGGGCTGGTTTTACATGGTAACCAGCTCTCTCTTTCTGAATCTTGGTGGATCTGATAGATTCTAATTGATCAATTTCCCAAATATTTTCAACCTATTTCATCCCATGGCACACATAAACTAATTATTAAAATTCTGCAGCACACCAAAAAAATGTATTTTTTGTCTACCTGACAAAAAGAGTAGCCATGATTTTGATTCGTACCAGGTGGCTATTGTTGTGTTGGCTGTTGTTATTCTTTTATTTGGCAATCTAAGAGAAAAGAGGTTAGTTCCTCTGACTAAATAGTCAGGTATTGCATGCTTTCAAAATTCTTGCAGCATACCAGTATGCCACAGCGCACCTGTTGAAAATCACTCACTTAGACTGTGCAATGCCAGTCTTTTGGTAAATGTACCATTCATGTAAACAGCTCTTTAAATTTCAGACTGCAATGTGCACAGTCTTAATATGATCTTGTCCATAAGTTGAGTAATTAAGTAGGCAGGAACTTCCTACTGATGAGAAAACTATGGACAGGAGAGGTTGAGGTATCTGGTATCCAAGCTCAACCTCCAGTTCATGTCTTTGACATCCTGGCTTAATTGATTATTTGGGGATGGGCTACCTGGATTCATGCTGAAACTGGCTAAAACAACATGGTTGACCAAAACACTGCCAATAAGAAATGCGTCGCCCCAGGCAATTGCTGCAGAAAGGACAAAGGTGCTTTGGATCCACCTAGACAGCTACACTAGTCCTGTCTGTTTAAGTGTGTGTGTGTGTGTGTGTGTGTGTGTGTGTGTGTTTTACCAGAATTATCTGATCAAGATGACTCACACAATGAGTGTCTTCTCAGAGAAGAAGAGAGTGAGGAACTGAATCAGTTAACCATGGATTTCTGGCTGAGAATCCTACTTGCACTGAATCACTAAAACTTGGCTAAGTCTCAACTTCAATCTATGGATGCAGGGATATTCTCCCAGGGAAATAATGTTCTGTGAAGAGCCTTTTAATTAAGTAACCAGGATAGTATTATGGATGCTTCTAGAGAAGGTAGAATGAAGGTGTCATCCTAAAGTGGGGCATCTCAAGGGGTCAAAAGTGGGCTCAAGAGGTGAAAGTAGAATGATCGATAAATGTGTGTCACAGAGGCACACAAATAAAGGTGGCTATAATACAAGCAGAGCATGGAGCAGGCAGTAAAGGCTACAGAGGCTGCAGTCATACCTGTGACAGTCACTCAGGTCCTCCTTTCAACCAAAAAAGGTCAGCCATGGCATCATAGAAATTCAACCTTTAAAATTATTAGAGAGTGCAGTGAATACCTTTCTTATGACATTTGTCACATTAGGGGTTTTAGAGAATTTTTAAAACACGAAGAAGAAAGGAGTATTTGTCCATATTCCTACCACCCATCATTAACACTAACATGGTATCTTTATTCCAGGAACCTGTGGCCTCATGCTGACACTGGTCTTCCTCCTGACCCACTGCAGAGACTCACTAGGACTGAGTCCAAATCCAGATGTCTCTCTCCCCCCGACCTCTCTCATCTAACCATGCCATCCTTGTATCCTGACCCTTCCCTCCATGTTTGACTTCCAGATTTTTAAGGATACAGACAGCTAATCTGAGACCAATTTGTGCTCATGTACTGATAAATAGATGCTACAGCACAAATGGCCCTGCCCTTTCGTCTTTCCTGGGTGATCTGTATATTGCAGCTATGAGATGCTTTCTGGAGGCTCCGAGGTTGACCCAGATGGAAATATAGGTCACTTTGGAGACCAAGTGGGCACTCTTAGCAGAGGACCTGCATATCACACAGAATAGGCAAGCAGTTGTGACAACTAACATGGAATCAGCTCATTGGCTGGACAGTGAGTAGCAGAAATAAAAGATCCCTGAGATGCAACCCAAACTTGCTCCTGAGAGGGCCTGGGTAAGCTGGGGCCTAAGGGAAGGCAGGCAAACACCAGGTGAGTTATGGAAGTAGCACAACAGCCCTGGCCTTCTCTGAGCTTGATTTTTGCAAGAAGGAAATAGTAACAGCTAAATTGGGTCAGGCCTGCTGCAGTGGCTTGAACAAAATAACAAAGGCAGGAGCTTGCTGTGCAAAGAATTATAGGACACACGAAACCTCATGAGACTGTGTACTCCATCCCTCGGCAAGCTGAGGCTTAGATGTGCCCAGAGAGACGTCTGCTTTCACCACAGTGCTGGGTTTTAAGATGATGATGGCGGATGTTCCAGCCTCAGAACTGTAGTGAAAATTCCTGATATCATCGCCAGTGCCTTGGCATGTTCCTGGTTGGTAGATGCATGATAGGATAGTTTTACACCTGCTCCAAACGGCTTCTGGTTGAGATGTGGGCTTGGAAAGGAGTAATGTGTTAGACATGTTTTGCCTATAACTTCGTAATCTAAACTTCATAGCCATGATGAAGACATAGATTATTTACAGACAGGAAAATGGAATTTCAAAATGTTAAATAATGGGCCTGTAATGACACAACTAGTGAAGGAAACAAAATTGAAATTTGGATCTTGGTAGCCCTGCAGAGTTTCTTTCTGTTATGCCAACTAATCCCTGGGATTCAAATAAACATGAGGAACCTCACCGATTAACTTCTTTAGGCTGATCTTTATAAAGATCATATTATACAAATTATATTCACCCAAAGACTAAAATAACATATGGATAGAATAGCAATTCATCATTCCCTCCCATTCTTCAATTCACTAGCAGGATATACCTCACCTCATTTTACTTTATTATTTAAAATACTTGTAAATTTGAAACATAAGCTTCCATTTTGCATCACTTTCAATCACTAATTAGTCTTCACCTAAACCCTCCTAAGTTTTTCTATTATGTAACAAACCCAAGTCAGGTAAGGGTCTCCAGAGGCCTTTATGTCCTATTCAGGACTATGGCAGGGTCACGTCCAATTACTGTTTCTCTACAGGTTGCTATAAATCAATGTGTTTCTTGAATGGTGAGGTCAAATGTCCAGGTTTTAGTTTGCCCCAGTTTTATCCCTTCCCTTCCTCTCCCAATGTTGATTTTCCCAAGTTTTCCTAAGGATAACATTATTAAGGCATGAGAGAGGTGCTTCTGAGTTGGAACTCCAGAGACGGTTCCAAGAAATATTCCCACACAATCACCTTCCCTACTGACCAGAGGGGACCAGGGCTGGTGCCCTTCATTTCCACGCTTGGAGCCATGCTATCAGGAGAAGAAATTAACACCCTTGCATGTATGCGGGACAGTCATCAGCAGTATAAGATGGATGAATTAATATATATATATTAGAGGTCCAGTGCACAAATTCATACATGGGTGGGGTCCCTTGGCTTAGCTGGTCATTGGGGCCAATCAGGACTGGCCAGCCAGTGCAGGGAGGGAAAAATGGGGGAAGAGGAAGGGGTTGTGGGAGGTTGGCTGGCCGCAGGAGGCTGCTGTGGGAGTGCACTGACCACAAGGAGGCAGCTTCTACATTGAGTGTCTGTCCCCTGGTGATTCAATGCCAGTCATAGCTACCGGCCGGTCATCCAGTTATCCAGTCATAACAGTCATTTAGGCTTTTATATATAGAGATATATTAGCTGAAGAAAGAGGCTGGGCAAGGGGGCAAAGCATAGGAAGCTGTAATGGGAACCACCTGGCAGTTCTTGGAATTTTTAGGGGCAGACTTTATGTTGCCCAAAAAATCATCCTCTTTTCAGTTTTACCCAGAACCCTAAAGAATAATTCATGCTTTGCACCATAGAAATTTTGTCAGAGATGTGTCTTCAGCTAACTGCTGATTATCTGTTCTCTAGAACTAAAACTGCATTCTAGAAGTAAAACTAAAATTGGATTTCCTATTTGCCAATTTTAGACTTTGGGGACATTAAAATGTTAATGTTGAATCTTCATTTCAAGCACAAACTAATATTTTAACAGGAAACCTCTGGTGTCAGTACCTTAACATAATGAAATCAGACTATGGATAGTCATTTCATTTGATAGGGCACATAATGTAGGCTAGGAAAAGTCCTATAATAGATTAATTCTTCCTAGTTAAAGAACCAAGCAAAAGTCTGAAATGTGTACTGACTTTGGAATTCAAGCACAATAAAATTTTACCTCTGTCTAATGTGGTCATTAAAATACTGAGAAGTCATTATGACTTCACTACGAGCTTATTGGGGTATAGGAATATTAGCATGACATTCTGATGATGAGCTCCCATTAGTTAGAAGTAGGCTAGGCAGTGAGTGAAGGAAACCCTAAAATAACAGAACTGCAGGAGTGTGGTTTCTCATGTAAAATCTGGTAGATGATTCTGGATGGGAATAGTAATCCAAGTGTTGGGCTTCTTCGATCTGGTTAATTTATAGTGTGTGATAACAACCTCATGTCTAATTTAGCAGAACCTGCATTTTAGATGGTAGAATATTAGAAGCCCCTTTCTCTTAAAAAATGTCAAGGAAGACATTTTCTGAAATTTCATATATTACTTTTACTGCCATCGCATTGACCAGAGCCACCTGGCTATACCTGGCTACAAAGAAGTGCAATCTCTATTCCCAGTGTTCCTAAAAATATGCATATTCTATTATTTGGATGAAAATAAGTGAATTTATATCAGGGCACAACTGATATCTACCACAAGTCCTATTAAGAATTAGGAACAGAGACAGAGAACCAAAATGGGACATAGTTAAGTGCCATTACTCACTGCCTCCCACAACCACATCAAAATTACAACTAAAATACAGAACAACCATCATTTAGAACTACTGGAATGGAAGTCCTGCAACTAGAGAAAGAAGAAATCCCATTGACACTGGAAGGAGGGGCAGAGGTGCAGTACAGACTGGTCCAACACCCACATGCGTTGTTTTTTCTGTTTGTTTGTTTGTTTTAAATTGGGATGGATATCTGGGCTGTGGAGGCCACCTGTGAAGAGCAAGGGGTCCCAGTCCCATACCAGACCCTCTTCCCAGTCAGGGAATATGGCTGGGTTTGGGGTTCAATCTCCTGTGGAGGGCATGCAGGAGGCAGACAATCTATGATTCTCTCATTATTGATATTTCTATTTCTGTCCCCTTCTCCCTTTTTCTAGGAAATCAATTTTATATATACATATTACTTATATAACATACATATATACAAATATACATAATTAAAAATAATCACATCAATAATTATTTCTGCAAAACCCAAAGCTATGTTCCATCCCTTGTCCCCTCCCCCCCACCTCCCATTTTAACAATGACCTGAAGCATCTCAGAAATGCATGCATACATTCTGGTCAGTAGGGAGAAAATCTATATATATTTTACCTGTCAAAATTACTTCAAACTTATGATTTATAAGCATAGATATAAAAGGAAACTCAACCCTTCTTCAAAGCACCATCTTTGGGGTTGTTAATTTATATTTGTTGTCTTTTTATTAGTTTCTGCTTTGATGGTTTTTATATTACTTCCTTTGTTTTCTACTTGTATAGGTTTGTTTTGCTTTGTTTTTCCTTTCAACAGATGGATAATGCTACCAGTGCTCTTTTGGGCTCTACTTTTTTTCTATTATATTTAAGATGATAAATTTCACTTTCAACATGACTTTAGCTGAATTCCAAAGTTGCAATAGCTTGTATTTTAGTTATTATTTAATTCTAATCTATCATTATATGTTTTTTCTTTGTCTCATGAGTTACTTAGAAGCATATTGTTTAAACATCTCAATAGGCCAATAACTATGGAAGAAATTGAAGCAGTCATCAAAAAACTTCCAGCAAACAAAAGCCCAGGCCAAGATGGCTTCACAGGAGAGTTATACCAAACATTCAAGGAAGAACTAACACCTATCCTCCTCAGACTATTCTAAAATATTCAAGAAGAAGGAACACTTCCAAACTCAATCCATGAAGCCAACATCATCCTAATACCAAAACCATATAAAGACAACACAATAAAAGAGAATTACAGGCCAATATCCTTCGTGACCCTAGATATGAATCGGATCCAGCAGTACATCAGAAAGATCATACACCATGACCAAGCAAGATTTATCCCAGGGATGCAAGGATGGTACAATATCTGCAAATCAATAAACATGATACATCACATAAACAAATTGGGGGGGTGGGAAATCACATAGTCATATCAATTGATGCAGAAAAAGCATTTGACAAAATCCAACACCCTTTTTTGATAAAAAAAAAAAAAACTCTCAGCAAGGTAGGAATAGAGGGATCCTACCTCAAAATCATAAAAGCCACCATATACAATAAACCCACAGCCAGCATCATACTCAATGGACAAAAATCATTCCCCCTAAGAACAGGAACAAGACAGGGATGCCCACTCTCACCACTCCTGTTAGACATAATACTGGAAGTAGTAGCCATTACAATCAGACAAGAAGAAGAAATAAAAGGCATACAAATTGGAAAAGAAGAAGTATAACTGTCCTGATTTGCAGATGACATGATACAGTACATAAAAAATCCTAAAGGCTCCATCAAAAAAAACTAATAGACTTAATAAATGAATTTGGCAATGTAGCCCGATACAAAATTAACACCAAGAAATCTATGGCATTTCTGTACAACAATAGTGAACTTACAGAAAGAGACTAAAAAAGCAATCACATTTACCATTGTACCAAAAAAATTAAAATACTTAGGAATAAACCTAACTAAAGAGTAAAAGACCTATATGCAAAAACTACAGGACATTGAAAAAAGAAATAGAGGAATATATAAACAGATGAAGAACATACCGTGTTCATGGATTGTTAGAATCAACATCAAAATGTCTGTTCTATCCAAAGCAATCTATAGATTCAATGCAATTCCCATTAAAATACCAATGGCATATTTCATAGACCTAGAATGAACTCTCCAAAAATTCATCTGGAATAAAAAAAGACCCCAAATAGCTGCAGCAATCCTGAGAAAGAAGAACAAAGTAGGGGGGAATCTCAATACCAGATATCAAGCTGTATTACAAAGCCACTGTTCTCAAAACATCCTGGTACTGGCACAAGAACAAACATATAGATCAATGGAATAGAACAGAGAACCCAGAAATCAACCCAAACCACTATGCCCAATTAATATTCGACAAAGAAGGCATGGACATACAATGGAGTCAAGACAGTCTCTTCAATAAATGGTGTTGGGAAAACTGAGCAGATACGTGCAAAAAAAAAAATGAAACTAGACCACTAACTTACACCATACACAAAAATAAACTCAAAATTTATATAAGGCTTAAAAATAAGATGGGAAACAATAAAAAATACCATAGGAATCCACAGAGCAAAATCTCCGACATATGCCGAAGGAACTTCTTCACTGATACAGCTCCTAGGGCAATGGAAGCTAAAGAGAAAATAAACAAATGGGACTACATCAAAATAAGCTTTTTAATAAAAGGAAGATAAATAAACTAATACAAAAAATGAGCAATGAGCCTAAATAGAGACTTTTCAAAAGACAACAGAAGCAAGGTCAAGAGACATATGAAAACATGCTCAAAGTCACTAATTATCCGAGAGATGTAAATCAAAAACGACAATGTGATACCATCTCACACCTGTCAGAATGGCTATCACCAACAAATTAATAAATGACAAATTTTGGCAAGGATGTGGAGAAAAAGGAACCTTGGTACACTGCTCTTGGGAATGCAGATTGGTGCAGCCACTGGAGAGAGCAGTATGGAGTTTTCTCAAAAAACTAAAAATGGAACTCCCATTTGACCCAGTAATACCACTTCTAGGAATATTTTCCAAGAAGCTAGAAACATCTATCAGAAAGAATATATGCACCCCTATGTTCATTACAGCACAATTTACCATAGCTAAAATTTGGAAATAGCCTAAATGCCCATAAGCAGATGAGTGAATTAAAAAATTATGGTACATCTATACAATGGAATACTATGCTGCACTAAAAAAGAAGGAATTCCTACCATTTGCAACAACATGGATGGAAATGGAGAGCATTATGCTAAGTGAAATAAGCCAGTCAGAGAAAGACCAGTATCACATGATCTCACTCATTTGTGGAATATAATGAACAACATAAACTGATGAACAAAAACAGTTCCAGAGACAGAGAAACATCGATTAGACCATCAAACCTCGGAGGGAAGGCAGGAGAGGGTGGGGGTAAGGGGGAGAGATCAACCAAAGGACTTGTATGCATGCATATGGGCCTAACCAATGGACACAGACAACAGGGGGGTGAGTGCATGAGTGCGGGAATGGAGGCTTAAGGGGAAAATCAGGGCACAAGTGTAACACCTTAATCAATAAAGAAATTTTAAAAAATTTCCAAATAAATAGAATTTTGTTATTTCTGTTTTATCTCTTTGTTACTGATTTCTAGTTAATTCAATTTTGTCATTTATCATTCTCTGACCTTGAAAATATATTAATCCTTCAAAATATATTACATAGTGTGTTATAGTTTGCACTTAGTGTGCATTTTTTCTGTATTTACTTTTGGACTGTACTTTAGTTTATTTAGCTTTTATTTACCTAAGTTCCATTTTATTAATCCTCCCTTCAATTTTGTCTAATCTGCCATTAAGTCCATTTATAGAGAACTTACTATGTCACTGAATTTTTTCTTCTATTTCTTTTTTTTTTGTTTAATGAAAAAGACAGACCTAGTTGAATTCTGTAACTTTTTCCTCTTAAATATATTAATTGCAATTATTTTAGAATCCATGTCTGAGAACTTCAAAATCTGGACAAACTTTTACCTAGTTGTTTTTCCTGTTTTATCTATCTGTTTGAATGAACTGAATTCCAGACATTGTGTATAAGAATTATAGAAGTTCTGATTGATTTTACTTCTCTCCAGAAAGAATGTACTTCAGATTCCTACAGAGAGCTCATCTTAATTTAATCAGATGCTGAATTAGCTCAAAGCTGGGCCTCTATTATTATAAGGGGTAGTCTGTTTCCAGTTTATCTTTACTCCAAAGGCAAGGGCCTTCAACCATTCCAAATAAAGCCTGAAAATATTTACCAGAATACCTTCTTAGTGGGACCTGAACTCTAATATTTTTCTTCTTATAACTTTGGTTGTAGAAAGCTCTGCTTAGCTTCTTAGCTTCTTAATGTGTTTTCTCCTCAACTTCTCAACCTCTTGTTACATGTTACTTAGGAATCATCATCTTCCTCAAAAGGAAAGTCAGTAGCTGAAACCATGTTGCTCAGTGGACAGAGCATCGGCCTGCAGACTGAAGGGTCCCAGGTTCGATTCTGATCAAGGGCATGTTACCTTGGTGGCGGGCACATCCCCAGTGGGGGGTGTGCAGGAGGCAGCTGATCGATGTTTCTAATTCTCTATCCCTCTCCCTTCCTCTCTGTAAAAAATCAATAAAATATATTACAAAAATAAAAATAAAAAAGAAAGTCAGTGCAAGAGCTTACTTCTCTGTGTTGTACTCTCTCCGTGATTCAGGCCCTTCAGGTCCTGCCTGCCTTGGAAACTCCATTTTCTTGTCTTCCTGGCCTCATAATACGGTGAGACCATACGCAGGCTTTCTGTCTTTTAGCTCTTACTTTCTACCTGGTTTCTCAGACTCTTGTTCCAAGAGAAGCTTCTGAATTAGCCTATGTCTTGAGGGAAGAAACAGTGCAGAATATCAGTCTTCCTCCTTTGCTGTCAAATGCCTTTAAACAGATGTGCTTTGTTTTCACAGGTAGGCAAGTATGATACAAGTCAGTCCATGATAACCAGAATTGGAAACCTTTCTACTACCTCCATATAATTAAAAGCCTACTGGAAGTCATCCCAAATTTTAACCTTAAGTTCTGCAGGGCCAATGGAGGCATGGAGAAGTGTAGAGAGTTATTGGGAACATCAATAAGAGTAGACGGAGGTAGGAATGGGGAGGGCATGGCTAGCGGTAGCAAATAATCCAAACTCTACCACTGCACTAGTAGAAGGCAATCAAACCACCTGTGGCCTCCTCTGGACAAAACTGTTGAATGTTCCAAAACCAGATTGGCTCAGTGGATAGAGCAGCGGTCTGAGGACTGAAAGGTCCCAGGTTCGATTCCGGTCAAGGGCATGTATCCTGGTTGCAGGCACATCCCCACTAGGGGGTGTGCAAGAGGCAGCTGATCAATGTCTCTCATAGATGTTTCTAACTCTCTATCCTCTCTTCCTCTCTGTAAAAAAATCAATAAAATATATTTAAAAAAACAAAACTGTTGAATGTGCTGAGCTGGCCTGTCCTCATTCTCTGGGCTTCTTCCCATCAATGCAGAGTCTCCTGGCTCAGCATGTGGCCAGGAACAACCCTGTTTCTCACAGCCCTTCTTTAGGCTTATAAGGGGTAAGAGACAATCATTCGATCTAAGGACTTTAGAAAGGGATTAGTGATAAATACAGAAAGCAATATGCAGAAGGTTGTCTGGTGGGGGTATCAATTCTTGGGAAGAGTTGTAGCAAGATAAAAATCTATGGCAAAGAAAATCTCTTGCAGTAGTTAGTATCCAATAAATATTTTGAAATTGCTAAAGCAACGTTCTTATTTCTCTGTCTGATACACTTAAAATCTACCCAGTAAGAGAAAATACTTGTATCTGTATAAGTGATACAATCATTTTGAATTTTCCCAGTTAACAGATTTCCCTTTATTTACTATTCAAGCTAGTTGTTAAAAGCTTGACCTTGAGTAGAAACTGTTCTCTAATATAAATAAAACTGTCTGTACAATGTATAAGGACCTTTTTAACATCTCTCCTACTGCCTCTGCAATTCTTCTGCTGGTGTCTTTGCTTCTCTACAATAGACACATTGATTTCCACATAAAAGTTCAGCCCTACTCCACGCATCAAAGCAATCTGATTTAAGGAAAAAAACTTAAGTAGGTCTCTTTATTCTCCCTTTGAACCAACAGGGTGATGCTTAGGACCTGGTCTTTGTGTGAGTGATACTGGAGCAGCCTGACATGCTGAATATTTGGTTTCCTGGCAGGTTCGTCTGTTTTTGTTCTAAGCAATGGGCGACTCATGGCTCCATAGGGCCTTCATTCTGACCGGCAGGTCCCTCCACTTGAATTTCAGATTCTGAGATATCTACCTTCTTGGACCTCACTGCTCTACAGTGTGATCAGAGGTCTCCACTTGTGCTTTAATCTCTATTGTGACCATAATTTATAATGGCCGGACTTGCTCTGTATCCCTTTGCCAGGCTGAGTTCTTGCCTTACTCTGATAATCTCTTCCTTCTCCAGACCACGAACAAGTCTCTCAGAGGCTACCTGCAATTTTAACTGCCTTGGCTTTTCTATCACTGGGCTCTGCTTACCTGCAGCACACCCATGAACTTGTCTTTGACCCTGTATTGCAGTGGTGACTAAACAATGATATTGCTGTTGGACGCTGGCCTTGTTGATCCACTAAACAGTTGATCCACTGCTCTCAGGGGCTTTACCCCCAAAGTCTGGTACACGTTCTGAACAGATATAGTACTGAGCTCTGACCCTTTTTACACCTGTCCTGCATAACTAGTAAATATATGAATCCTTAGATAGATAGAATTGCCTTTTATAGTCTTGTATTCTACACTGCAGAGAAGGCTTAGTCATCATTTCCATAGGGAAGTGCCCTTATTTGAAGAATAGAATTATATAAACAAGCCAACATTTTATTTTATGCACTGAGGTTAAACAAAATTAAATCTCATTAATTTGTTCATTTTATGTTTCCTTTGTTCTTTCAAATGTGGGCATATTGGTTTGAGATCATTGCAGTATGTATCACAGCCATATACAAGTCACCCCAGTGGTTAAAGCATTCAATGCATCCCATATAATAAAAAGCTAATATGCAAATTGATCGTATGGTGGAATGACTGGTTGCTATTTTGTACACTGGCCACCAGGGGACAGACACTCAATGCAGGAGCTGCCTGCTGGTGGTCAGTGCGCTCTCACAAGGGGATCTCAGCTCAGCCAGAAGCTGGGCTCATGGCTGGGGAGAGCAGCTGTGGTGGCAGGAGCCTATCCCTCCTCTGTGGCAGCTCTAAGGATGTCCGATTGATGGCTTAGGCCCATGGGGAGTGGGCCTAAGCCATCAGCTGGATATCCCCCGAGGGTTCCCAGACTACAAGAAGGCACAGATCAGGCTGTGGAAACCTTCCTTCCCCTTTCCTCCAGTGTAAGAATTTTGTGTGCCAGGCCTCTAGTATAGTAATAATCTCCAATGATGATGTATCACTAGAAGCAGAATTTTGAGTGACCTGAAGAAATGAGAGTTCTTATAGAACAGAGAGAAAGATACTAGGTGTACCAGTTAATAATGTGGATTTTTTCAATAGATGGAGTTACACATATGTTGATATATATGAGATTTGAATATATATGCTATTTTGTTGTATTGGCAGCAAGCTTCAAAACTTCATGTAAAATTTTCTGAAGGTTTTAACATCATAGATATTTTTACACTTAAAAATGTAGAGTCTCATGCAAAAAAAAAAAGAGCATTTGTGGGAAGTTTTAATTCATTATTGTATTTTGAAGAAAAGTGCTTCTGAATACTTTGGAAAGCTTATGGTGAACATGCTCCATCTCAAGATACTTGTGAACGCTGGTTTAAATGCTTTAACAGTGATGATTTCAGTGTGAAAGACAAAGAACATCCAGGTCAACCAAAAAGTTTGAAGACCAACAATTACAAGCATTATTGGATGAAGATGCATGTCAAACTCAAAAACAACTTGCAGAAAGATTAGCATTGCTCAGCAAACAATTTCCGATTGTTTATAAGCAATGGGAAAGATTTTAAGGGAATGAAAATGAGTGCCATGTCAACTGAACCAAAGACAAATGGAAAATCGAAAAGTCATCAGTAAAATGTTGTTTCAACAGCATGAAAATAAGCATCTTTTGCATTGCAATTTTTTGTCAATGAAAAGTGGATTTATTTTGAGAATCTCAAATGCACAAAATCATGGGTTGATCCAGGTCAAACATCAAAATAGACTGCAAGGCCAAATCGCTTTGGAAAGAGGACAATGCTCTGCATTTGGTGGGATCAGCAAGGTGTGGTATTATGAGCTTCTAAAATCAGGTGAAATCGTTAATACTGATCGCTACCGACAACAAATAATCAATTTGAACCACGCTTTGATCGTGAAACAACCAGAATGTGCCAGAAAGACACGGCAAAGTAATTTTGCTTCATGATAATGCACCATCACACACTTCAAAACCAGTTAAAGACACGTTAAAAGATCTTGCCTGGGAAGTATTAACCTACCCGCTGTATTCACCAGACCTTGCTCGTTCAGATGACCACTTGTTCTGATCGATGGCACATGCACTTTCTGAACAGCACTTCAAAACGTACAAAGAAGTGGAAAATTGGGTCTCTGATTGGTTTGCCTCAAAACAAGAAAAGTTCTATTTGGATGGTATCTGCAAATTACCTGGAAGATGGGGAAAATATTTAGCTAGCGATGGATATTACTTTGAATAAAGCACTTTTGATGTTTCTCTTGAAATTATCGCATTTTCTTTTATTTTAAAATCCACCATTATTAACCAGCACACCTAGTACTCTAAGTAGGTAAGCTGAGATGGAAATCAGTTCCTTTTGCTTACTGGCCATCCTCTGTGTCAGCCACTGTCCTCAGTAATTTACCCAGGCCATCTCATTTGTTGAGAGGAGAATTTGTTGAGAAATTGAGGACTAGAGGGGAAATGCTTGCACACACACATAATGTAATTGATTAAAGAAAGTTTCGGGGCCCTTTAGACATATTTGCTGCACATTAGTTTCTTCTAATTTTAAATAGTGGAGATTGATTGTAGGTAACATAATTAATTATGGGTACCCATACTGTTGTCTGTAAGGGATCTCATTTACTGACAATACTATGTGAGATCCAGAAGCTGATGAACTTGGTAAAATTAACTGAGGATATGGATAAGCAAAGATGCTTCTTATTGGATTGGTCCTCATTTTTGATTGAATGGAGAATCATGTTCAATCAATTTCCCTACAGACCTGGAACTAGTGATTGTGAGCTCTTGTCTGGATTGAGGGTGTCTCCCAGGCTAGGAGACACCCTCATTTTTACTTTCCATAAAGCCTCTCGTGCCCTGTACTCAATGGCTTGTATATAGACGATAGATGGATTCTACATTTTTCACTATAAATACTGGTAAATGACACTGCATAATTGATTTTACCTTACAAAAATTTTTGTCAATGTTTTTAATAATATCCTATATGTAACTTTATACTTATAGCTACTGTTAACCTCTCAAAATATTTTTCTCCTACTTTTTTCTCTAATGCATCTTTTTATTATCGATTATTCAAAAAAATTGCTCAGAGAATATCAGTCTAACTGTGAAGCATTCAACCCCATTTTCTTTCCTTTGAATCACAATTCCATATAAAAATTGACAAACAAAAACATACACCAGATGGTTTTATCAAAGAGAACACGTCCAGGTATCCTTGTTCTGAAAGCGCATTGGGGTGTCCATTTGATGAACTTCCTGGTTTCCAGTTCTCATCATCCTAACCTGAGCAAGGGCACTGAGGCCGGGCCTCTGGGCAGAAAGGGAGAGGCTCTGGAAACTGCAATTCATGGTGCTGGTTTCTAAAGCCGGCTTTGTCAGCTGCATGAAAACGTGGGGAAATGAGTTTATCTTCCTGGTTCTCAGTTTTCTCTCATCTTCAAAACGAATCGCTTGGTCCAAATGATCTCTCACAAACATGCCAGCTCTATAATTTGGAGTTTCCAAGTGGCCGGGATTCTTTTAGCTAAGAAGGCAGAAGTCAACAAGCTCATTCAATACATCCCAAACCCCTGATGTAAGGAGCATCCAGGTGCCTCTGGCTGCTCCCAGTGGGGGCAGTGCTGCCTTTGAGAGGCTGGGCGGGGAGTGGGGGGGGAGGAAGCGGGGCTCAGGAGTCAGGCTTTTAACCCCGGTTCTACTACCTACTGGCTGTGTAATATGGAATAATTTGCCTCCGCTTCCTCAGCTGGTTCCGTTTCATGTCCCTTCTGCTGGATCACTGGCCACTGGGTTAAACCAGATGACACTTTTGAAGATCTGCCTAGTGTCAGGCTCTATAGGGCTATAGGTGATAGGTTCTTATCAAGAGACAAAGGATGACTCTGTGGATTCCAATCCCGAAGTCTGGAATAAACCCATTAATTATGTTACTTATAATCAATCTCCACTATTTAAAATCAGAAGAAACTAATGTGCAGCAAGAAGCAGGGTTCAGCCGAGACCGGTTTGGCTCAATGGATAGAGCGTTGGCTTTCAGACCGAAAGGTCCCGGGTTCGATTCCGGATGGGGACATGTACCTTGCTTGCGGGCATATCTCCACAGTGGGGCGTGCAGGTGGCGGCTGATCGATGTCTCTCTCTCATCGATGTTTCTGACTTTCTCTCTCCCTTCCTCTCTGTAAAAAAATCAATAAAATATATTTAAAAAAAAGAAGCAGGGTTCAAATTAATATTTTCCCATGACCATAACACACACACACACACACACACACACAGCTATATATGTGTTGTGTATGTCCTATATGTCCTATGTTCTTATAGCATCTAACACAATCTTGCCCACATAGAGGCTTTTCATATATTTTATTATCTGACAACACTTAATCTTCACTTAAGCCCTAAAGAGTTGATGCTGCCTTTGTCATTTTTCAGAGGAAGAAGCCAAGTTCACAGAAGCTTGCCATGTCTTCCTCAGAGTGAGTCAAACCCAAACCTGTCCAGCCTCAAAGCCTGAGTTCTTCCCACAAGAAGTCTCAGTATCAGAAATGTGTGAGTTTGCCGACAGTTTTAGCTCCTCATCCTACACACACCTGGAGTGCCAGTCCAGCCCCTGCCCCATCACAGACACATTCCCATAATCCTCCTGGGGAAAGGATTAAGGTACCAGCCTCTTGGCCTCAGTCCTGGCTGCCATGAGTACTCCCCTTGATGCACTGGGAGGCAACTTTAGTTTGGACAAGAAGATGGAAGCCACAAAGAAACTGTAGCTGAGGCTGTCATGGAGGGCAGAGGAAACAAAAGTCAGATGCATGCCAAAGTTGGGAAGGAGTGAACCCAAGCATTTTGGAGAGGAAAATCTGTCCCTGAGGAAATGGAACAGACAGACGGAGAGAAGTGTAGGCAAGAGTCAGGGAGACTGGAGAGGCAGAAGGCCCAGGAGCTGCCTGGCACTTTCCATTCCCCTGGGGCAGGCTTATGCTTCCCATAACTGCCTTCCACGAGGCTCCCCTGTTCTTTTTCTATTATTGCCCCCCAACACCGCACCCCATTTAAATAAGCCATCCCTACAACACCTCTGCCTGTCAAAGCCCAGGTAGGTAGGTTCCTGAGGAAATGAAGAGCCTTCATCTCCCGGTATTCCTCGGCAATCCTTTTCTGGATCATGTGCCATACACGGTGATACAAACATAAACTCCTATACCTGGGTACCTAAAGCTCAGTTAAGCATTGGACGCAGTCCAAATCTTGCTGGGGATTTGGGGCTTGGAGCCACAGTGACAAAAATATCTGCCAGGAAGCCAGGAAATGAAAACCCAGAAGAATGCTCCTCTCCACACCTTGCTGCCTTTCAGGTATGGAAAGCTGCCGTCTTAGAGCATCTGTACCAGGAACCATGTGCCAAGAAAGCTTCCTTCAGTGGATTTCTTTCAGCCAGGAAGGCAAAGGTTCCAAAACTACAATTCAGTCATTGTCAGACCTGGAATTCCCTTCCTGGGACGATTACATTTTGCTCCTGCTTAGCTCCTTGTTGCTTAGCAACCACCGTAGCATCAGGGGAAGCCACCAGAGAGAAGAGCCCGTTCCAAAGTGGGGCTGGGGTGGGAATCATCAGGAGTGGAAATGACCTTCTCACTTCCTAGAGAGATGATGATACGGCGTGCACCTAAGAGATAAGATAGAGGTGGTAGAATTAGGATGCATCTGGAGAGAGTCATTTAAATGTCCACATCACATTTCATCATGAAAACCAGTATTCAAACAGAATTAGTTTACTTTGCAATGTAAATTAATATCTAATGTTTCCTACAAGATTCACTCTGAGGGATTCCTGGGGGCATGATGGTGGTTCTCAGTTTACCGAGGAGGACACTGAGGTAGAGGGAGTTAATAATGTGTTCAGCTTCACCCAGCCAGTTAATGGCAGAGAAGGACTAGCATCCAAGTCTGTCATGGTCTATGGCTCCATTGTCTATTGATTGGTTGGTTTATCATTCTTTCATTCACTTATTCGTTCATTCATGATATAGGACCGATGTTCATATACTATGCATAGGTAGGCATGGTGGTGTCAAAATGCTAAAGTGTAAAATTAACCACTGCTCCTATGTTCTCTAATGCATGCCCCCCTCATTCTGTCATCCTGTCCCTCCTCAGGATCCAAACAGTAAAGAGATATCACCTGGCTGAGCAGGTATCTAGTGTTCATTCTGACCAATTAGTCCCATGTCATATTGTTAAGTATTTTTGACATTTTATTAATTATTACTGTACTTTGGGCTCTAGGTTCAATTTTATCCAGTGAGGATTCAGAGGAATAAAGCAAAATCCTTGACCTCAAGAAATTCACAGATTGTGGTTGTGGGGGAAGTGAAAAATAAGGGCATAGTTTTTTTGTGTTTGTTTTTCTCAATACTTCTTATGACAGGGAGCTCCTTGTTATTTAAGATGATCTGTTCTCATCTCAGGTCCAATCACAGCGTTTTCTGTTATATTGAACTGCGATCTGCCTCCCCCAAATCTCAGCTGATTGGGGCGGGTTATGCCCTCCAGAGCAGAGGCAAGTGAACTAATCCCTGTTTTTCCTGATGTCTTCCTTACACCTAAAGACAGTTTTCACATCTCACTCCAGTTGTTCATAGTATGCTCTTACTGTTCTATTGGGACTCTCTTCTGTCCTAGAATAAAAAACAAACAAACAAACAAACAAACAACAAAAACAACCGGAGAGAATTCTAGAGCTTGCTTGCTCCTTAGAAGACTTTAGAATACCCCTTTTCAGAAGAGGGGTCTGAGGGTCAGAGAGATGAGGTTACTTGCCAAATAAGCTTAAAATCAAGTTTCCTTAACAGACTTGTATGTGATCTTCTCATTGCATCATTGGAGCATACTCCCAATATCTGCATTTCCAGAATTACTCCCAAACTCCAAATAAGGCCCAGTATCACTTTCCAGTTCACTGTGGTTATCACCTCCTTTGGGGAGCCACACCTTCTATTAAAGCTACCTCACCTAAGATTGTAGGAGCTTTCCAAGTATCATGATCACCCTTTGTATTGAATCTGTGATTCTCAATCATTTGCATATTAGAAGCACCCAGGGCATTTTGTTTTGTTGTTAATCCTCACCAGAGGACATTTTCCCCCATTGTTTTGTTTGTTTGTTTGTTTTGTTGAGAGTTGAAGGAAGAGAGTGGGGAGGGGAGAAAGAGAGAAAAACATCCACATGAGAGAGACACATTAATTTATTGCCTCCCCCTGAAACCGGTTTGGTTCAGTGGATAGAGCATGGCCTGTGGACTGAAAGGTCCCAGGTTCCATCCCGGTCAAGGGCATGTATTCTGGTTGGGGGAACATCCCCAGTGGGGGGTGTTCAGGAGGCAGCTGATCGATGTCTCTTTCTCTCATTGATATTTCTAACTCTCTATCCCTCTCCCTTCCTCTCTGTAAAAAAATCAATAAAATATATTTAAAAAAATAAAATAAAAATAATTTATTGCCTCCCACACTCCTCCCCCAGCCCCCTACACCACAGGGTCAGGGATTGAATCTGCCACCCAGGTACATGCCCTTGACTGGGAATTTAACCCACCAGCCTTAGATGTGGGGGCCAAAGCTCTAACTACTGAGCGCACCAGCCAGGGTGAGAGCATTTATTATTAAGACCAATAAAAATAAGATAGGCCCCAAGCAATAGTAATTTCTGATGTGCAATGTGTGCTGAGAAGCACTACATTAAATAATACTACCTCATTTTCCGAAAAGGGGAGCATCAATATTATATTTAAGCCCAAGAAATGTGTATGTGTATATGCATATGGGATGGTGGGGTGATTGGCTCTGAGTATTTGATTATATTATTGACCTCCACTTTTTATAAAGGAAATATGTGTGGGTTTGACTCATTTTTTTCAGCTCTTTAGCTCAGAGATGTGAAAATGGCATGACCTTCTCTTGCACTTGGAACCATATCTTGCTTGCATATATGCCCTTTATGTGGCCCTCGGGTTATGTAGGGAATGAATGATCTTACTATTCTGGTATGGGGTCTGGTGAAAATTGGGGAGGGGTTCTGTGATGACCATTTTACAGGTTAGACATAGGATGTCTAGAACACAGAGTCATAGCCCAACTGGTAGAAAGTCAGTTATAGTATTTGGCAGTATCAGAGGGAGCTTAATTCGTGCCCACATTTATTGATATTTTCTATGCAGACACAGCCCAATTATTAATAGTTTTTAATTTTGGTTGGAGAAAATATCTTATAGGGAAAAAATAAAGTATATGTGTAGAAAGGGGAAAGGAAATGTGTGTGTTAAATAGATAATAAAGTCTAAAGAGGACAAGATTTCTGACCTCACCCTCCTCCTGCCATTTCTGCATCTGTGCTCCATACATTTTATTTTGTAAACATCTCCTTTCTGGCATTTCCATACATTAGATATAGTTGGAAATTTCATGCCAGTCTACCCCACTTGGTTGTGAATTCTGAGTTTGTATCTCTAGTTGCTACCATAGTACATGATAGATAATGATTTGGTGAGTGATTGCAAAATGCTGATTCTGGAGACTGTGCAGTATTAAGAGATGTATGTTGTGTGCATGCCCATCAGCTGCTCAAATGGTCCTTTTATATTCTCAAGTCCCTGAGGCCGTAGGAAAAGGTATCTTAAACTTGCATGGTACTGATTTTTAGGTAACTTCTTTACCAGTTTCAGACTTTCTGTTTCAGGATCTAGTTCTCAGATAACCAGAGAGTGGCCTACTTGGGAAAGAAGGTAACACTTCCTGTGCCAGTCAGCTAGGATTTGAATACAGGTCCAGTTCTTTAAGTAGACATTTCATTCAGAGATGGGGCTTCAATTTTCAGGAATCCTTTATTATTATATTACTAGAGGCCCAATGCACACAATTCATGCAAGAGGAGGCCTTCCTTCCCCCAGCTGCCGGCATCGGCTTCCCTCTGGCACCCAGGACCCAGGCTTTCCTCTGGCCCTGGCTTTGTCCAGAGGACATCCAGAATGATGTTGGTCTAATTAGCATATTACCCTTTTATTATTATAGACTAGAGGCATGGTGCACGAATATGTGCACAGATCTAGTCCGGCCAGCCCACTCTGATCAGGATGAGGGGCTGATCAGGGGTAGGGCTAAGGGGAGGGACTGCGGAGGATTGGCTAGCTGGACCCATCCCCTGGTTGAACTCCCAATTGAACTCCTGGTTGAACTCCCGGTCCAGACTTTTAATATATTGTATAGGATCCTATATTTAAATGAAAATACATACAATACATTATATGTGACATATACATAGATGTGTATACATGTATGTGTATATGTATATATTTTTTATATAGAGATATATAAAAATAAGAGTGAAAGCATTCTCCCTTTTCTTCCCCCTCACTTTCCTCCCCTCATTTCAAGATGGGCTACATGTAAGGAAAGAACATTGGATGAGACATCAAGGACATGGAGCCTTTTCATGGCTTTGCCTTAACTCTGGGCAGTTTATTGCATCTCTTCTCTCAGCCTTAGAGTGATGGATTTGCTAGGTGGTATCTCAGATAAGCTTTTGCTGCACTCTTATTCTGTAGACTTACCATCTATTACAGTAACTTTAAAAAAATATCCTCACCCAAGGTCATGTTCTCATTGATTTTGAGAGAGAGAGAAACATCGATGGGTTGTCTCCCAAAGGCACACTGACCAGGGATCAAACCCTCCACCTTTTGGTGTATGGGACAATACTCCAACTAACTGAGTCATCCGAAGAGAACTATAGCAACATTTAAATAAGGCACGCGCTTCTCTGAGTTCCTCTTCAAAGAAACACAACACAGGAAGACCTTGTGAATGTGCCGAGATTACAGAAGGCAAAGGACTGGAGCGCCAGGCAGTCACATGCTGCTGGGCAAACCCTTCTGATTTCTGAGGCTCACTTTTCCAATTTGTAAACTCTAGGACATGGCCCACATGCCATCTTAGGCCTCTGTGGGCTTTGGTAAGGAAATTTAGGTACACAGGGACATGGGCAAAGGCCAGCTAATTACAGAGGAGGGTTGTAATTGATCTCTATTCTATCATAAACTCATATGCCCTGATACTATTTTCATTTCAGGATCACTTTCCTGCTAATAACACAGATCCAGTATAAAGGGTAGCGGAAGACTTATTGAAATATGGGTTTTAACAGAGTTCTTGCAATGCTGAATAACAGAAGAAATGTTTGTGGCCAATCAGAACGTTCCTCTTGGGGAGAGGGGAGGGCAGCAGGGAGGATCCCGTCCAGAACACGGACCAGGATGGGAGTTGGGAGGTCTTCCAGCCCAGTCTTCCTTGCCCTACTTCACTGCAGCGTGTCTGTGAAAAGTGTGAGGAGGGAAGAAACTCAATGCAGAACTCAAAGGAGCAGCTACCCCAGGCAGCCAGTGGCTGAAGTGGTGGGTGAGGAGGGGGCTCTTCCTCATCACTACGTTCCCTAATACAGATGGCCAAAATCTCTCCTATGCAATGTGGCCGTCAAGAGTCCTCTCAGGCCCAAACCGGTGTGGCTCAGTGGATACAGCGTCGGCCTGCGGACTGAAAGGTCCCAGGTTTGATTCTGGTCAAGGGCATGTATCTTGGTTGCGGGCATATACCTCAGTACGGGGTGTGCAGGATGCGGCTGATCGATGTCTCTCTCTCATTGATATTTCTAACTCTCTATCCCTCCCTATTCCTCTCAGTAAAAAATCAATAAAATATATTAAAAAAAAAAGTCCTCTCAGAATCAAAGTTCTGAGAAAATTCTACCCAATGTCTTTAGGCAAAACCACCTGCAAATCTGGTGGAATCCACAGCCGATCCATATCCTAAAACCTATAATAAAAACCTAATATGCAAATTGTCCCCTCCGCTGGGAGTTCGACCGCTTGCTATGACGTGTGCTGACCACTAGGGGGCGGCGTGGAACATGGCAGGTGTCAGCAATAAGCCACTGGCAGTGGGGCAGTGGCTACTGGCTCCATGGGGCTTCCAAGTGAGCCAGGCCGAGGCTGCTGGGACCACAGGGGCTGCTGGGATCCCCATGGGTTTGCGCCGGAGCTGGTCTGCAAAGCTGGCTGGGAGAGAGCCCTGCCCACCAGCCCAGAGGCCCACACTCCGCCCAGCCTACAGTGTCTGGCCGAGCTCACCGCATCTCCATATGGGGACTTCGGGGCGTGACTCAGGTGGAGGGGTGCATGTGGGGGTCTGGGGACCCAGTTGCTGCCCAGGTCCCAAAGTTAGCTGAGACCTGCCCTTTCCCCCCAGATCAGCGGTTCTCAACCTGTGGGTCACGAGACCCCCTAAGACTATCAGAAAACACAGATATTTACATTATGATTCATAGCAGTAGCAACAAAAATAATTTTATGGTTGGGGGGTCATCACAACATGAGAGGAAATGTATTAAACGGGCGCGGCATTAGGAAAGTTGAGAATCACTGCCCCCAGATGCTCACGCTTCAATCGCCGGCCAGGCCTAGGGACCCCCCCCCCCCAACCTGTGCACAAATTTCATGCACCAGGCCTCTAGCTGTCCTATAATGTCCTATAATGAAGACAGGTCCCTGAGGCGTTCCATTCCTCAGCGGTGGATACAGATGCCCAAAATACAGATGCCCAAAGAGATGAAGGGGTCACCAGGGTCTTTAATTCTACCTTATCCTTTCCACCTCCCTCAATCTCCCGGCCCGTTAGCATTTGTCATCCCTCTCTGTCTTTCTCCCCGAATCATCTATCCCATTTTTTTTTTTTTTTGTGAATAACGAGAAAATGCACGTAAGCATCAACATGCATCCGTGTAGCTTCACACACACAAAAAAAATAAATAAACCCCTGAAAGTGAAATGTAATTACCAGGTTTTTTTTTTTAAAAAAAATGCACCCAGGTTTCAGAGCCTATCACATCGCGCGGCTCCCCCCCCCCCCCCCCCCCCCACTGCCCCCGTGGTGGGGGAGGGCGGCAGTGTTGAGCCCGGGAAGGGACGCCGAGCCCGCCGCGGCGGTCCCCGCGGCCTCCCGTCTCCGCGGCGGCGGCGGCGGACCCGGAGCTCAGCAGCAGCAGCAGCCGCAGCCGCTGGGCCGCGCGGGCGCGGGGGAGCGGGAGGGGCTCGAGGGGGCGGCCAGGGGGTCCCCCGGCGGCCTCCACCAACTGTTCTCCTCCTTCCCGGGCCAGAGCCCCCCCCAACCTTCCCTCCAATTGATCGAAATTCACCGAAAAGCCGAGAGAGAGGGAGAGAGAGAGAG
>JAAGEH010000480.1:52607480-52701386 GCA_011751065.1 Lasiurus cinereus
TGTGTGCAGGCCACATCTGCACCCCGGGGCCAGACCTGGAGAGTCTGGGAGAGTTTCCTTTGCACACCCAGTTAGATGTTGTCTGGCAGGGATGGGGAGGCGGGGCCAGCTGGCCGGGAGGCTTGTAAGGGAGGAGAAAGTTGTGGCACTTTACATGTAGCCAGTTTACAATCCCAGGTCACTGTTTCCCCCTTCTGCTCTCTGTGGCCTCCACCACCCCAAGACTCCAGGAGGGAGGCAGACTCTCTCTCTCTCTCTCTCTCTCTCTCTCTCTCTCTCTCTCTCTCTCTCTGTCCTGGCAATCCCCAAGTTTCAGAACCAAGCCTAAGATGCCCTGTTTTCTCCCTCCCTACTTAAAAGGAGTCGCCTGCCAGGAGAGAAGGACATTAGAACAGATCAAAAGAGTCCTTGCAAATTTCAGGGGGTACAGACTGAGAGTTTATGAAGACCAGGTCCTCCGAGAGTGCGGTGTTGCACACCATCTCCCCTCCCCCCATTTATAAAAAAAAAATGTCTCAGTCTTGGGAAGTTGAATTGGTGTTAGAGCTGGGCTGAGAGAGAGCCGCTTGCCTCTCTAGTAACCCGAGCTGGGCTGGGGGGAGGAGGTGGTGAGTGAATGCAATCCTAGGCCAGAGGAGGGAAACCAACTGACTTGTCTCTGTGAGCCCCGGGAAAATAGATGTGTCACTGGAATAAACAAACTGGAAGTGGGGGAGGGGAAGGCTTGGCGTGCACAGAAAGCCCGGTGGCTGGAGAGGCAGGGGGGTGGGTTTAGAAAGGGCCCCCTTCTAGCTTGGGAGAGAAAATATCAACTGCCTTATATGTTCATGAATGGGCTAGACAAGTGACGGGGTGTAATCCGATCTTTTGTGTGTTAACTTCAGAACGTTACATAGGAAGGCGCTGTTGGCAGACTCAGTTGAACTTCACACAGAGGAAGTCTGGGGGTGATATCCCTGAGTGAACCAAGGAGGCCCGTGATGCCACGAGGGCTTCTGGTCCTCTGCTTGTATGATCCATGGCCAGCTACTTTGTAAATTGCTTGACCTACAAGACGGGTGGAGGGACAGAGACAAATAAGTGCCTGGAATCTTTGTGGAAGTTAGCTGAAAAGGGTCAGTGGGGAGAGGCAGGAGTTTGCTGAAGAAGACAGAGGGAGGCTCTTCTTCCTAGGATTCTCTTGACCTTCAATGCCACCCGGGTCCGAATCCCTACTTGCCTGGCACAGAAATGCGCCTCCAGAGGAAGAGAGTTTCTCGGACTGGTCGTGGTTCGCAGTTATCCAGCCTCATGCTGAAGCGTCTCCATCCTGTGCCACAGGAGGAAGATGAGAAGTAGCGAGATGGATGGGACATCCCTTCTGGATTTCCGAGGAGACACAGAAACTTGGCCGGGCCTCAGCCTCCCAGAATGCCAGTTTTTTTTTTTTTTTCCCTTGGAGACTCAAAGTTTTAATTGAAACCAGAAAGCTATTGAAGGCAGACCCAGCCAATGAAACCTTGTTTTCTCTGCTGCTCAGGAATGGGAAATAAATAATGTTTTGCTGATGGCATTTCAAGTCGCTTCAGTTCTGCTCCTGCCAGAAGAGCGGAGTAAATTATTATTATGAACACATTAGCATTGTCAGGAGTTGCGGGGCCTTCAAGATCGCCTGATGTCATTGAGTTTGTTTCAGGGCCCCACTGTGTGGGGCAGTTCTGGTGGGGTGGGGTGGGGTGGGGGTTCAGGAGGCTGCTCTTATCCCGGAGAGCATCCCTGAAGAAAATGAAACCTCATAAGACTTCTTGCCATCGGTTACCATGTTTGGTCCTTGGGTCCCTGGGAAGAATGGAACAAAGCAATGCCCTTCCATTCCTGTGCAGTGGCACATTGTGAAAGTGAGTGAGCGTCCCCAGATGTTTTGGGCCAGGATTAGGTAAGGAGTAGTGTCATCGTGCATGATGCCTTAGGTTCGGGCCTCTTTTAGAGCCATTTCTAAAACTATTCTTCATAATATAGCGGACACTTTGCGCAGCTAAATACGCTTGATGGGCGCAGAAAATTGAACGTCCAGATAGCCACAGTGCACTTCATAGAAAGCGCCTTCCTCTGTTCCTGTTTGGTTCTGTTTTCATTTCCATGTTCACTTAGCCTTCTGTGCGATTCTCAGGCCTCCTGGGACATGGCAAGTTTGGGGACAGTATAAAGTTTGGGGGGGAACTGATAACCTCAGTTAGATGACTGAGCCTAAGTTAGTGGTCCTTACAGTTTTAAAAGTCCAGAAGGAATCTGTGTCCCTTTCAGAGTTGGTCCCTTCTGCCTTCTCCTTACAGGGTACCTTCTAAGGTTGAGGAAATGTTATGTTCTTACTGGCCTTTTGTTTAGAAACCCACAGGACATCCCAGCCAGTTCAGAGCATGATGATGCCCAGGGTCTGATGAAGTAGGTGACCAGGCCCAAAGTCCATAGGACCCCTGGGAAGAAGGGTTCTGATTGGCAGATGCAGGATGAGCTGACCCCAGGCACACCCGTTCCCCTGCTAGGGAGGATCAGGAATGAATGGTGAGCAGATAAGTACAGTGGTACCTCGAGATACGAGTGCCCCAACATATGAGATTTTTGAGATACTAGCCATCGAGCGAGCGATTTTTGCTTTGAAATACGAGCAACATTTGAGATAGGAGTAATCGCACGGATCGGCCAGCTGCACACGACCCACCAGTTTACCGTGACTCGAGCGTCTCATAGTTTCCCACGCCTCAAGGTTACGGAACGAATTAAACTCGTATCTCAAGGTACCACTGTATTTCCGAACTTTGCCAGCTTGGAAAACTGTTTCCCTCACCCAACTTATTATTTTCTCTAAAAAAAATAACTCCCTTTCCATACATGACACATGGCCCTTTTCAAAGATATCTTCACATCCTCATTCCCTCCTGATTCTCTGGAGGAGGGAGGCCAGAGAAGCATTTCCTCCTCATTCAGATGAGGCAGTTGGTACAGTGACTTGAGTAAATGACACAGGTCGGTGGTCGGCCTGGGATCAGATAACTGTGTGGTAAAGCGTGAAGAACATCCCACTTGATAGGACACATTGGCTTTGGATCCTGTCCTCCTACTTTCCAATGACTCCCCTGTCCCCACAAGTTACTTAACCTCTTTGTGCCTCAGTAACCTCATCAGCAAAATAGGGATAAGATGCTTACCCCGTCTACTTCCCAGGGGTGGTGAGGATTAAACAATGCCAGCTAATTTCGGTAATTGGACTCTGAGAGGATTTCCACGCTGCCTCCTGGATACTGGTCCTGAGATCTTTGCCACCATAGCGCAGAGACTAATAACTCCTTGGTATGGCCCGTTATGCCTACAGGGGCCCCTTGTGTTCGAAGACAGTCAGGGAAGGGTTGTCTTCTGCCCTTGAGTTGACTCCGTTAAGTGTTTTGGATGCTTCCTATCCTCAAAGAAGAGAGGGTGTGCGGGGGAGGATCCCCATGGGGGGCTACAGTGGCTGAGCAGTGAGATTCTGGACAGAATTGTTAGCTTCTGTAAAGAGAGGAACTTATAACAGGATTACTCATGTCCCAGCAAACCCAGTGATTTCTCTAGAATTGGAAAAGGGCTTCACAGTCCAGTTGTTTCCTCTTTTCTTTTTCTTTTTTAATTGATTTTTAGAGAGAGGAAAGAGGAGAGAAACACTGAGGTGAGAGAGAAATATGGATCTTTGCCTTCCTCTCACTTTTTCTTTTTTTAAATATATTTCATTGATTTTTTACAGGGAGGAAGGGAGAGGGATAGAGAGTTAGAAACATCAATGAGAGAGAAACATCCATCAGCTGCCTCTTGCACACCCCCCACTGGAGATGTGCCCGCAACCAAGGTACATACCCCTGACTGGAATCGAACCCGGGACCCTTGAGTCCGCAGGCCGATGCTCTATCCACTGAGCCAAACCGGTTTCGGCTCCCTCTCACTTCTTGAGCAGGGAATTGAACCTGCCACCTTTTGATGTACAGGATGACACTCCAACCACCGGAGCCAAGCTGGCCAAGGGCTGTTCCCTGGCTCAACCCTCTTTCTCTGTCCTGTGATCCTGCCCCAGGCACCTGGCATTGTTCTCCAGTGAACCCCGTTTTACACAACACGCGCAGGCCTCTGCTCCCATCAGACTGGCTTCCTTGCTGTCCCAGGGCACTGTGTGCACAGGTCTCCTCCACCCCGCAGCTGGCTCCGCTTCACCCCCTCCTCTGGGGAGGGGTCCTGATTGGGCCCATCTGGTTGGCACTGCTACCTCTTAGGACAGCAGACCAGCTCTCGGCTCCTCCCCCCAGGCTGCAAAGGGCTTCCGGTCTGAAGCTCTAGGCTGGCCATGCTTCTGCTGATTGTCATACCTCCCCAGGCTGTGGGTCCCTGAAGAGGGGGACCGAGTTTGCCCCAGGGTGCCCTGCCTCTGCCAGTGAACCGGTGACTCCTGGTGCAGGAGTGAGTCACAGAACTGAGGTGCAGGTAGAATAGTCAGAGTGAATGCTGCTTAAGGTGAGCTTGGCTTCCGCTCCCTGAGAAGCCGCACATGGAGGACCTCAGACAAAGTGAGTAATAGCCACTTGCGTCAATGGCTTTTTGTACTCCTGGCAGCCTTTCAGGGCCAATCGCCCACTCTCCGTTTCTCCCTCAAAGCCGAAGCGTTGACGATGTTTTACCACATGTGCATCCTACCGGTCACTCATTCTTCGGGTCATCAAATATTTATGAAGTGCCTACGAGAGTCTCGTCGTCACAATAGCACACGCAGCTCTTGGCTTTCTCTGAAAATGCCAGTTGTGTTTCTTGTCCACCACTCTCATTTTGGCGCTTGACTATGCAATCTTGTCTGTTACTCAAGTCCAAGTGCTTCCCTGCCCCTGGGTGACTTTGCGAGGCTGGCCACAAGGGAAAAGGCGACCGCGCAGAGAGAAGCACTCAGAGCAGAAAGTTCCGGGGAAAGGCTCCTGCGAGGCAGGCCACAGGCTGGGCCGGCTGGCCACTGGCATTTGATGTGGGACAAGTTGCAGTGCCTTGTCACTCTTCCCACAGTAAAGCGAAAGAGTTGGGCTTACTATGAAATTCCTCAGTTCTGCAGCTAGATGCGTCCCAGGAAAGTTAAAGCTTTCTTATTAAAAAAAAAAAAATATATATATATATATATATCTTATTAATTTTTCACAGAGAGGAAGGGAGAGGAATAGAGAGTTAGAAACATCGATCAGCTGCCTCCTGCACACCTCCTATTGGGGATGTGCCTGCAACCAAGGTACATGCCCTTGACCGGAATCGAACCTGGAACCTTTCAGTCCGCAGACTGATGCTCTTTCTATCCACTGTGCCAAGCCAGTTAGGGCAGTTAAAGCTTTCTTCAAGCTCAGAGTTCCTCAGTCCCTGTGATGACAGCCCAACACCCATGTAGACCAATCCAAAGGGTTGGCACACTTGGGTAAGTGTTTATGGTGGGGAAGTAGGTTATACAAGGGGGAAGGGACCAGTTAGAACCAGAGAGCCAGATGTGGAGGGCGGGTAGAGAGAGGAGGGATGGTGAGCCGTGTGAAGACACACCATAGTGAATAATATGGGAGGAAGATAGAAATTGACTCAATGCATCTCTTGTAAACTGGTCCTCTTCGGTGACTTGACTTAGCCGAGACAAGGGAGATGAGGCCAAGGGAGCTTCTGGGAAATCTGAACTATGTTCTCTCCCTGGGCCTTGCTGCCGCTTCTGATGCCCAGGAGGCACCTGGAATCTCTGCTGTGGTTACGTCGTGACCTTGTGGATCTAGGAGGCCGGGTATTATTCTTATTGTTTGTGTTAGATTTCACTGGGCATGAAGACTGGGGCCACGCCTGTGCTCCCTGGGGGTGTCTTCCCGATCCCCACAGCAGAGCCTGCCCTGCCATGGCCTGTGTTCAGTCACTACTACCGAGTTAGTTTGCATGCATTTTGAGATCAAAGATAGTTTGTCCAGAGCCAGAGAGAGGCCTCTGTGCTTTTGGATTGAGGTGGGATCAGGAAAGTGGGGTTCTGACCTGAGGCCCTGTGAACATTCAGCCAGAGACCTGGCCCGCTTAGGAGCACACTGGTAGGACACTGAGGACGATGGAAGTTCTGCAAGCTACAGGGATGTTGCAGTTACTTTTACCCTAGCACTTGGGGTAGGGAAATCATAGCATGTGACACTATTAGCCTCGCTGAGTGAGAAGCAGTTTCTTCGATAGTTCTCTCCTCGGCCAGAGATGTGCAGGCCTGCCATGGGCAGAAGCTGCTTGGGGCTTGGACCTGAAGCTGGGAAGACGTGGAGACGGGAGATGCTGAATTCGAGGAGGCCAGCACAGCAGCCCCACCCAACACGCTCAGAAGAAGGGTTGGCACTGTTGTTGTGCTTGTAGCAAAATAATGAAATCTGGGTGGCAAGTCCCCTTGCCGTTGTTGGTGGCTGTGTCTGTGACCTATTGTTATTTGAACAATGAGAGCTTTGATTTTTTTTTACAAGTATTGATTAATAGTGGTGGCTAAAAAGGATGATTTGATGTGAAAGCCCTGTGGGCCTCCTTTCTGCTCATTATTTTGTACTCCAGAGCTCGATTACAGTCAGTTTTTTGATCCTCAAATATTTATTAAAGTCTCAGCATTGCAGCCCATGTGAGCCATTGCTCCTGGCGCTGTTGGCGGGAAAGGTCTGGTAGGAGAGGGGGCTTTTTGCCCCTGGAGAGTGGACAGAGTGTCTGGAGAGACAGGCTTAACTCATATGGAAAGCAGCCCGCCGCCGAGTGTGAACATGATCTGAGTGGAATTATGCTATTTGTGTGTATCTGTGTGATCAGGGCCGGGAAGGCTTTGAGGAGGATGTGATTCGTGGTTTGATGGTGGAATTGGAACACAGGGACGGTCTTTTTTTTTTCTTTTCTTTTTTTAAATATATTTTTACTGATTTTTTACAGAGAGAGAGAAACATTGATGAGAGAGATTGATTAGCCGCCTCCTGCACGCCCCACACTGGGGCTGTGCCCGCAACCAAGGTACATGCCCTTGACCGGAATCGAACCTGGGACCTTTCAGTCCGCAGGCCGACGCTCTATCCACTGAGCCAAACCGGTTTCGGCCACAGGGACATTCTTGGTGGCAGAGTAGCTTTCACACTGGAGCAGGGATGGGACAAACTTTGCGTGCGAATTTGGAATTGCCCCACGAAAGGAATGCTGATGACCAGCATGCACTGCAGCTGGCAGGAGCAAGGCCGCCCTAGGATGAAGGTCCCGTTGGCTGACATTGACGGGCCGGCCACCCATAGTAGGCATCTCGTTGGTCTGAGGCCTTCTGGCTACAGTGTGAAGGACAAAACTCAGTCTAGCTGTTGAGAGTTTTCCTTCAAACTCATCAACTCTTCAACCCTCTGGTTGGGCAAACTTTGCTCACTGGCATTTAAGCATGAGTATGACCAGACCCTGATGGGTGCTGTGTGGATCCCAAGAGATGGAGGTTATCTCATCTCTGTTCTTAAGACACCATAAGAACCCGGGAAAATCAGTGGGGGAACAGCAGCGTCCGTCATCTGGGGCGAAGTAACAACTCCTGTGAGAGCATGTGGAAGCCAGCACCTCCCCCGGCTGGACAGATTAGGAAAGCTTCAAGGGGGAGGTGGCTGGGGCTGAAGTCTTGAGTGATGGAACTGTGGGGAGAGCAGCAGGGGAGATGCTCCTATTGAGAAGGCAGAGGCAGAGAGGAGACCACTTCCCAGAGACCAGGGCTTTGTGGAATGTCGGGCAGCAAGACTGATGGGAGGGGATCCTGTGGGGAACAGGCCACGGCTGCCTCTCCCCTGACCTGAGACGGGAGCCGTGGCTGATGCTTTTCAGAGTGTGCGGAGCACAAGGGTGCTCGGGTCAGAGAATGGCCATCCCTACCCCACACGAGAGAACCCCAACATCTGACTGTCCTGTCCACCCCGGCTCTTGTCAGCCACCAACTCTTCAGTCTGGTGGCTGAATTCTCTTTAGATCAAAGCCCCCAAAGACAGACAAGCATTCGGAGTGAGTGATAACTCCTCTCCGGGAGCTGAGTGTATAATTGGAGAAAGATATGCACACGTTTCAGTACACGCAATATCGAAATGGCAGTGCACGGTGCTGAATAAGAAATATAAGGGGATGGAGACGGAGATACTATTTGTTTAGCTCTCTGGGATGCCTAACATCTCTTCTGGGGCAGAAGCACAAACTTGTCAGATTCTTCTTGATGTTCAATTGACAGCAAGCAAAGCAGTTGCTGAATCAGATGGTTGAGAAGTCGAGGAATTTGAATTAAAACGGAACAGGGAACGGAATCAAAAAATCAGAAGGCCTAGAAAGAAAGACTTTAGAATTTATTACCAGTTTAATTATTCAGTTTAGTCACTGCCTTCAGGGAAGCCTGTCATTTTCATCCCCACTAGACTAAAGGCACGGTGGAAGACTGGAACGTAAATGCCTGCTAATTCTCGGTATTTAAAGACGGATGCCATTGTGGGTTCAAAGGAAAGCAAATGACATTTGCAGTTAGACAGAACTACCTCAGTCATTTCAATAAATCTCTCACCTTAATTTTTCTGATCTGTAAGGTTGGTCCATCACACGGTTATCTCAAATAATAAACTTAAAGCCCTTGTATACTACTAGATGCCTGTTAAATGTTAGAATCATTTCTTTACCTTGTGGGTCTCTCCACTCTGCTTGCACAGGACACACTGTGATCACAGTTCCTTCTTACAGGTCTACCCTGAGATATTTAACCTACTTAGGTGCCATTCTGTAGATGTTATTTGCTTTTTCCTTCGAAGATTCTGGGAAGACATTAGGAGGGCAGGGAAGAAAACTGTTGCCCAGAGGGTTCAGTGATGTGGCAAGTCAGTGGCAAACTGGTTTTGGAGGTCCCTTCTGCAGACGCAGTTGCGAGTGTTGGGTTGAAAGCTGGCATCGCTGTGTTTTAGAGACATCAGACGCCAGTAAAAGCACAGGCCTTGGGGTATATAGACTTGGATTTGATTGTGGATCTGGCAAAGATTGTGTGTGCCCGTGAGCAAACTGGACTGTCATTTTCACATCTGTGGAATGAGCACAGGTCTTCCGCAGCACAGGGTTGCTGTCCCGATGACACGGAGGATGTCTTTAAAGGCCATTGGTTGTGTCTAACCTCCCTCGCACTGCAGCTGAGTACCTCCATTGACTGCACGGAGGAATGGGGGCCGCAAGTAGTTTGCCAAAGCAGGAGCTCAGACCTGTAGACTTGAGGATTGGCCCAGCCCGGTCTTCAGAGATGATTCCCCAAGTGCCCAAGACCAAGGCTTGTTTTGTTGTGTTACTGGTTCCCTAGGAGGCATTGTTTTTGCAGCTATTGCTGGCCCTGTTGGTGAAGAGAGATAGTGTGCCCAGCCTCAGGCTTCAAAGCTAGATTCTGTTTTGCTCCCTATTGTGAAGATCCTGAGCACAGGGTCTGATTCTTGGTTTTGTGTGACACTCAGCCAGGAAGAGCTGCAGAGCCGGTAAAATCTATAAAGAGGTGGAAGGTACTGACCCTCTCCTTCAGGGGGCTCTGGTGAGGAGGCGAAGCTCAGCATCAGAGACTGACAAGAGCTAGAGGAAGCCCCAGAATCCACTGCATCATACCCCACATTCTACACATGAAGATGGTGAGACTGAGGGAGAAAAAGGAACCTGCCCAAGGCCACCCAGCTCCAAATGTCAGGGCAGGGAATTGGGTCTGGAATCCATGACTAAATTCAGTCTTATTTCCTCTCTGAAACAAACTGGGAACAAGGAGAAAGCAATAGTCCAGCAACATCAGAATACTGAATTAGCAGGAACATGTTAATCTACTGTATGTACTTCCTATTGCAGAAGGAAATGGAAAAGGCTGGTCTCTAGCCCCATCCCTGGGGCTTTACTTGGGATCTGTGAAGAGAAGGCAGCATTTAGCCAAATGCCAGCATGGATAATACAGTACAGACTATGGTAGTAAATCAAACTTCCTCCACATTTTGAAGATGCAATAAGGTGATTCTCAACAGGTTCTTTCATAAATATCTTATTTAATCTTCAAATACTTTTCACAACAGCCTTGAGATAGGATTATTACCCAATTTCCAAATGAAATTGAACAGCTTAAATATAGTTTCCAAGAACACAATTACCAAATAAAAAAGAAAGGCTAAGTCATCCAAACCTATGACATCAAAGCGGTGCTCCTTCCATTCTTCTTTTCAAGGAAATTCATGGCTTAGACACTTGCTGTTGGGTTCATTGTGCTCTTAACTGTGGTAGAGGCTTGTATAAATCCCAGCCCCTTCCTTCATGGAGGTCCTGGTCTGGTGGGAGAGATAAAGAAGTAAATGGCATATTGCAATACAGTTTGCCAAATGTTTTCGTAGCAGAATGCCCAGGGAAGCTTGATTGAGACTATCTATGGTTATGAGTGTGAGTGTGAGTGTGTGTGTCTGTGTGTGTGTCTGTATGTGTGCACAGGAGCATGGTTGAGTGCACGCATGCACATGTGTACACAGAAGAGGAAAGGAATAGAAAAAGAAGGTCCAGCCAGTCTTCTTGAAGGAAGTGAAACTTGGCCCAGTTCTGGAAGGATGACTTGGAGGTAACCAAGTGGAGAAAGGAGAAAGGGCAGACCAGCCAGAAGAAGTAGCGGGGTTGATGAAGTGATGTAAATCGGTGGGACTTGGGGGAGCCCAGGCTCAGGAGAAGCTGCTAGGGAATGTGGGGAGTGCAGTCATCAGGGATCACAGCCTGGAGGAGGAGAACTGTGATCAGGAAGGTACCACGCAGGTGTGGAGTATGAAAAAAGCCAGGAGTCCGAGCCTCATTCTTCGCTGTAGGCCATCGGTGTGTTTGCAGGGTCAGAGAACAGAGCTGCTTTTGCCCTTGCTGATTGAGAGCTAGGGAAGAGTTGGGTCACTTGATCAATTTATCAGTGTTTATGGCGCATTTCCTCTGGGTGTTTCTGCAGCAGGAAGGGTTTCAGAGGCCCATCATTCAGAGTCATGGGAACCTGAGTCAAATGGCACCTGGCTGGCCTTTGACACAGCCTCTCATTCAACATTCACTCGGCGAATAATTCGGAGTGTTGCTCTATGAGGAGTTCTGTGATGAGCCAAGCAGACATAGCTTCTACCCTTAGCACGTACCTTCTAACGGGGTAGCAGAGTTGAAACCAAGAGTGGCACATGCATTCATTATAAAATGTAGTAAGTGCTAGGAAAGAAAATCCTACATAATAAAAGTACAAAGCAGGGAGTCTTGATCTGAGTTATGAAGTCCAGGGAAGTGCAGTTTGACCTGGGCCTAAGCAATGAAGAGACATTAACTCAAGGGAACAGGAAGAGGATTCCAGATACACTCAGAGTACCCCAAGCGAGCCACTTCTGACTCCCCACTGAAATACCTTAGAAGACATGCCGAAAGATGAATGCTCAATCACCATCAAAGCCAAAGTCAGACCATCTGTTGCCAGAATCTGAGGTGGGATTCTTCTACCTATAGGGTGAGAAGCCTAGGTTGGAAATACAATTGCTACCCTGTCTGTAGTCACCTAGGCTCACACTCCATCCTTTTGCACCCTTTGCCCCTTAGGAGCTAAAACTCACAATTTGTGTCAGCCAGAAAAATAGGCAGTCATAAGGTCTTCTGCATGGGCAACATTAATAAAACAACTGAAGATGATCTCTTCCCTAACATCATCATATGTATTCTCAAAGTCTACAGCTCTCAAAAAACAAATGGGCAAGGTTAGAGGACAGAGATTTGCGAGGAGAAGAGGGACATTGACTTCTGGGCAGAGAAGTTTCCTGGAATAAAGCTCTGAGGCACAGACATAAAGAGTCTTTGCGGATTTCAGCCTTTCAGAGTTTAAAGGATATGGCAGAAGGATCCCCTCTTAGTCTAGCAGAACAATAGTAGGTAGATGTCTACTGTCCATATTCTCCTATTCTCTAGATTTTTTAAAAGCCCTGTTTTAAGTTTGGTGATTTCTGTGGTGTAAACATTCTTACCATGGACACTTTTCAAGCTACCCTCTCGACACCTCTGATGTGGAGTTGGGAAAAGTCTCACATGATAGGTTCTCAGGAACTCCCAGGTCTGGCTTCCACATACCACTGTCACTGTTCAATAGGAACTGAGGTGATCGGGAGACTGATAATAGTAACAGCTCTGAGAGGAGGACTTGACTGGCTGCAAGATGGAAGGAAGAATCAAAAGCAGACCTGTGCTTTTTCTCTGGACCAAGACTACCCTGCACGACTCTCTTCTTATTAAAGCATGAGTAAAAATAAAGAATCCAACTTGAGACCTGAGGAGGGAAAAAACAATCAAAATATGATAAGAGGAACAGTATCAGGATAATTATTTACTGCAAGAGCACAATAAGAATTTTAGAAAGCTACCAGACATCCACATTAGGAAGAAGCATGACACTGGTGTAATAAAAGCATAAAGTAATGAAGAAGGAGCATTCTGAGGTGGAAAGGTATCAAAATCATCTGAAAAGAGGATGAAAAGGGAAAGAAAGATTGCAGGAATACAAAAGTGGGCAATAGCAGAATTAAAAATCTGCTATATAATAAAGAGATAATATGCAAATTGACTCACTCCAACACACAAGATGTGGACATAAGATGTCCACCACAGATGGCTAGCAGGGGAGATGACTGGGCCAGCAGGGGAGGGCAGTTAGGGGCGACCAGGCAAGCAGAGGAGAGCAGTTGGGGCCAATCAGGCTTGTAGGGGAGGGCAGTTGGGAGGGACAAGGCCTGCAGTGGAGGGCAGTTAGTGGGGACAAGGCCAGCAGAGAAAGGCAGTTGGGGGTGAACACGCCTGCAGGGGAGGACATTTAGGGGCAGTTGGGCTGGTAGGAGAGCAGATTGGCATCGATCAGGCTGGCAGGGGAGTGGTTAGGGGATGATTAGGCTGTTAGGCAGAAGTGGTGAGGGGCAATCAGGCAGGCAGGCAGGCGAGCAGTTGGGAGCCAGCAGTCCTGGATTGTGAGAGAAATGTCCAACTGCCTGTTTAGGCCCAATCTTTTAAGGGTCCCAGATTGGAGAGGATGCAGGCTGGGCTGAGGGACACCCCCCTGTGTGCAAATATCATGCACTAGGCCTCTAGTAGTCAATAAAGGCAAAGAGAGGTGTGAAATTGAATTAAATTGACATTATGGAGGCTAGATTAGGGAAAACTCTCCCACAATGAAAAATAAAGAAATAAACACAGTGAAAGAGAGAATGAGAAAAATGGAGAAGAAGTGTTAAGAGTTCTAAACTAAGAATATAGTACAAATTTAGAAAGAAGTGAATAATGAATAATGAAAAGAATAAACTGAAGGGAACTTTCCTAAACTAGAAAGAACCTGCATCTACAGATCCAAAAAGCTTGTGTTTCAGCAAAAATAAAAGGAGCAAGATCCACACTACACTTACTTTGCCATTAATAAAATTCTATTAGAATGAAAACTATCTTCAAGGATAAAGTTAAAACAAGTTGCCTACAAAGGAAGCAAAAGCAGGCTGGCCTCCCTTTTCTATTACCTCAGATACTAGAAGACATTCTACAGAGTTTTGAGAGGAAAGGTTCTGACCTGAGGGTTAGCTGGTCAGCCGGTGTCTTCTACATGTAAAGATGAAAGAAGTGCTTGATTTTATGGGGATTTTCAGCATATGGAGCTGAGGTAGGGCTCTGGATGAAGAATTCTGGAGAAGTTTAGGAAAGGTCAAGATTGAGGCGGTGGGCCTTCCTATATTTGTGACTATTTGCCTTTAAGACCTTATGAGGTACATGTGTTATTTATTTATTTATTTTTAATAAGGAGCATATAGTTCTATTAAAAAAAAAAGTTGAAAACCTTAACCTAATGAAGAAGATCATGAAGATGTTTCTTTTCCATTTTGTTGATGAGACATTGAGGCTGAGTGAGACTCCTAAGTGCCTGACCTAGATCCAGAATCCCAGTCTTTTGACTCCTGTCAAGAGCTCTGTCAGTTCCACCACGGAAAGCAGCAGTCAGGGTGAGGATAGCCTATGTGCCACTTGGGAAAGAAGCGGATGGAAAAGGTGGATGGTGCTAGGAAGCCCAGATTGGGTTGTTTTATTCAGATATTAATTCAGTCAGCCAACATTTCTTGAGTATTCACTGGAATTGCATGGATGAATACAATGCAACTGATGCCTATTCTTAAGAGACAGAGAGTAAAACTGTAAGGGGAAAATACCTAAACCATGGAATAATAGTGCTCTGTGGTCAAGGCAGTTGATGGCATTGGTGTGAAGACTAGGTAAAGCCTAAGCATCATAACCATAAAGAGGGTGTGGTAAAAGCCATACAGCTGGGCCCCATCCTGGAGCCCTCAAGAATTTGCATTTCCTTTAAACTCTGGAATTAGTTAAGAGTTCCCAATGCTGGAGGTGGAAAATGGTTTGTAGACTAGGTAAATTATTCCATCCTCAGATTGGAAGTGGGGAGAGGATGTAATTTTAGGGAGTCATTTGGGTTATGGTTCCCCTGTCCCTCAGAAACATAATTATGTAGGTTACCCTATCCAATTTGAAGTGTGTATGGGTCTCTGGGTAAAATTACAGAGTTTTGAGTATTGAAGAGACCTTGGTCCCACTCCATTCACTGCTGAGATACATATGGAGGATGGGACTCCCAGTGGCTGAGAATGGGAGAGCCAGGAGTAGAGGCCCAGTCTCTGGGCTCCTATCCCGGTGTTCTTCCCAAGTACATCACCACCTTCTCCTTCTAGCCCCTCTGCTCCCCGGGGACCTCCTGGGCAGTTATTTTCTAAGCACTTTCCTTGTTCTGTGCCCTGTCACACCAAGTCCTGCCGGCGGCCATGGGAGGGTTAACTTGGGTAGGACTGGAGGCCCGAGCCAAGTACAGAGTGTCCATTGTGCACCCGCCCCCTCTGGAGGAGTTGCTGACTGCTGGAATGTGACAAAGCAAAACGTTTTCACCTTGCTCCAGCTTCCCCTTCCCGTGAGCGTGAGGCATGGGGCGCCTGTGCACACCCCACCTTGGCAGGGGCGCACCCAAGACCACGCGCAGCTGTCTCGCAGACTCACCGGTAAAGACAACTGGGACTTTGGGGGTGGCAGGTACGTGCTGGGAAAAGGCAGGAGGAGAATGACAGCTTTGTGTGCTGCTGAAGTAAACAGACAGGTTGGGTTTCTCTGCTATTTGCTTTTGAAAGCTTCTTTTTCGTTTTTGAAGGTGAGGGGTGTGTGTGGACACGAGGGACTGGATCATCATCCTGGGCGTAGAGAGTGAATTTTGCAGGGGCCGCCTGGGCCGGTGGAGCTGCCATTAGAGTAGTTTGAGCTACAGGACTTGGAAGAATGGTCACGGGGCTGATTCATTTTCATTGAGAAAGAACTTCTCGAAGTCCTCCAAGCGCCCGGTCCTGCACCGGGTCCGTCTCAGCCTGCAGTGAAATGCAGGGCAGGGAGGGAAATAAGATGTGTGTACTCCAAACAAGGAGAAGGCCAGGCCAGATGAGTGTTCAGTGGCCAGCTCTGCAGCTGGGTGCATGGTAAGTCAGGCCAGGGAGTGAACGCTGTGGTCCAGAGCTTACACAATACGGTCATGAGGAAGTGAAGACTTGGGCATGACCTCAAAATATGGGGAGGCCTGGGGTCTGTTTGTTCCTCCAGTCAGTCATTCCTCCGTGCAGCAGACGTTGGGAGAGTACCAGTTGTAGGAGAGGCATTGCATGGGTGGATGGAAAAGGATATCAAGAAAGATTCTATAAAAAAGACCAAGGCAGAAATATTTCCGGGTGTACAATGCTACTGTGGAGACTGGTGAGACTGGACTAGGGAATGCAAGTTGGTGGCCAACGAGCCCCTAAGATTCCATTCTTTAGGTGAACCCAGTATGAAAAGTCTGGAATCGATGTGTTCCCGAAGACTGGGATTATTTGAGACTGAATTGCTGGTTCACCTCTGGTATTTTTCTGGCATACCCACACTGCTCTAGTTCAAGTCCTCACACAACAAGAGCCTCTTTAGGGTCCCCCTCCCTCTAATATCAGGTGCTGTTAATCCAGCCTCACATCACATGTCAGAATTATCTTCTTGAAGCACAGCCTTAATAGCATCCCTTCCCTATTGCTATCTCTTAAATGGCATCCCCCATTACCTGTATGATAAAAACCCATCTAATTAGTGTGGCATTCAGGGATGCCTAGGATCTGGCTATAACCTTTTTATCTCCAACCCCCCCATTTGGTACCACACCTGTCAGCCAAACCTCACCTTTCTCTCCCTCGAACCTTGCACGTTCCTGCCCCAGACCTCACCTCACCTCGTGCTCTTCTTTCTTTCTGCCATGTCTTCCTTCTTCCAACTCTATTATTGAAGCACCTCAAGGTCAAAGCCATATCTTATGCTCTCCTTGAAGCCCTTTGGGGTAGTTTCCAAAGTGTCTACACCTTGTCCAGGTGGAAGCCACTTTCTTTTCCCTTTGTTTCTATCCTTTATTAGAGGGCATATGTCAATCTGTTTTATTTTTCAAGCAGCTCTTTAGAGTGTAACTTCTTTGAGGAAAGAGATTGTATTTGTTTGAGTTTTAGAATCTTTACTGTGGAGACCTGAAAAAAAAATTATTGAGTTTTCCCTTTTTTGTGTCTGTTTTATGACTTGAGTTTTAACTTTTGGAACTTTTTTCTTCTATATCAATTAGTTAATTATTTATATACCATTAAATATAAGAAACTCTAAACTGAGTCATTTTTAATGGAAGATGCTTTATTCCACTTTATATAGCTAATCATTCCTCCGCAGTTTAGATTCCACCTTCTTTTCTCTCATCACTGAACCTGCAATATGCAATGTCTTGAATCTGTGGCTCACAGGGTTTAAATAGGTTTAGGGTAGGAGCGTCTTATGAGGAATATGCCTCACCTTTGTTCCTTACCCGAGGGTAGCTTCCTTGGTAGGTACCAGGGAATTAAAATGTAACATTGCAGGCACTTGCCAGAGAGAGTAAACCACTGAAGGACTACAGTCATAAGCAGACATGGCTAGCAATTTGTGTGGCCTTCGATACAAGCTGAGAATGTTGTTCTAAGGCAAGCATGTCAAACTTGCGGCCCGAGGGCCGCATGCCTCGTTTATTTGGCCCCTGTTAGCCTTTGAGTTTGACATGCTTGTTCTAGGGCATCTTGATGTCTCCAGCAGCTAGTGTGGTACCTGACACTAGAGGAGTTTCAATGAAGGTTGACTTCAGGATGACTTGAAAAAAATTATGTAAGGTTCTGGACAGGTGGGCGGGTCCATCTAGATGAGTAAAAAAAACAAAACAGCCGAGACCGGTTTGGCTCAGTGGATAGAGCGTCGGCCTGCGGACTGAAAGGTCCCAGGTTCGATTCCGGTCAAGGGCACGTACCTTGCTTGCAGGCACATCTCCAGTGTGGGGCGTGCAGGAGGCGGCTGATCGATGTCTCTCTCTCGTCGATGTTTCTGACTTTCTATCTCTCTCCCTTCCTCTCTGTAGAAAATCAGTAAAATATATTAAAAAACACACACACACACACGAAAAACAAAAACAAAACAACAAAATTAAATGTCATGTTGTCTGACTGCCTTCCCCTGCTCCAGAGTTGGGACTCTATCCCTTTGTAGCATGGGGTACAGGTGGCTGTTCAAGTGTGATTGACAGCTTCAGCGTGGATGCTCATATTCCCAGTAGGTAGCTGCTTCTCCTCCAGAAATGCTGTGCTCGTTGGGCTTTCCCCGAAGAGGAAGCAGGTGCACGCGCATCTTTCTGCGGGGCCGAGCAGCTCCGGGGAGCTGAGCGTGTTCCGGGGCGTCCCCGGGGACCAGGTCCCTGATGGAGCACGGGCTGCCTTGTGGGCTGGCTTCCTCCCAGGGCAGCAGCTGGAAGTGCACTGATCCACAGGGGAACAGACAGCCCCGTCGTCAAGTTCCGGTTCTGGGCCGCTCTGAATGTGTGTTTGCAGACTTTGGTGGCGTTTTATGGCGGGTCCACTTGCTGACTGATTCCTTAAATGGGGGGGGGGCTCCGCTCAGTAGTAGAAACCGAAGGTGTGATGTCTTCTGCTGGGAGGGGAGCATAGAGAGTATTCAGCCATTTAGGAAAACTTGGTGGCCTCGCCTATAGCTTGGGTGCGAGGAGATGAGGTCTTGAAGTTTGGTGCAGCCCCAGGGCTCTGTGTTTTCTCTTGAGGATGAGCATTTGGACTTCTTTGGGGCTTTGAAAATGATGGGTATGAAACTGGGGCTAATGGGACTTGGAGGGAATAAGCTTGAAAGGTAGTTTAGCTGATCCTTCCATGATGTGGAGGAAGCCTGACTCATTTTTATTTTTCTGGTGAGAAAGGCAGAATCCAAGATCGCAGGGGTGCAAGGGGAGTGGTTCCTGACACTTCCAAAGGCCTGTGAAATGCTCCCCCTCCCTCTCCCCTTTTTTGTGGTTGTCATGTAGACATAACGCCACTTTATGCAAGGACCAGGGAGGGACCTAAAACTGTCCCTAAGGGCTATTTTTATCTAAGTAATTTGTGATTTAAGTGTCTTTTGTGTCAGTGGAAATGTTTTTTAGGGTTGGTTTTTCTTTTTAGTTTTCAAGCCTTTGCCTCAGCTTTACTGTTGCTTTAAGAAATAGAAAAGATTTGCCTGATCAGTGTTGCTCACTTGTTGAGCATTGACCTATGAGCCAGGAGGTCACTGTTCGATTCCCAGTCAGGATACATGACCGGGTTGCAGGCTTGATCCCCAATAGACAGCCAATCAGTGATTCTCTCTCATCATTGATGTTTCGATCTCCTTCCCTCTTCCTTACTCTCTGATATCAATAAACATATATATATTACAAATTGTAAAAAAAAAAAGTCTTGCATAATTGAAAGAATTCATAATGAACAGTGATAAGGAAAGAATGGCCAAGACCTTGGCTAACTGTCCTTCCTCTAAGGGGGTGGAGAGCTTTGCCCAGGCACCTCAGGGGCTGCGCTCAGCTTTGCAAACTGTATGTGAGAGAAGAGGTGCAAGAAGCCGGCCAGACACAGTTCCCACAGACCCGAGCATCAACACTTCAGACTTCCCTTTCGTCATGGTCCGTTCCGATGGTGACTCAGCCAGCTGTGGTTTCAGTTTCAGAAACTTCTAGCAGGTTATGGGACTGGAGGACTCGCCTCTTTTATCTCCGTGGGGCCCACAGCCAGAAACATTCGTAACAATTCAACGAAGGGATGCGCGGGAGTGTGTCTGCCCCTTTGCTCCAATTTAGTCCAGCGCGGGGACGCACACTCTGATTTGATTTCTGTCCATCATTTTTTGTCTGATGCCGTTGACAAGTCGGAAGGGGCTTCGGGGATATAGATTAAGTTACTGTTTAGGTCATTTTCTTCCTGCCATGGCTAATGATTTCTCTCCTTCTCAGTTGCAGATCTGATCTCCTGAGCACTTCATCTCGTCTCCATCCCCGGGGCTCTGAGCCCAGCAGCTGGACCACTTTGTCCTTGGAATTTTGGGTGTCCTCTCTGTTCACCTCCCCTCTTCCCCTTCTCCCTTGCCCCTGCTGAGAACTCCTGAAGACTGTAGGATTGTCATGGAGTCCAGGGAAATTTTGAGCAGCTCCCGGCAAAGGGGGGGCGAGTCGGATTTCCTGCCGGTCCCCTCGGCCAAGCCTGCATCTGCACCCGGCTGTGCAGAGCCTCTGCTGTCTGCGCCAGGGCCCGGGAAGGGCATCCCAGGGGCCGGAGAGCGCATGGAGCCGGAGGAGGAGGATGAACTGGGCTCAGGGCGGGATGTGGATTCCAACTCCAATGCGGACAGCGAGAAGTGGGTGGCCGGAGATGGCCTGGAAGAGCAGGAGTTTTCCATCAAGGAGGCGAACTTCACGGAGGGGAGCCTGAAGCTGAAGATTCAGACCACAAAGCGGGCGAAGAAACCCCCGAAGAATCTGGAGAACTACATATGCCCCCCTGAGATCAAGATCACCATCAAGCAGTCTGGGGACCAGAAGGTGTCTCGTGCGGGGAAGAACAGCAAAGCCACGAAAGAGGAGGACAGAAGCCACTCCAAGAAGAAGGTAGGGAGCCTGTTTTGTAGGATTTTCATTGGTTTGTTTTTGCCATTTTTTATCCTCAACTTTTTAGAGTCTGTTTGCTTGTTACTAATTTGCACTGAGTCCTTAACGTCATTAATAGGCTCTGCAACTTTAAATGAGGCTACAGTCATGTGATGAAACCAATGTTACTCTAGGCTAATGGATATATGTAAGAGTTGGGTTCCTGTGGCATCTCATCCACCTTATAATGCAACTGTGTTGAACTAAGTGACTTGACTGGTTATAATGCAACAATGTTGAACTAAATGACTCCACTCCAGGACCTGCTATGTTTCTGAATTACCAGTTTCCTTGATGGAATACTTAGGGCCTCTGGAAGAAATGCCCCTGATACCTTGGTGTAGTGTCCAATTACTATTTTTTATTATTATTACTAGAGGCCCGGTGCATGAAAATTCATGCACGGGAGGGAAAAAGGGTCCCTCAGCCTGGCCTGCCCCTCTCACTGTCCAGGAGCCCTCAGGGGTGGGAGGTGACCGGGCAATCAGGGGAAGGCCACACCCCCATCACACCTCTGCTGCTGCCACTGCCAGCAGTGCAAGCCTCGGCCAGCTCTGGGCAGCTGGGGGGCTGAGACAACTGGCAGACTCTGGAGACCTTGCCATGTATCTGCCACCCTGGTGGGGTTGAAGGAACTGGATGCCGCCATCTTGTGGCTGTGGGCGCCGCCATCTTTGAGGGTGTGGCAGTCAGTTAGCATATTTCCTCTTTATTAGATAGGATCTTCTACCCACCTATAAAGCAATAGCTACTAGGATTAGAAGTCAGGAGCAGTTCTATTTGTTGTGTAGCAGCCAAGTGGCTGGGTCAGATCCGGCTTAACTATGACAACATTTTGAAGTTTTTCTTTTGTTTTACTTTTTTGTTCTCATAGTCAGAGAGGGGGATGTAGAAAAGTGTTGGTCAATCGGAACAGTCAAGAACCATTATAACCTTTTGGTTCCAATCATTGCTATAAATCTGTCTAACATAGGCGAGCCTTCCACCTGACTAAGGAAGCCCCATCTTTGTGGTAACTTGCGGCTCTTAGAAGGCCGAGAGATCATTATTCCAAAGCCAGAGGTGGGCATTAGAACTGGAGGGGAAAAAGGAGCAGCCGACTGACCTGAATCTTTGTCCAACACATCGTAGAGCTTTAAGGTTGGGTCTTGAATGAACTTGGTTGGTTGTCATTTTCCTCCTGAAAGCAAAACGGAGGTGTAGAAAGCAGGTCCCTAGATGATAGGTGGTGTCATTTGGTCAGGGAAGACTGGGTTCAGGTTTCATTATATTATTTTGCATCACAGAGGTCTGCTATGACCTCTCTTCCTGGGAGGGGTGTGGTACTCAGCCCTGACAGCAGACTGCCCTAGTCCAGAAGTTTCTGATTCAAACAGTCTTTGGATCTTGTGCATAGCGTGGCAAGGAGTCTTCCTATTGACAGAGTTTTGGGGTTCTAGGTTGTAGGTGCTAATCAGTCTTTGTAACTCTTTTCCCTGCATCTTATCATTTATCTGAGCGCTAGCCTTGATGGACAAGCTAAATATGGCACATATAAAGGAATATGGCACATATCTCTCCTTTGTAGTCCATAGATAATTTGAGTTTCCGTTGCCAGTATTTGAGTGTGTGTGTGTGTGTGTGTGTGTGTGTGTGTGTGTGTGTTTCAGCTTTGGAGGCATCATTTTCAGGATTACAAGGAATTACTAGGAATCATGTTCTTCTATAAGTGTAGGGCTTGCATCCTTCTTCACCTAGTTGTTTTGCCTGATTTATTGCATTTCACATCCAAAGACTTGAACCGGAAGAGACTTTCTAGGGTGGCCAATGCCTCCCAGTTGGCTCAGACGCTCAGAGTTGGAAAACTGAAAATCCTGCATCTAGGAATCCCTGCTGTCCTAGGCAAGCTGGGACAGTTGGTCACCTTACTTTAACATTCAGAACCCAAAGGAATCTTCTAAATTGCCTTGCTTTTCCATAGCATGGGGGTAGTGCTCTATGTTTCCCCTCTCCATATCACCTTTGCTGTGCTTTTTGCTTCCCTGTTATAAAACCAACGTTTATCTAGATGCACATGGTGGAAACTTCTGAGGAATCTTACAAGCAAATTCGGCAGCTACACCAGGCTCCATGTAGAAAGTGAGGCTTATTTTTGGAGTTGAGTCTCTTCAGCTTTGAGCATGAGTCTCTTTGCCTCTGCTTATTGTGATGGCCAGTTCCTTGTGTGTTGATGGATTTTTGTGTGGGTGGGCAATCCTGAAAACTGTGGTAACTATTTCCCCTTGATCCCCATCATGGCCAGGATTTCAGCAGCGGAGGATGGTTTTGGGCGCGCAAATTCAAATTTACTATCCTATAAATAGATATTTTATGCAGGTATTATCTTCCCTAAAACCACAAGCTTGTTCCCAAATATAGCCTTCTGCCTATTGGAAATCCCTAGAATAAAACTCTAGAATTTGTGATGTGGGGATGATTACAAAGTTGAAATGTGCATTGGAACTCTCTTCTCATATCTGACAGTCTCAGGCTAGTCATTCTCACCCAGAAAGCTGGGTGCCCATGGTGTGCTTTCTTGGAAAGAGAAATGAAATCATTCACTTAAATATACAACTCACCAGGTCAGTGTTTCTAAGCCCATCCATTGGGAATGGCAGAAAGAAGGGGGAGGAGCTGGAATTCCATGCATTATGCTCTAATGGGAATATCTGCAAAAATTTTAAATTGTTAGGAGCTTGTTTCACGCTGTACTTCTCTATCCTTCTTACATTTATTGATGCCAAGAGCTGTTACTTTCCAGAAATGAATGAATAACGTTACTTGTACTGAGTCTTCATCACTTGATAGATGATCAGAAACTTCTCTGATCCCTGTTGGGTTAGAATGTCAACTTGGTTACTCTTCAAGTTCCTGTTGTTTTGCAAACAAGGAGTAAACTGAAGCTAAGGTTGAGGTGGTGGGGTGGATACCCAGCCTACACCCATTTGTATAGAAACGTTCAGTGTCATGGATATGCAGAATCTACTTATTTGTGTGAATGGGAAGTCTGTGACCAGTAAATTAGGGTAGGAAAAAGGATGAGAATGGCTTTTTCTGAGCAACAGGTCAATGGCTAACTCTAAAATCCAGTCTTCTGGAACTTTTGTATGAGGCAAGCCCCTGATTAAAGAAAGATGCATGGAGTGGCCCTGAGACTCAGTCCTTCCCAGGGAGCTAGGAAGGAAGCCCTGTTGACTTGATCCTTGAGCTGGTGGAGGTGCCTACTCAGGAGTCTCCTGACTCTGTGCTGACTTAGAGCTGGGTCAGCCAATTGAAGTCCTTGGGCCGAGTCCAGCCACCTGCCTGTTGTGTACAGCACACCAGCAAAGAATGGTTGGGGAAATATCAACAGAAGGAGAAAAATCCTTTGCGATGTGAACATTTTATGGAATTCAGATTTCAGTGCCCAGAAATAAACTTTTCTTTCTGGAAAAGAGCCACATCCATTTATTTACATTTCGTCTGTGATCGCTTTTGCACTAGAACAGGAGAGTTGGGTGGTTGTGACAGAGACTGCGTGGCCCACAGAGCGGGAACGATTTGCTGTCTGGCCCTAACCAGACCAAAAAAAGTGTTTGTTGACCCCTGGCTTAGGGACAGGACATCGAGTTCCAGGGTAACAGGATTTTCTCTCATCTTGTTTGGTTGTTAGTGATTCGGCCTCTCGTTCCTTTTCTTTTTCTCTTCGGAAGACCAATTAATTTTGTTCAAGTCAATGTGTGCGACAGCCTTAGGCAACGACAGCTTCTATCGGATGCCAATGATTTTCTTTTTCATTGGTTTTTGTAAAAAGGATGCTCTGGAGGATAATGATAGCATCCCTTACATAGCACTGTAAGGGTATCTCCGCCAGCTTAACTCTATTTCTACATCCTCTACTGCTTTGGGGTGAAGAGATGCATGTATGGCATCCCCAAGAGCTTTATTCCGAATTTCAAACCTAGGATGAGTCTTCCACATTTAAGAGGCATTATGGATGTTCAGGCAACATGGCCACTGGTAGGATGTAAGGTGGGCCCCACCTCATTGGCTCCACAACACATGGACTTTTCTAATCAGGGAACGTTCACTTTCCTTCCACATAAAATGAGAATGGCAACTGCGATGCTATCTGGAAGAGGGTTTATGATGAATGGACTTATGTGGGGTGGAACAGCTGTGTTTGGTAAGAGAAGAAGGCCCAGACATGTTTCAGGGCCTCAGGACTGTCCTTTGGACCAGTCCTGCTTTGCAGTTGGATTCCATACATGCATCTGCTCTTTGTCATGGCACCAGCAATATTGCCTCTTAGACTCACTCAGGAAAGTGATGTAATAACTTAAGCTTCCTCAGGTTCCCTTCCAGCTCACTCAGTAAGAAAAACAGGGAGCATGAGAAGGTGTTTCTAGAAGTGGTTCAGGTACAACACATGAACAGAAAATGTTGTTAGCAGTGACAGGTTTTTACGAGACACGCCACTAGGCAGAGCTTAACCACGTTCCTCTTTCCTGAGGACTGACAGTGGGGTCAGGCACATCTATCCCTGGTCAACAGCATGAGAAGGAGAGGGGAGTCCTCAGGCAGCTCCTGAGTTAGTCTTTTTTCTTTATTGTACTTATCAGTATTTACTTGCTTCTGACCAAAATACCATATCTTTTATTTCTTTAGACTTAATTTTCCCTTTTCGCCAGCATCAACATAGAGTCTGTTTTATTAGCAGCAAGAAATTACATTCAACGGGCATCTACCATGGTCTCAGAAACATGCTGGGGTGCATTCCTATTACCCCCACCTAGACCATCACCATATGTCTATGGCAAGACGCTTGTATTGTGTTCAGAGCTGTCATAACCTCTCTTAGGAAGTCTGATGGATCATGCATGCATTTACTCTTTCTTTAAATAGCACCCTCTTTGTGGCAAACACACCAAGTGTGGACAGGAAAAAAAAAAGCCTTTTATGGTGCAGTCAGTGGGAAGTTGGGTTGGCCTCAGGTTGCTGAGAGTGGTGAATATCAAATAAATAACAGGGTTTGCCTTTAATTCTGTAAGTAAGGAGAATGCTCAGTGGGCTTTGAACTGGGGAAAGGGAAGGACTGGGGGTCTGGGGAACAGGGAAGTGATGCAGGGCAGAGAAACTTAGAAGGGGAGCCTTTAGGTAATGCGGGTGTCAGCGAGGAGGTCCGCCCTCTTTCCTGTAGGGTGTTGAGAGGTACCTTTCTCTTTTGATCCTCTGTGATTGGCATATCAGGGGGTGAGGGGTCATGGGAGTGGGGGTGAGGCAGGGTTGAAGGGTAGCTCAGACTGCCTGACATCACTGCAGCACCATCATCTCCTCCTTTACTCTGGTGGGTGGCACTGGGCACCCCACAGAGAGCCTCTGCCCTCCTTATATTCACCGGGCATAGTTCAGTGCCCTGCCCTGCCCGCATTTGCTCTGCACCCCCTCTTGTCACCCCTCGGTGCACTGCCTAGCTGAGGGCTCCCCTCTTTCTTCTTCTGGGGGTGCACATGTAGTGTTTTGAACTCTGGGAACATGAGATTCTTCTCCAGGGCACCCTCCACCTGATGAGGAAAGAAAGGCTCTACCAGCGTTTCTTCTCAATAGGCCACATTTCCCCTCTTGTTTAGTTTTTATTTTCTCTCTACGGGTTTTTTTTTGTTTGTTTGTTTTGTTTGTTTGTTTTGTTTTGTTTTTTTTGTTTTTATTTTGTGTGTGTGTGTTTAAAGCAGCACATTCCCTTTGATTCCTCAGAGTGCCCGGAACCTTTGTTCTCGGATAGGTTTCTAGTGATGTTATGGCTAAAGCCAGGTGGAGGATGGCGGATGACTTTTTCCACAGAGTGTTTGTCTCCACTGGGCATCCGGTGACATTTGACCTGAAAGTGGGGAAGAGAACACGCAGCTTGGGGAGAGGAGCCCTGGGCACCAGCCCTCTCTCTGTTGGGACCATTCCAGCAAGAATGCCTCACGTCCCTGGGTCTCAGTCTCCGCTTTTTTTTTTTTAAAGGAATGACCACAAAAATAGCTTTTGACCTCTGCAGCCTTATTTCTGTTCGAAAAAATGGGAACTTTAAGTACATGGGTCAAGTCTTTCTCTTTAAGGAAACTAGTTGCTCTCAATAGCATTTTGACCTCTCTTTGGACCCACTGCTCCATCATCAGATGGTTTCCTTTTTGACCCAGTGTCAAAGGTCATGAATCAGGGGTAGGACGTTTCACTGGTGAAACTTAAAGAGACGTGAGATTGACCAAACTTGCTTTCCATTAGGACGTTTGGGGGTGTTCGGTCCCCCTCCCTCCGTGCATGCTTTTTTTCTTCCTGTGTTGGGAATACTCTGGGGTGTACAGATATTCCCTTGGTAGTCAGCTTCTTGGACTTCCCCAAGGAACAATTTTTGGTGAGCTCCATGCTTTTTTTTTTAATATATTTTATCGATTTTTTTACAGAGAGGAAGGGAGAGGGATAGAAAGTTAGAAACATCGATGAGAGAGAGACATCGATCAGCCGCCTCCTGCACACCCCACACTGAAGATGTGCCCGCAAGCAAGGTACATGCCCCTAACCGGAATCGAACGTGGGACCTTTCAGTCCGCAGGCCGACGCTCTAGCCACTGAGCCAAACCGGTCTCGGTGAACTCCATGCTTTTGAAGATCAGTCTGGCAGAGGAACCGAGCAGGAAAACTGTGTTCTGTTCGATGGAGAGTCGTTCATTCCCAGAGCGTTCAGATTCCCGGTGAGGAGTAAGGGATGTGTTAGAGAGAGACCTGCTGAGAGTGGACCTCAGCTCAGCTCCCTTGATCCCAGGACCCACTCTCCCTCTTCGGAGGTGGAGAACCTACACTCGGTGCTGGGCTTCCTGTACCCCTAAGCAGGTCCCTGAACCTTGCCACACGGTTTCCTGTTCCTATGGAAACCAGGAGTCACAGGAGCACCTCCCTGTTGGGGATCTCCAGGGGATGAAGGTGCCTGTTTCTCTGGGCCAGTCCTGCGTTAATCTTGCTCCCGGCCGTGCTGAATTGTATTAGCTGGGGGGCAGTGCCAGCATCTTATCTCTGATGCCTCCACAGGCATCTCCGGAGAGAGTATGTCACTGATGCTTTGCTGTTTTCGGCTGGGGATTGCTGTGGGGATTTATTGAGAGATGGTTCAAAGGTCTTTCTTCTCTGTGGTCACTTAATCTGCCAAACCAGGGTGGCTGCTGAGCTCCAAGCATGACTCAGACTGAAAGTTTGAAACCAGTGTCTTAAGAACCATGAAGTGGGGTTCAGGTGACGCACATTCCCCCCTGCTGTGTTTCCGGCTTCTGCAGAGTCTGCCCCACCTGCACCATCACACTGCATCCTCAGAGTCTGCTCACAGCGGCATCGCCTGCTGACCTGCCATTACATTTCCTTTTCCATTTGTAATAAAAGGCAAGAAAGATCTCCTTCTTGCCCTTCTGCACCCTGTGCTTTGCTTCTTCTGATTCCTGGAACTTTTAAGTTAAAAACATCTCCCTTTTGCCGAGACAGGTTTGGTTCAGTGGATAGAGCGTCAGCTTGCGGACTGAGGGGTCCCAGGTTCGATACCAGTCCGGGGCATGTACCTTGCTTGTGGGCACATCTCCACTGTGGGGCGTGCAGGAGGCAGCTGATCGATGTCTCTCTCTCATCGACGTTTCTGACTTTCTATCCCTCTCCCTTCCTCTCTGTAAAAAGTCAATAAAATTATTTAAAACAAAACAAAACAAAACAAAAAACATCTCCCCTTCAAAGCGAGGTGGAGCAGGATCTCCCAGGACACCCCCTGCCTGCCTCACTGGTTCATGGAGCCACTTGTCCATGAAGACGCTGGTGGCTTTTTGGTCTAGAAATGAGGGGGCCTGGACACCAAGGCAGAGAGCACAGGGGTGTGGAGGGCAGTCCTGGAGCCGGGACCCAGGCCTTGGTTCAGGCCCCTGATTGACCACGGAGAGGAAGAGAACAGCCCAGCATGGACGATTTATGTTGTAGGGGGCGTTGTTTATCCACAGTGAGCGAGACATTCATGTTATAATTTGCACACACCCAAGAGCTTTGGGGAAAGGGTTTAAGCTTGGATGGTCCTTGTGGGGGACTTGGTTTGGAAGGCACTGTAAAGGCCCTCGGTATCCACCACCGAGGAGGAACCGGTGGCCAGAATGAGAGACTGTTAGAGGGCTGGAGTTCAGAAGAGCCAGGTCCTGGAGGTGTACAGACAGGGGGAGCATGCCGCACGAACTTGGACTTGCAGAGGTACCCAGTGCCTTCAGGAGTCTGAATGACGGGCTGGCGGTGGAGCCGGGAGCCCTCCTTGTAAGCTGAGACCGCTGTCTGCGTGTGTGGGAGCACGGTCTGCCAGGGCGCTGCGTGAAGGGTCGGTTTGAACCTCATCACTTCCAGGCGCCCCACTTTCCACAGTCACAGTGGTCCTGCCTGTGAAGGCCAGGGGCTTCTCCGTACACCTGGAGGGCGGATGTGGGAGGTGTCTCTCTGACATCCCAGGTTGACTTCTTTGCACCTGGCTGCCTCTCCTTCCCTCCCTGCCCCCCCCCTACTTCCCTCAGCCCCCCGTCAGCCTCTGACCTCAGCCGGGGAACAATGGAGGCCTTTCTTTTTCTCTGAAAAGTCCAGGCAGTTCCCACCTTGGTGCCTGGCCCGGGAGGCCCGGCGATAATCATCATTAGTATCAAATGTAGGTAGCTTCAGTGTGTTTGCTAGACCTTGTTTATTGTGTTTTTCCCCCAGATCTCCTTCTGTCCTCCCACAGGTTTCGAGCCGGTTCTGCGGCCCCGGGAATCAGAGGTGGGGGAGGGGGTGGCTCCCCGGGCCTTGCCCACAAGAAGTAATCATTTGCAAACAGGGATTTGCCCAGGAGTGTGGGCAGCCTTTCATGTCCGGCCAGTTAGTTCCTTGGCTGAGCGCTGGCAAAGAGAACCCAGCTCAGGAGTTGCTTCTCATGGGGAATCATGGACGTGGCTAAAGGGAATCTGTTCGTAGTGGGTAATGGGCATCTCCATGATTTCCCCTGCCTTGTGTTTTTGGAGGAGCAAGAAGGTGGAACCTAACTTACTGGGGGTGTGGCTCTTCCCTGAACCACCAGCTTCCTGAACACCCGATTGGATTGCTGCCACTGAATAAGTGGCAGGTCGCTGTCCTGCTGGGCTTTAAGGTGATATGGGGTCACGGAGGAGGACAAAAGGAGATTTTGGGTACAGAAAGGGTCTGAGACCTAGAATTAAATCCACTGGGGACACAGACTAGGATCTGGCACTGGATCAGAAGTCAGGGAGGCTGACCACAGACGCTGTGGGTCCAGAATCCTGGGCTTCGCTGCAGGTCAGGAGCGCCTCTGGATAGTTCCATGTCAGCATCCCTTTTACACAAACAAAAGACACCTTCCCGCCAAGACCAGTTTGGCTCAGTGGATAGAGTGTCGGCTTGCGGACTAAAAGGTCCCAGGTTCGATTCCGGTTGGAGGCATGCTTGTGGGCACATCTCCACTGTGGAGCGTGCAGGAGGCGGCTGATCGATGTCTCTCTCTCATCAATGTTTCTGACTTTCTATCTCTTTCCATTTCTCTCTGTAAAAAAATCAAAAAAAAAGACACCTTCCCAACCCTCTTCCCTACCCGCCTCCTTGGATAGTTTCTTCAGATGCTGCTCCGTGGCCCTCAGGGAGGGGACTGGCCATCTCTTGAGGAAGCCTGGTTTTAGAAAAACTCCTCTTCTGTTGAACTAAAAGCCTTCGAAAGCCTAAATATTTCCAGTTCCTGAAACCATTCCTTGGTTTCCTAATGCCAAAACACCCTGGCTCCTGTGCTAGGAATACTTGTGTGTGAGTGTCCCTCCGAAAGACACAGGCAGGAAGGGCTCCCAGAGCGGAGGATAGTGCCAGGAGGTATTCTGGCCCTGCAGAGCATCCGTAGATTGTCACCTCCTCGGCTCTAAGCAGAGTATCCTTACTAACATGATCCCAGGCGATCCCAGTTCTCTGGCAGCTTCCTCCTTGTGGGTGTATACTAAACACGAGGCCGAGAATACTCGCCAATTGAATATTGCCTCATGCTCCTTTCGCTGGTCCAAATCCTCTGCTGGATTCTTTGGGGGCAAGATGCAGGTGTCTGCGTCATCCTCATTACCCTCTGTGCACACTGTGGTCAGAGGATCTGCTTTGGGGCTGCAGATGACACAGGAGGCACAGAAATAAGGCAGCTTTGGATCTCGTGGTTCTTCTGTGCTTCCTCTTTTGGGGCCCTCCCTAGATAGGCACCGTCTGGGAACCTCATTCACATATTGTCCTCTGGGGATTACCTGAAAGGTTGCTAAAAGTGGTGGTCAGCCGAAACCGGTTTGGCTCAGTGGATAGAGCGTCGGTCTGCGGACTGAAAGGTCCCAGGTTCGATTCCAGTCAAGGGCACGTACCAAGAGGCAGCTGATTGATGTTTCTCTCTCATTGATGTTTCTAACTCTATCCCTCTCCCTTCCTCTCTGTAAGAAATCAATAAAATATATTACCAAAAAAAAGTGGTGGTCAAAGGTAAATAAAGTTTACTCTTCTCAGTTATGGTGGAAGCTCGCTGAGGACAGGGATTCACTTACATTATCTCCCCAGCCTGTTAAGTAAGTCCTTGTTAGCTCCATGCCGATGGAGAAGGTTCTATGGAAAACCATCTATGAAAACGGCTTCTGCCCATCAGCCCTGAGCATTTCACGTTGGTTCCTTAGAAACATCCAGACCTTTCATCCTGCAGCCTGCTTGGCTCCCGTGCAGATAGACAGCAGAATTCTGCACGAATCAACAGTTGTACGGTGTGTTCAGCCTAAGTGCTGTGTGGGGTCTAGACAGATCTCATGGGGAGGAATTGATCTCAGGGCGTTTCCGGAAAACGGGCAGTAAATAAACTTCAAGCGTTCCAGCCAGTGCGGAGCGTGGAGAATTGGTAGCAACCCTCACATCTGCCCGGCACCTTTACCGAACCTCACATGCGCCCAACTGCTCCCTCTTTCTGGCTTGCTCTTAGGACAGTCCCGTGAAGTAGCTGTTATTCCTCCTTGTTTTATAGCGGAGGAAGGGACATTGAGGGTTTATAGATGGCTTGCCCCAAAGTTACAGCTAATTGTGGGAGGGGGTGCCTCAAATCCTGTTCAACCCTCAGGTCTCCAGTTTCCTGCACCAAGAAGTGATCCTTGCCAGGTGTACTCTGCTCTAGCTGCTCTGGAAGATGCTCAGGCCATCCCTGTGTAGCTCACCTGAGGCTCCTGGCCACGTGCCCCTGGCCTAGGCTGTGGGTGAACCTGCAGCTTCATCCCTGAGACCCAGAGCTCCTTTGCTCTCCCTGTGGGCCCGCACCCAGCAGGCCACAGTGGCGGTGAGCTGTGGCGAGGAGTGATGGCTGGCCAGCCTGGGCAGCAAGATAATAGGCTCCCTGTGGCTTAATCAGACGGAAAAGGTGGAATTCAGCAAAGGGCCCCCCAAAACCTTGCCTTGAAGGAAGGCTGGCCACCCGGTTCCAGGCTGTGGGCCTGACCTGTTCTCCCTTTAGCAGGTGAATGGCTGTTTTCTCATATTTAACAGGGGTTAGTACTGTCTCTCTTCCTTCCGTGGCACTCTGAAGATGACAGGGGCAAATGGTGGTAAAGGACTTCTGCAACGTTAGCAGAGCGATGGAAATACAAGGGGTGGTTCTATTGAACCACCCACAGTCGATTCCTGACAAACTGTAGTCTCTGATTCAACTTTTTCCTCGCTGCTCCACCAGCCCCTCATTCTCGGGCCTCTGCCATCACCTGCTTTGAATAAAGCCCCCTAACTTGGCTGTGATGAACAGCAGCTGCGGTTGGAGCGGTCAGCAGCCCGGTCCAGACACCCGCCACATGGTGTGTTTGGCCTTTGTGAAATTCTGGGGTGAGAGGTCAGCCCTCTGTGCCCATCTTTGTCACTTCTCAGCCGTCTGGGCCCTGGTGGCAGTGTGTTATCCCGGCGTCCTTCCCCTGCCCCCACCGCGCCCCCCCGTTTCTCCTGGAGCCCAGGAAAAAACCATCTGCTGAGTTGGCTTTCAGAAGATTTTTTTTTTTAAATACCAATTTCCCTTTGTTCCGAGGCAGCCTCCAATCAGAGCAGGGGTCTGCGGGGTTTGGCGAAAGGCTGGTATTGTGTTTCGCGCTCCCTGAGGAAAGGTTGTCCACTTGCTTTTCTTTTTGATTCGATTCCTGGCCATTCTGCCGGGGACTTGGAGGTTGCAGCTGCCGCTGTCAGCTGCAAAGGGGGGACCCCCTTGTTTAAGGACCTACATGTTAATCCTCTGCCAGGGGGAGAAGAAAAACAAAACACAAACAGAACAGAAAAAAAAAATGAAAGCCACCTCGAACAAAAGTCCTCCTTCCTGCTCCCATCTCATCCTGTAAGTCACTCAGACCCAATGGTTGGCTCCAGCTCAGGCCTTGCTGTCCTGGAAGCTTTGTTGGAAGAGTCTGTCCGGCCTCTTACGTTTTCCGATTTCTGCTGAGGATCATGACCTGCCTCTCAGAAACAAGGGAGAGTCATTCTCTTATGGAACATGGACATCACAGAGGACGGCAGTTGGCTGTCGGGCTGCTTTCCTGAGCCTGAGGACCACCATCGTTTTGGTACTTAGAATAGCTGAGAGCCTTGCCAAGCACTGGACACATATTGTCTACTATGTCCTTCCCTCAAATAAAGTCCTTCCCTCAAATATCATTCCCACTTAAAAAAGAAATCCTCACCTGAGGACGTGCTTAGAGAAAAGAGAGAGAGAGAGAGAAACATTGATGTGAGAGAAAAACATTGATCAGTTGCCTTCTGTATGCACTCCGACTGGGGGAATCAAACTGAAAACCTAGGCATGTACCCTGATTGGGAATCCAGCTGGGGAATTTATGGTGCACCGGATGATGCTCAACCAACTGAGCCGCTCCAGCCAGGCTATCATCCCATTTTACAGATGTGTAAAATGAGGCACAGAGACCTGCAGCGGCTCGCCTGGGGGCTCGGAATCAGGAAGCTGTGGTTCCAGCATGCTTATCCTCCAGCTCTGAGGCAGCTGGCTCAGAACTTAGAATGGGAGCCAGAGGTCCTCACCCCCAGAGCCCACCTTCTAGAAGACTTGTGGCCAAGGTGCTTTGTCAGTCCTTCCGTTTTTCTGTCTGTGAAACTGGAACCATAATAACTAGATGCTAGGGGATCCAGACAGACAGTTGGTCAAGTCTCATGAAAGCTGGTAAGTCTTCTGCCTCTGAAGTGAGTGCCTTTGCCCTCTTTTTCTGTCATATTCCACAAAATATGCTCTCTGCAGGCCCAGGTGGTCTCTGACAGACTCTCAGGTTATCCTCAACTTTGAGAGCAGAGCAGCCTGCTGGCCTCACTCCGGCCTTCCTAGGTGATGGAGCCGGAAAGGTGTATTTGGCTCCTTGATGGTGATGAGAGTCAGCAAGTGAACACATAAAATGGCGAAAATCTATAAAGCTCTAAAGCTGTTTTTAAACATGCCACCTTCTCCCGCTTCTCACTGTTGGGCTGGGACTGTGACCCAGGGCATGGGGGAACCCAATGACTCCCCTAGAATGGAAAATAAACACACACAAACAGAAAGAGGTGAATAGATTTTCTTTTTCTTCCTCTTAAGGATACAGAATTTTCATAGATAACTTAAAATAAGTGTATGTTGATTGTCATTTTTATGGTGTTTTTTTAAAAATATATTTTTATTGATTTCGGAGAGGAAAGGAGGGGGAGAGAGAGATAGAAACATCAATGATGAGAGAGAATCATTAGTTGGCTGCCTCTTGCATGCCCCCAACTAGGGATTGAATCCTCAACCCGGGCATGTGCCCTTGACCAGAATCAAATTCTGGACCCTTCAGTCCATAGGCTGATGCTCTATCCACTGAGCCAAACCGGCCAGGGCTGATGGTAATGTTTTAAAATATATTGTAGGTTCCAATAAATGTGGATTATAGGACGTTACTGGACAGTGTACTCAGCTTTGCTTACGAAACTACCTGATCGAGTCCTTGCTCAGCACCTTCCTCGGAAATGACGTAATTTTACTAAGTGGTCTCCTTTTTCTAATATAGTGCAGGTGAGAAAACAGGTCTCACCTGAAGCAATTGCAGAGCGAGAGAAGACAGCCTATAAACGCATTAGAATAGGCGAGGGACGTTTAGGTCCATACTGGCGGCAGCTGGGCAGGGGCAGACAGCAGCCTGGGTCAAGAAGACTTGTTCCTAGGATCATCTCTGCCAGGTGACTCAGGTGCACGGGGGCTCCCCAGGGTTCCTCTGGAGAACTTGATTTCAACCAGCACTGCAGGTCCCAGAAATGGGGGAGCAGAAAAGGGGAAATGCAATGTTTACTTCAGAACAATGGGCTCTGCTGGACCTGAGAAAGATGCCCTAAGAGAGGGAGTCACAGGGCTAAGGTAAGCAGAACGTAGGTGCCTCTGCAGATGCTAATTGTCCCATCTACAGTGTTCTTGTTCTTCTACACCGTTACTCACAAACTCATTCATTCACTATGCAATCATTTCATCAAAAGTATTTTCTTCAGTAACGGTGCAATCGTGCATGCCAGGCACTACTATGGAGATGTAACTGGGCATTGTTCCTTAAGAGTTCCCCGTGGGATTATGTGGTCTGTCTAACATGCAAGCTCTGTCAGTGTAGGAACTGAGATAGAAAAACAACTCCTTAGCACTTCAACTAGGAAGAAAGATGTCAGAATTCTAACAAAAATACCTTGTCGTTGACTGTTGGTTTGATGGAGTGATAGGGACGGTCCATGGTGACTTAGAAATAAAGATAAGAAGCACAGAATGAGATGTGACTTGAAGGCGTACATTCTGGTAGACACGTGTGGCTTTAATCGATGGGATGATCTTGGGATTTCATCCTAGAAAGAGGAAGAGAGACTTAGCAAGGTGGGCTGGAAACCTGAAAAAATCCTGTCTCACAGTTTGGCAGAGGGAGCAGCATCCAGGAAAGCAGTGGGGGAAATGGGAGCGGAAAGGCCAAGTGTATTGGGGCAAATCAGGTGCAAGGGTGATGACATGTGAGAGCTGGACAACTTAGTTATTTTCTTAAGCGCCACAAGAAAGAACTGCAGTCATTCATACCCAGGGGCAGAGGGAGGGGCAGCATGAGAGAAAGGTGTGTGCTAGGGCAGCGGTTCTCAACCTGTGGGTTGAGACCCCTTTGGGGTCGAATGACCCTTTCACAGGGGTCACCTAAGACCATCGGAAAATGCAGATATTTACATCACGATGCATCACAGTAGCAAAATTTCATGGTTGGGGGTCACCACCACATGAGGAACTGTATGCAAGGGTCTCGGCCTTAGGAAGGTTGAGAACCACTGTGCTAGGGGGTAAGGGAGCAGAGGTGGGGACATCACCTATGCTTACAGCTGAGTCAGCATGTTGATGTCTGGAGAAAGGAGCCCCCTCAGAAAGGCTCCATCAGCCCAGGTGATGGAGCAACTGGGGAGACCGGGGGTCCTGGAGAAGCTTGGCCTGTGTTTCTGGACCCTCCTAGAGGTGCTCACTGATCCACTCCAGCTCCTGGTGGCTTTCAGCCGGCATGGAAATTGCTGCTGATCCCTCTGAGGAGCACTCGCTGGACAGGGTGCTTAGGGAGGGGCTGGACCAGCTGGGCCCTCTCCACCTCCAGGCAGGAGCAGGGGCTGGGCTTTGGGGAGCCTGACTTTCTGGCTTCAACCCTAAATGCCCTCTGACCTTTGCTCCCGGTGCTAGGCCCGCAGCAGACTCCTCTGGGGCCTGACTGCGGGAGCTGGAGGGCTGCTTCTGCTCATTGCGTTTACTGAGGGAGATGATGGCTGGCCGGTGGGGCTTCTCCTTCAGCAGACAGCCCGGCGGTGGGGGTGCAGCCTGCAGGGAATGGAAGCCCAGAGCTGGAGGGGAGGACGAATATTGGGGGATGCGATCCAGGTCAACTCTGTGGAGCATCCGAGAAGGATCCCAGCACAGGTTCTTTTGTTGTCATGTTTCTCTGGGAAGTTCTGTCTGAGAAGGTGGAGCGTTGTTATGTGCACACGTGTGGTGCGTGTACAGCCTCTGCAGAGGCAGATACTGTATGTGACATAAGAAATGGGGCCCCTTGTTCTTGAGGCCCCGTCTTAAAACGAAGTCAGTGAAGCAGAAGATCTCTAAGCCTGGTCTGGTTCTGCTATTCCAGGAAATCATACAAATACTGACTCATCTGTCTAGTTTTTACACATATGTGAATGCAAAGACAAATTAACACATAGACATGATTGTATCTGGTTATCAGTATAATTATGTCTATATTTTTGAATAGCTGGCTGTAAGTCTACAATAAGTATTCTATGAAAGAGTAGACATATTCAGCCACACCTAAATATGAATGATGACTGGGAATAAAAGGGGGAAAATCCCAAAAGCATCCAGGGTGGGTGAAAGAATGCAGATCCATCATATCCGCCTTTTTCCCATTAAAAAAATGCCCAAGGATTAGTTCCTGTAGGATTGTCGTCCATGATACAGCGAGTTTGGATTTTATCCTGTGAGTTCACTCTCTGTTTCCAGTCTGTTTGGTTTTGCGCTCTGCATTGGTACCCATTCTTGCTTTCTTCTCTCCTTTTAAAAATATTTATTGGCCGAAGCCGGTTTGGCTCAGTGGATAGAGCGTTGACCTGCGGACTGAAGGGTCCTGGGTTCGATTAGGGTCAAGGGCATGTATCCTGGTTGTGGGCACATCCCCAATGGGGGGGCGTGCAGGAGGCAGCTGATCAATGTCTCTCATCGATGTTTCTAGCTCTCTATCCCCCTCTTTTCCTCTCTGTAAAAGATCAATAAAATATATTTAAAAAAATATTTATTGAATTGATTGGGGTGACATTGGTTGATAAAATTATATAGGTTTCAGGTGTACCATTCTATAATACATCATCTACATATTGTATTATGTGTTCACCACCCCAAGTCAAGTCTTCTTCCATCACTATTTTTCCTGCCTTTACTCTCTTCTATTTTCCCTCACTCCCTGGCCTCTGCGCACTCATTCTTCTGTACTGCTGTGTTCTCCAGTTCTCCAGGGGTCTCCATACTTCTTTTCCTTCTCCAAACAAGGCTTGCAGGAGGGAAAGGGGGTGAAAAACCAGCATCCCTTTGCTTCCACCATCATCTCTCCCACCTTCCTTAACCACTGTAAGGAGGAAGCATTCACATTCAAGGTGGAGGAATAAGTTGCACATCTTTGGTGTTAGGAAGGAACAAAAAAATGCACATGGGCCTGATGGGGAGTCCCCCTCCCCCCCCAGGCTCAGGAGGTGGGGGAACTAAGCTGTGGTGTGAAAGAACGAATTAGTTATGGCAAATCTTGTTAGTGTCCATTGTGCACAGAGAAGCTAAGCCATCTGTGGCCACTTGCAAAATGGTTCCTTGTTTGTTCAGGCTCCCCACCGAAGCAAATCTTTGTGGCTTCTGATAATTTACATACTGTCACTTGTTTGCCAACTGGAGGGTGTCTGGACCTGTGCATGTGAGAGGGCATCTGCGTGGACATGTATGTGTGCTGGGAGAGCCCAGCGTTGGTATGCCATTGAAATAGATACCTGGGGGGGCCGGCTTGGCTGGGATCTGGGCTTAGGAGAAGGGGAGGAAGGGATCGTGGGAGATCCTATTTGTATTATTTTTGGACATTCCTAGGTGACATCTCCATTTGGCTTCTTGGGCTACTCTTACTACTTCCCAGAGTCCCCTGCAGCGCTGACTTCTCTTCTATCTTTGCCTCATCTTCTAAGCTCTTCATTGGCGGGGGGGGGGGGGGGTTCTTTAAGAAGCAAACCTGCTTGGAGTCGCTTACATCCTATTTGTAAACTAAGAGAGGAGTCTGGGGGTAGTGTGTGCCCACAGCAGGACTAAATCACGCTGTGTCAAAGATACTGCTGTTTCACCTCCATTCATCCTACGAATGCTTCCGGAGGGCCCACTGCAGCATCTGGTGTTTGGGGTGCTGTCAGGGGGTCTGAGTGCTGCATGACCTCCATTATCCCCGTCTTCATGGAGTTTCCATGGAGTGGGAGTGGTGTCTGATGAGCGGTGCATGTCCTGTGGATGGGATGAACAAAGTTCTGGAGGTCATGAGTGGAAGCTGCTCATGGTGGTCTAGTGGCCCCTGGAGGCCCTGTCCAAGGGCACGTGAAAGACAGGAGCCTGAGTAGGGTGTGTGATCAGGAGGGGTTTGTGTGCTAGACTCCTAGGGTGTCCAGGTGGCTAAAGAAAACAGCGACTACAAAGCCGCAATAGTTAAGCAGTAGAGATGCTCCTTCTGCGTATCAGCACCGCACCCTATGAGAAGCTGTGTAACAGGAGACCGCCTGGGACAGACATCGGAGTCCTTCCGTATTATTTCGAAGAGCACTAATAATTTATTCTCTGTGTGACACTGACAGCTGACTTGGCCGCCCTGTGTCCTCATTCCCCCTTGGAAGAAAGGGCATTACAGTGGTACCTCGAGATATGAGTGCCCTAACATACGAGATTTTTGAGATACGAGCTGTCGAGCGAACGATTTTTGCTTTGAAATACGAGCAACAGTTGAGATAGGAGTCATCTCGCAGATTGGCCAGCTGCACATGACCCACCAGTTTACCGCGACTGGAGCGTCTCATAGTTTCCCAGGCCTCAAGGTTACGGAATGAATTAAACTTGTATCTTGAGGTACCACTGTATGCTTCTTCCTCCTTTTCTTCCTCTCACTGGCTTTTACTCCAGGCAAACCTGGGCTAGAAAGAAAGTGGCTGCTTCCATCTCTGTGGAAGACATCTTTGTCTACCCAGACTGGCATCCTCCATAGCTCTCTGAGAGGTCCACCTGCCCTCCCCCCTTACTTGACGGGCACACCCAAAGAATCCAAGAGTTGAAAAAGACCTTGAAGTTCATCAGAGCGATCGCCCCTTTGCGGATGAAGAAGCAGTGCCCACATCAGGGATGTCTCATGGTTTTCCGGATCACAGGCCCAATCAGGGACAGTCTGGAAAAAACAACAACAACAACAAAAAAAAACCCTGCCCTTTGGAGTGGTCACAACGCTGGGCGCTAAAAAAAGATACAGGACACTCACTCCATCGCTCTGGCGAGGCATCGCCACCATCTCTTTGCCGGGTCCATCTTATTGCAGTTTGGCACTTCTCTCTTGAACCCTCCTGAACCCACCCTGGCTTTGCCCAGGAGGATCGAATAAAGGAGCCTTTATTTCCCAGCTGCCCTGTGCGTGCCGCTTTCAGACAAGAGGGGCTGGCGGTGGGGGTGGGGAGGGAGAGGACATTTGTCTTGCGGTCCTGGCCTGACATGAAAGCCGCACCGAGGGGCACTTGGAGAACCCAGCGAAACAGCGGTCGGAGCCGAGACAAAAGAGAAAACTGACCCACTAGTTACGTGGTTCCTTAAACATGATTTACCCGGCAGAAAGCTGGCGGGGACCTGGGGTCTCCTTTCTAACGAGCCAAGAGACAGCACAATTAATGGCCTGGGAAGCAGTGCTCTCAGACGGCAAACTGGTCACCGCAAAGCAAATGCCCTGAACTATCTTCTCCCGGTGCTCACACACAGGGCACAGGCAAGGACTGGGAAGTGGGACCTGCTAGTGGTCCCCAGGGGTGATTCACTGACCGGATCCCCGGGAGACAGTTGCAGCGGTTGGGAGAGGGAGGGACAGGGGTTTGGACGGAAGTGTCATATGACTTGGCTGAAGATGAAGTCAGCTGGGAGCTCTGCATGGACGTGATTCCCATGGTGTCTGTGCCTCTGACAGCTACCTGGGGCCTCTAATCTCAATGACATGCCCACTTGACCTACTTGGGACGTGGGGCTGGGGAGCAGGCTGGAGTTCAGAAAAGGCTCCAAAGCCAGAGGCTGGGGGGTTGGGGGGGTCACTTTAGGTTGTGAGAACGGGGGCCCAGTTACCGGCAGCTTCCCGTCCACGGTGATGTGCACATTTTTCTAATCATCTTTGACCCCGCAGGCAAATCCCAGGAGTGCTCTTAAACTTTATCTGCTTTCGGGGCGTTACCACGGTTCCTTTTGCTTAAACCTAGGGGCCTGCGAAGTCAGCTTGGGTGGAGTGTCCGAGCGGGAAAGATGAGAAGGGGAAGGCTGGAGGATTTGAAGAGTGCAGGGCCAAAGGTTAAAAGAGAAAGGTTAGCGGCAGGCAAAGGCCCCGGATTGAAATATTTGCTGAAGGCTGACAGGCAACAGAATAGAGGCAGACAAGTGGCAAATTCCTATTTTCTCCTCTAATTGAGAAAATATTTTGAGTGGTATTCAGTCAGACTGCATAATGAGTGGGGGTGGGCCTGGAGATGGAGAGAGAGAATATGAATGAGAGAATATTATTACACTTCCCCGGGGGATGCCAGAATGACTCCAGGGTTCAGGGCATCATGTAAAGGTGCCATCCTTCTGGCCTCACCCCTTTGGTGGCACAGCATTCATTTCTTCACTCGCTCACTCGCTCACTCACTCACTCACTCACTCACCCGCTCAGGAGCTGCTATGGATGAAGTGCTCAGTAGCTCTGCCCACAGGGGTTAGCATCAGGCACAGGAAAAAAAGGCCAGTCCTTCCCCTCAACGGTGGGCAGGTATCACGCAGGTGTTGCAAACACAATGTAAGACCCTTGATTCAATGCTGTTCCCATTGCTTTCTTTCACTATCTAAACTTTATTGTCATCTGTGCCTCTCCACCGTTCAGTAAATCATGTGATGTCACCTGGTATCCGAGAGGGACTATGAAGTGATTATAGGTCACTACCCCAGGGTATGGGTTTCTAGGGGGCTGCCCGAATGGCCCCGGGCATTGTGTGGCAGGGCTGTGGAACCGGTTGTGTGGAGAGGGGAGTCTGGGTATGGAGAAGCAGTGAGGAAGCAAAGCAGTTGTTTCTTGACTCAGCCTTCGCCAGCTGCTCCTCCTCCTCCTCCTCCTCGTGTAGCCCTGCCTGCTCTTATTGTCGTTGAAGGCAAGTTCACCTAGGTCTCCAGGCAGACCTCGAGCAGCACCGATGGTTGATTCACTGTAAACTCTGCATTGCAGGAGCTTGGAGCTGGGGATGTTGGGGGGTGGGGTGGGGTATGTCTCACAGGGGAGCCCACACAATTCAAGTGACATCCCTGTGGCCTAGCTGGGGCCCTGTCGCAGCCCCCTCCTCCAGCCAGCTGTGGGTGCACTGCCACTCTTCCTGTAAGTGATGACTCAGATTATTTTCATCAACATCTCTCACCCCCACCCCTCCTCCATCTTCTTCCCACAGCCACCAGGGCCCAAAATAGACCAAAGTAGTTTCAAGTTTAGGCAATTTCCTCTTCTACTTAGAAATCTATGATTGCTAAAGGGTGCGAGGGTGGGGGTGGGGGTTGGGGGTGGGGAGGGAGGAATGGGAGTCTGCAGAGGGCCTGGGTTTCCCCCGGTTCTCTGTGCCAGGAGGAAGTAACTCCATGAAACCCCGTGGAGCTGCCTGTAAGGTGCCCCCACTCTGACAGTCTTGGGTTTTTCAGCTCAGAAGTGAATCTTCCTTCCCGCTGCCAATTCAGGGACCATTCCCAAAGATTCATGAAGTTCCTAAGTAAGTTTTAAACTTCAACAGTTAACTCGTGAGTTATAACAGATCATTTGTAAGGGACATTTCAGGTTTCTGAAGTTTAGTTTCAGTAATCCTATATGTTACTTTATTGTTTTTAATCCTCACCCAAGGATATGTTTTTACTGACTTGAGATACCTACAGAGAGAGAGAGAGAGAGAGAGAGAGAGAGAGAGAGAGAGAGAGAGAAGGGGAGGGGAGGAGAGGGGAGGAGAAGAGAGGAGAGGAGAGGAGAAGTGAGTAGAGGAGAGGAGAGAGGAGAGAGACATCCATCCTTGCCTCTCCAAACTTTTGTTTCCTGGAAAGACACACCAACCAACTGAGCTACCAAGCTAAGGCCATATTACATTAGTTTTGATGAATGTACAAACTTTGCTTTGTTGCAGGATCTAAAACTGGAAATCATTGAAAGAGATTATGAATAATATATAATAATTGCTATCTCTTAAATTCTATATCTTAGACTCTGAGCTAATCCCTTTACATACAAATGGATATGTAATTCCCCCAACAACTCTAGGAGGCCTCATTATTCCCATTTTGCTGATGAGCAAACTGTGGCATCGAGAGGTTAGATAGCTTACAAAATGGCTTACACAGAGCTAATGTGTAAGATTGCCCGTCTTTGAAGTCAGGTCAATTTGATTTTAAAACTCATGCTCTGAATCGCAAAAAGCGTATCCCATTTGCAGTTTAGAGGTCATACACTGTACTAATATCACTTTTAAATGTCATCAAGTGTCTGATTCTACATGGCCCACTTGAATTCTTATTAAATTTGTATTTATTAAATGTTGAAGATACAAAGACTTCATGGAGATGCTTCACACCACACAGCTGTGTGCTCCGTTACGTAATTTGTTTTCAGAATAATACGTGGAGAGCCCGGGATGAAGGGATCCAGCTGAATTGTTGTGTGTTAGCCATGTTCCCACTCTGGTTTCTGCTTTCACCTCCGGGGTCAGCCGGGGAGATCCAGCCCATTGCCATTGATCCCAGGGCGGGAGAGGGGAGGACTGTGGAGATGTGGCTATCAAAGGAACTCGGAAAGTTGAAAGCATTATCCAAGCGCAAGAAGAGAATGTGTTAGCGGCTTTATTTTTCCCTTTTTATTTTTAGCAGTCTAAACAGGCTTCCGTCTTAACTTTCCAGGTCCTCCTCTCAGAGATCCTTTTCTAGATGTTCCTTTGGGCAACGAGAATGCAGCCAGATATGTGAATAACTCAATAATTTAGCTCTCATGAGGAATTATAGACCTTCGACTGAAATACTTGGTCAGGTTGTGTGTTCCCGTGTGTGTGTGTGTGTGTGTGTGTTTTCCTACCCACACAGAAACATTTAAGGTTTTACTGTCACTATCCTAAGGCTTGTTGCCCGTTTGGGGGTAAGATATAGTGGTGAATGGTAACTTCAGGGTCTTCTCATCCTTTCCCTTTCATGTGCAAACATTTTACGGATTTGTTGCTGAAAGTTTTGTGTGGGTTATGATATGCATTCAGACAACATTCTATTATTTTTTTTTAATTTATTGATTGATTTCAGAGAGAGAGAGAGAGAGAACTTGATTGATTTGGTGTTCCATTTTTTTTTAATGCATTGGTTACTTTTTGTATGTGCCCTGACCAGGGATTGAACCCGCAACCTTGCCATATCAGAAAGATGCTCCAGCAGCTGAGCTACCTGGCTTAAGCTTGCTGTCCTAGAGGTGCCAGTCCAGGTGAGTGGGAAGCAGGCAGAACTCTTTATGTGAGCACTGTTGGCGGTTGCCAACTGGATGATTTGAGGTACCAAGAATGTTCCCTCTCACAACAAGAACAAACATAATTAAAGCAGTCTTTAGTATGTCTTCACCAAGCTCTCAAATCACCTGAAAGTGAAATCTTTGCAACCTTCATAAAAGTAGATTCTTGCAGGTGAAGAGGACTGTGCTGGTCTTCCCAATAGACAGTAAACCAAACCTCTGTGCTTTTTGGATATTTTTTTTTGATTGTTGGTTAATTCTGGGCTCAGCTGCTGTTTCCTTATTGAATCAAGGCATTCCTTTTTGTAAGCTTACTTTTAATCTAGAGAGCTGATGACATTTTTAAGGCCCCAAACTGAAGCCCAGATTAATTGTGTCTCGTGACAAAGAGACTTGATTTGAGGGCGGTCTTCAGAGGTACCATTCATGCATCCCCTTGTTTGTTCTGCTGTCACGTAGTAGGTTTACTCTAAAGAATCAATGAAGGCTATCTCTGGAAGAAAACCAGGCATTACTGAGAAATACACTAATTCTGAAAGGCTGAGTAAATGCATGTCTTGTCTATTGAAATCGCTTTAGCACAGCTTGGCGGCCTTATTCAAATTTCTGTGTTTTCCTGTCTGATTTATTTTCCAGAGCAGGGCAACCAGGAGCTAGAGAGGAGAAACCTTCTGGGTGTTCAGTGGCAATGCGGATTAGAAATGGGTGGGTCTCCGAAATGGGTGGCCCTGTTCCTGGATAGCATCACATTTGTCTGCTAAATTTATTGGCCATCTATTAAAAATTAAAGAAGCCTGCAAGTTTGGGAAAAGGTCAAATGCAAGTAATCAAGTTTAAGGTGCGTCTGGGTACCTGTTAATTAAAGTCCCAGAGTGATCATTTACGTGTTCCACTAACATTTGAGATTCTGAGGAGTCATCGTATTCGGTGTTAAGAATATGAAATCAAATGAGACACATTGTGTCCCCTCAAGAGTCCCACAAACTTGAGTGAGGCAGACAAATAAAATGGAAATTATAAAAGAATGTACTAAACACAATATACGCGAATGACCACCCTCTGAAACATATTGGGGTCAGGGAAAGAGAGTTTCATGGAGAAAGCGAGCCCTTGGAGCCAGTTTTTAGGGATATAAGGGATCAGGTGGACTAAGAAGGAAAATAGACCTTGTGGGCAGAAAGAACGGCGTGTGCAAAAGCATAGATTAATGATTGAATGAATGGCACAGTGTGTTGGGAGCAGATGGGAGGATTGAGCCTAATATTAATACTATTTGCTAGGTAAAGTTCTAAGCCCTTCACGTATATGTCTTATGTAATCCCCATAAAATCTTAGGAGATAGCAATTATTATTATTATTATTATTATTATTATTATTATTATCCCCACCTTACCAATGAGGAAACTGAGGCACAGGTAAGCCATTTACCTGTCACAGAACTAGTAAGAGGAGGAGTTTGGATTTGAACCCATGGTGTTCACTCTTTGAATCGCTGTTCTTTGAGTGCGTGTACAAGGAGGGTGAACATTGTCCTGGAAACTGATTTGTTCTAGACACACAGGAATGGCATGGACAGAATTACCTTCTGGAAAGGTCACAGGGAGAGCCATGTGGAGAGGCTGGAGGAAGAGAGGCCAGCTGGAGGCCTTTGACATAATCTAGGTGAGAAGTGATAAAAGCCTGGAGCACACTGGTGACAGGAGACATCATCAGAAGTGAATTGATTTAAAAGGCATTAAGCAGGTAGAGTCTGCAGGACTCTGGCTAATGGGATTTAGTTGTTGAATGAAAAGGTGGAATTTAAGTTATCTCTGAGGTAAGTGGATCGCACCATTCATTCATAAAGAGGCTCAGGCTTGGGGAAAGGTTGCTAAAGCAACTCAGTGTGATTTCCACTGAGCGTCCTGGGAAGCCACAGGTGTGGGGTCCTCTGCCGGGGGCCGGGTATAGCGTCTGAGGGCTGTGGAGAGAGCCTTAGGGATTACAGACACTTAAAAGATAAGCAGAGGAAACAAAAATCTTTGCAAAGCCAGGGCTCCTCCCAGCAGGAGAACCCCGAGAAGTCCCCAGGAGTGTGTGCTGTCCACGGCACAGGCTTTGGCAACACTGATCACGCTGACTTTTGAGAGAGTTTTCAGTGGAGTTGTGGGATCAGAAGCCTGTGAAGAATGGGTTGCAGAAACTGTAGTGTAGACAGATCTTTCAGAAGTCTGCCCGTGTAGCTGTGCATGTATGTGAGTCCACTTCTCCAAACACATCATGGGACATTTGCAGAAGCCCAGAGTAGTGAGGCAGGGGCATATTCTGCCCCTGGTATATAGGTAGCACGGAATTTCAGACCCTAGACACCTGTTGAATAGGACTTCCTTTTTCTGAGCCCGGTACTGTGCAGTACGAAGGAGAATTATATGGTATAGGTTTTGCTCTCAAGCAATTTTTACTTTAGTTATAGGCAATAAGATGAACACGGGAACCTAAGGCAAAAGGTGAGCTGACCTGTTAATCAATTGGCTATCAGAGCAAGGAGAGACCAGAGTTCGCTGGAGTCCTTGGGGCTGCAGGCATGAAAACTCTATCCTGAAAGATGGAGTCGGGCAGGACCCGGCAGACATGCATGGGGTGTATGTGGAGGCAGGGGGAGCAGGGAGGAGCCCACCTCAGACCTCTCAGACTTAAGGGTTTTCTCTTCTCTAGGTGTCTCCTTGACAGTGTGCTTTCTTCCCCGCCTCCTTTTTTTTAAAAAATATATTTTATTGATTTTTTTACAGAGAGGAAGGGAGAGCTATAGAGAGTTAGAAACATGGATGAGAGACATTGATCATCCGCCTCCTGTACGCCCCCTACAGGGGATGTGCCCGCAACCAGGATACATGCCCTTGACCAGAATCGAACCTGGGACCCTTCAGTCCACACAGGCCGATGCTCTATCCACTGAGCCAAACCGGTTTCGGCTCCAGCCTCCTTTTTAAGGAACTTTCCACATGCTTGCAACCTGTGCTGCTTGGTCTCTGCATCCATGGATCTCACACATCACTCTGTCTACCTGGAGGAAGGCATTTGCACATCTGCAACCGGTTATGCCTGTGCTCTGTCTTAGGCTGCCAATCGATTCTTCTTTCCCTCAGCATTCCCCAGTTTTCAGAGGGACACCAAGGGAGCAAGGAGGAAAGCTGGGGCAGGAGGGTTGAGCTTTGGGTGGTTGGATCATGATGGGAGCCCTTTTATAGAGGAGACTGAAGTTATTCTAATTACTCTGTAACAAACGACCTCAAAACTCAGTGGCTCCATGTTGTGTAGAAACCTCCTCGATGCCTAGTTCAGTTGGGGTGAGTTTGTGTGACCCCTGCCTGCCTCTAGCTGTTGGCTGGGCCTCTCTGCTCTTCTCCAGGCCCTGGCGATGCTGGGCTAGGAGAACTGGAACAGCGGGGCTGCCTGGAAACTTCGCTGTCCGCCCAGCCTCACAACATACGGCTGCCTTGACTTCCCTCACTGTGTGGCCGGCTCAGCGTGATGGGCTCTCTTCCCTGGCATCCTTCCAAGAGAATTGGGTGGGAGCTACGAGGCTGCTTATGGACTCGCCTCAGATTTTCCTAATGTCACCTCCACCAGGTTCTATGGGTCAAGCAAGTCGCTGAGGCCAGCCCTCACTGTTATGCTCCAGTTTTCTCTGCATGGCCACAGGCGAGGACTAGGTACCACTGTTTAACGGATAGGCTCCTAACCAGAAACGAGGGAAATTTACCAGACTGCCATGATCCTCATGGGGAAGGCCCTTGTCCAGTGGCTTAAAGAGCCCCGAACTGGGAGCTAAGGGATGTGGGTCCTGGCTGTGGCTTTATCTCCATCTAACCAACTTTAGAATGGCTTCAACCTGTGAATTAAAATCCTGGTCATACTGGTTTTATATTTTACTCGATTAGACCAAGACTGGAGTTAGACTGGTTGTAGAAGATAGGGAATCAGTCTCTCTCTCTCTCTCTCTCTCTCTCTCTCTCTCTCTCTCTCTCTCCCCCCCCCTCTCCTTCTCCCTCTCCCTCTCTCTCTCCCTCTCCTACACACACATACACACACACACACACCAGGCTCACAGAAATCCTTATATTCTCTGTTAACTGAACAAAGGTTTCAATGACAGACTGCAGTCAATCTTGCTCCATTTTTTACCTTTGCTTCTTCTTCTTTTTAAAAAAATATATTTTATTGATTTTTTTACAGAGAGGAAGGGAGAAGGATAGAGTTAGAAATATCGATGAGAGAGAAACATCGAACAGCTGCCTCCTGCACACCTTCCACGGGGGATGTGCCTGCAACCAAGGTACATGCCCTTCACCAGAATCGAACCTGGGACCCTTCAGTCCCCAGGGCAACGCTCCATCCACTGAGCCAAACCAGTTAGGGCCTACCTTTGCTTCTTAATAGCCAATATCCTCATTTTTCTCATCTGTCAAATGGGGATAAAACTACTTGCCTGGTCTCTGTGTAGCCAACATGATAGAAAGTATTCCATGTTTGCTGAGGGTAGACTCTCCCTGAGAATCATCCTTGTTGTTCTGATTACTTGCCTTGATAGAGGCAGAGGTTCCATGACATCTGGCTGGACTCCTCATGCCATGCCTGATCCCATTTTGACATATTTTCTTTATATAGAATACATACCAGTGGCTGGAGTGTGTGTGTTTTAAAGTGCCGTCTCAGGTTTTGTGATGGCGCTGTCCAGACCTATTTGATGAACGATGTGCCTGTGTGCTTGAAGGATTTCGATTCAAAACCGACCTATAAGCCTGCATTTTCACTCGACCAGACGATCAGGTATCCTCATTAAGAAGACTGACTTGGTCTCCGTTTATATCAGTGGTTCTCAACCTTCCTAATGCCGCAACCCTTTAAGACAGCTTCTCATGTGGTGGTGACCCCCAACCATAAAATTATTTCTGTTGCTACTTAATCACTGTAATTTTGCTACTGTTATGAACTGTAATGTAAATATCTGATATACAGGATGTATTTCCATTGTTACAAATGGAACAAAATTAAAGCATAGTGATTAATCACAAAAACAATATGTCATTATATATTGTGAAATATTTATTTCTAATTACAAATAAATGAAATTTTGTCTTGAATCGTGGTGTAGCATGGGTAACAGTCTTAATATAACAACAGTAAACTACATTGCTACATCTTGCTACACCGAGGAGCCGGTGTGTTGGTTCCTAAGACCATGGGAAATAGGTGTTTTCCAATAGTCTTAGGCGACCCCTGTGAAAGGGTCATTCCATCCGATCCACAGGTTGAGAACCGCTGGTTTATATCTTGCTATTAGAATTTACCTTCTGCTCCACGAGGATAAGGGGGGGCCATGCAATGCTGTTTTCGTTCCTGGGCTGCAATCTGACCACAGATGCATCCGCCCTAAAGCCTCTGCTGTCCCCTCACGGGCAGTCATGAGCTTCTCTGCGGAACATGGTGTGCCGTGCAGGCAGGCACCCAGTGACAGAGGAGACTCCGAGCGGCGTCCTGGCAGATAAATAAGTAAAGATGTTTGTCAAAAGGCATCGAGTGCTATTTCTCACCCTTGCACCTTTGACAGGAGCAACCATGTCGCAAGCTGCATTCATTTAGACGCTTACAGCTCAGCATAAGTGCTCTGTCCACATGCCCTATTGAGCCCTCCCTGCCTACGCTGCCGGCTTTCTGAGGCGTTTCAGTCAGTGAACTAGATGACTTTAAAGAGAAGTGCGGTGCGGCCTCTTAGAACAGTAAACAGGAACATTTCAGGTCTTTTCAGGAACCTGAAGCCAAGAGAGGGTTTGTTTTTTTGTTCTCCAGGAAGCGCCCAGACAGAAGGAGGTATTGACCTTGTTACTTGGGCTGGTCCCCACCAGGTCCCTTCCTGGTGCTCACATTCCCTGGGCATGTAACTCAACACCTGTCCCTCTAGCTGCAAACAGAGCCCTCAGTGATGGCCGAGCCCCCTCCCGTCCCTACCCTAGCAGCAGCTCAGCACCCTTTAAACGTAAGAGGTCCAACCGTGATACACCAGAACCAGAGAATACAGTTCTCCCCAAGATTCCAATTCGAGGCCCAGAAAAAAAAAAAATGAATCAGAATAGCAACTCCCAAGGAGGTCTTGGGACCAGCACCTCCTTTCATTTCTCTCTCCAGATCTTGATAAAGAAAAAACACACTGTAGAGGTAATAGCAACCTGTAAGACTGGCAAGTGGCTTTCTCTTTAGCGGAGAGAGGCATGTGGTCTGAATGGCGCTCCTCACACCGTGACCGTGCCAGCCCATGCAAGCCACCCAACACCCCCCTACTATTTCCATCCCGCACAGCCAAGCTGAATCTCTGGTATGTAAATAATTAATTTGGAAGTTGGGGATGTTAGTGGAAAAGTCAGCTATGACAGGCTCACATAACAAACCCCAAATGCGATAGCCACTTTCTGGCCCTCTGAGCGAAGACCTGTCAGTTCTCTTAGACCTTGGCAGGCCTGTCTTCCGGCCTGTCTCTCCACATTACAGTCAGGGAGCCGTATCTCTCCATCTCGCAATCCCGTCTCTGTCCCCAAAGACGTGCACACTGGGCGGACTGGGGTTTCCTTTCCGAAGTCCACCAGGCCCGTGCATGTCTGGGTGACTCACCAGAGAGGAGTCTCCTTTCCAATACCTCTGTGGGTTTCGGGGGGGGCGGGGAAGGGGGTCAGGCCCTGCATCAACCACTCCGTGGCTGATTCGCTCATCCCTCTCTTTCACCACAAAAACCTCCATTTCCCTTTTTGTGGAAAACAAAACCCTCTTTCAGAGCCCTATCAACAGGACTGCGGCCTTTGAATTGCAAGGTATCCTGGCGAAATTTTAAAGATTAATGGACTTTGGGAAAGGGGTGGCTGGGAGAGCTCCCGCCCCATGTCCATTGGGAAATGACGCATCTCCACATCCATCCTTCTGACCTCGCTGGCAACATCATGTGTGGATGAGGAAATTGATCGGCCTAGGAGTGATTTGCGAATCCACAGATGTGTGGCTGAGAGGCCCTGAGGCCACGCCGCTGCAGGATCAGCTGAGCTGGGTCACACGGTTCCCTCACCCCCCCCCCCCCCACAAGTCCGGGTCTCCATGGAGCAGGGGGAAGTAGTGAGTGATGACGGGGCCACCGATCTCAGATGGCAGCCAGCGGGGATGAGAGCAGGTACTAAAACCCGAGGCCTCCGGAGGCCTGCTTCCTGCTTCGGGGAGTTTCCCAGCACTCTAGGCTAGCATCATTTCCAGAAGGAGATAACGGCCCAGAATCAGACACAGATGGTGTAAGAATTTGTAAACGACACACGTGAGATGAGGGCGAGATGGGATGCTTATTGCCTGAGCAAGTTCCCTTACCCTTTTGTGCACCTGGATTTGTCACTCATAAGCGAATAAGCAAATACCGTCCCTGTGCAAGTTTTAGCATCTTCCCTGGGCCTTCCCGAAGACTGCCTGCATATGCTGCGGGCTGTCTGCTATTGGAGCTCGCCCGTATCCCTGAGGAGTGTGTGCGGAGGGGCGTATGCCCTTGGAAATGCCAGTGCTCTGACAGGATATAAAAAGTCAAAGATGCTTCCAGTGTCACCCAACTGCTATTTAAAGACTTATCTGTCACCACTTGCTGAGCGGTCTGTTCACTCCCTTACCCAGCTTCCATTTTTCCCATGTCCATACTTTTGTTCGCATTATTCTGACCTCAAGTGCCTTCCTCCTCCTCCCCCATCTAGCCAATAGTCACCTCTCCGTGAAAACTCCCCTCCCTGCCTGATCTCCCAGCATGCACCTTGCTTTCTCCGAATTTCTAGAGCACCGATCACCAGATCTGTAACGGAGTTGGCAAAATGCGCCCCCGTTGTTACATTCCTCCTTCTGATTCTTTACCTTTTATTTATTTGGTTACTTTTTTTATGCTGCTTTCTCCCATTTTGATTAGGATATCTCTTTGGGGGATAACGGATGTAATTATTGACATTTCCCACAGAACTTAGCAAAGTACCTTGCATAGAGCAAGTACTCGATACATACTAATTGACTGTACATGATTAATTTCTAGACAATAAAGAAATGTACTATATTCCACTTCTGCCTCTGAGGAGTTTTGCTGTCCAATAAGTAAGAGGAGACGCTCAATAACTTAACATTGCGGAGTTGGAGAGCCAGGTTAAATTCTGTTTATTGGAGAAGAGTACCCAGAGAAAGTGGATTTGATAGATGCGCAAAGGATTTAGTACACGTTGCTAAATGCTGTTGAAATGTGCTCAGAGATTCTCCTGTGGAAGCCTACTGTTGTAAGTACTCAAGTCAAGAGGTTACAGGTTGAGCTGAAACTGGTTTGGCTCAGTGGATAGTGTGTCGGCCTGCGGACTGAAGGGTCTCAGGTTCGATTCCGGTCAAGGGCATGTACATTGGTTGCGGGCACATCCCCAGTAGGGGGGCGTGCAGGAGGTGGCTGATTGATGTCTCTCATTCATGTTTCTAACTGTCTATCCCTCTCCCTTCCTCTCTGTGAAAAACCAATAAAATATATATTTAAAGAAAAAAAAAGAGGTTACAGGTTGAATTTGCACAGCTAGGTGAGGTGGCCGTGGGAGAGCTGAATTCAGTAAGGTCCCTCCCAAGCATTCTGTAGTTCCCCTTGGAAACTGTGCTCCCATTATGGAAAGGAAGAGGTTAATTAAATGGAAGAGACAATGTGGAAATTCAAAAGCATGACCCAATAGTGACAACTCTCAGACGCACAGAGGTTCAACGAGAACAAAAATAAATTTCAGCAACTCCTTGGAAGTGGATGGGTCAGGCTGAAGGAAACCGGGCGGGGCCAAGTGGCATTGTGGGAAAATCATCAGTGCCCACCAGAGCACCGAAGGGACCTTGGAGGAACCAGACATGCACATTGGTGACTGATTTCAAGCATCTCTTTTAGGCTATTAAGCATGACTATAGTTTATAACGGGTTCAGGTGGATTGTTTCCCAGAAGCAGAGGGTTATACTTGAAAATCTTTGGAAGGCTCCCTTCTACCCCTGCATTTTCAATTGGCATCAAAGTCTTTTCCAAGCCTTGAACCCGAGGGCTGGATGCTTGCGTTAGGCTCACAGTCTGGGGTTTGGTGGATATACATTTTCCGTTGGAGACTGCGGATGATTTAACCTATTTCTGAAATACGATCTCTGAAATATGGAAGGATGGACCACTTTGTAAGAGAAGAGCAGTCCCAGCTGAACGGTGCACTGTGCCCCAGCAAGGATGTAGGAGACAGGAGACCTGCATCCTAATTCTTTTTCCACTTACTAGCGGTTCAGCCTCAGGCAAGCCATGTAATTTCCGGGGCTCAGTTGTTTCTTTGCTGCAACTGAAGTTGTATTAACTACCTGAGGTTAGAGGTCTGGACCTTTATTAAATCTATTAAATTTTCCTTCTATATCTAAATTCTTTGATTCCATCATCTAACCAGATTAATCCTGCTTGCTGCCAGGCAACCTTAGCCACTCTGTTCTCTCCACTCCTGCCTTCCCTCCTGCCTCCTTGGTCGCCCTGCCTCCTCAGTGGCTTGTCTCCTTAATTAATATATCTGGTGTCGAGCATGGAGCTTGGCACACATGGACACTTAGGCGATCTTTGTAAATCAATAAGTGATTAATGAGTTTATGAATGGATGTGGAGCGCCTGGAGCCCAGATCTAATGGATCGGGTAGGAAGGAGAGGCAGATTCCGCTGCAGGTCTGGGGAGTTTCTTGGTGGGTACAGGCCAGCCGGCCTGGCTTGTGAGAATAGCGTGTTGTTTGTCCGGGTCAAGCCGGCTTTTGTGACCCAGCAGAAGTAGCTTGCACTACACTATAAGGGCCCAGGCTTCTTGGCTTATGGCCCAGCGTAGCAGGGTGATGGGCGAATGGACTGGTGACCGAAGTGTGTTTAGCTCCTTGAGCCCAGGTGGTCAGTACATGGTTACCATTCTAGGGGAGGGGACACTGACAGTGTGTGTTCTCCAAATGTAGACTCACAGACTACACACACACACACACACACACACACACACACACACACACTGATTTGGTTTGGAGTATACTGTGCTTATTTTATTTTGTTTGAGTGGATGGCTAGGTTACCTTGTGAGAGGCCATAAGCTAGAGTATAAAATTTACTGGATTCTGCTGAAACCAGTTTGGCTCAGTGGATAGAGCGTCGGTCTACAGATTGAAAGGTCCCAGGTTCGATTTCGGTGAAGGGCTTGTGTCCTGGTTGCAAGCACATCCCCAGTAGGGGGCGTGCAGGAGGCAGCTGATTGATGTCTCTCTCATCAATGTTTCTAACTCTATCCCTCTCCCTTCCACTCTGTAAAAAATAAATAAAATATATTTTTTTAAAAATTCATTGGTAGAAGGTAGAAGCTGGCATCTGAAGTCCCCTAAGACTTGCTGTATAACCTATTGTTGAAGTTGGGGGGCTGAGGTGCCTTGTACCAGCCATGTTTCTCTTCAGAGGCTGGGTCATCTTCAGGGACACTTAATAGTCCAATTGTCATTGTCTAGAGCAGCGGTTCTCAACCTGTGGTCGCGACCCCTTTGGGGGCCCATGGACTCCATCATAGGGGTCGCCTAAGACCATCAGAAAACACAGATATTTACATTATAATTCACAACAGTAGCACAATAACTATTAGGAAGTAGCAAAGAAAATAATTTTATGGTTGGGGGGGTCACCGTAACATGAGGAACTGTATTAAAGGGTCCCGACATTAGGAAGGTTGAGAACCACTGGTCTAGAGAGTGACATTCATTCTAACAGTCATATGTGTCCTTTGTTGACAGCCTCTCCACTGACTCTTTGCAACTCCTTGATCTATGAATACTTCCCTTAGCACAGTCCTTTCTACTAGGAAATGAAAATAATTGCTTTTTGTTTAATCCAATTTGCTATAATTTGTAAAACTGTTGAAATGATAACACCTTCGAGCTATATTTTAATAATAACACATTTGTATGTTTGTAAAAGAGTCCACATAAATATTTTCATTCATCAGAGGTTCTGGAAAATGTGCTTTTCTTTGTCAGTGATACTTGAGTTTGGATTCAGGTCCTTCACATTTGCAGTGTAATGGATAATTTGGTTATGCTACTTTAATCGAATTGGTAAAGGTACAGAAGAGGTTGGCAGTGTTTTCACTGAATTCACGACACCAGTATAATGGGCTATGTTAGTCCAGCCCACTATATCGTGACAGGTGTCTGAGTCCCAGATAGGAGGGATTCTGATTACTGAGCCAAAACTCGACTCTCATAGAGTTGTAACCTGGGACATGGGGGAGTGTCTCTATGTCCTTCCATGATCATCAGAAGAATGGAGAGTCTAAGGAAGAGATACTTTGGGCCGAAAAATAGGAAGTCTGCCTAAAGTTGCTCTGGAGGGCCAGAGGATGAGGTACTCCTTTTTCCTGAGAGTTGTCTTCAATTCCCTGGCCTCCTCTGATCCCCAGTTGCTAGCAAGGAACCCCCACAAGAGACCTTACAGGTTTTGGTGGTCTTGAGTCTGAAGGTGCTGAAATTTCGGTTATTATTCTAGAGTGGGAACTGTGTTCCATAGGGCTCCAAAGATGCAGTGGTAGAATTACATGACCTCCTTTTGGCATTTCGAAGAGAGACTAGACATATACTGAATGCTCTGCTTAGAGAGGTTGTCCATTTGACTGATACATTTATGATAACATTATACATTATACGCTGTGACCGTTACACCAGGAAAGGGAATAACATGAAAGCTGGAGTCAGGAAAGCTGAGGACTGCCGCTGTTTGACACTTGTGATCAAGGACTTCATTTTCTCATGTTTGGAATGGAAATAATGATTCCTGTCCAATTTATCTCAAGAATTATTAGAAACTAGAGATCCGGTGCACGAAATTTGTGCATTGGGTGGGGGGGAAGAGCGAGGTCCCTCAGCCTGGCCTGTACCCTCTTGCAGTCTGGGAGCCCTTGGGGGATGTCCAACTGATGGCTTAGGCCTGCTCCCACAGTCTGATATTCTTAGTGCTGCCGTGGAGGTGGGAAAGGCTCCCACTACCACTGCTATGCTCTCCAGCTGTGACCCCAGTTTCTGATTGAGCAGTGCTCCCCCTGTGGGAGCACACTAACCACCAGGAGACAGCTCCTGTGTTGATTATCTGGTGGTCAGTGCATGTCATAGGCCCGGTCATTCACTGTTTGGTCAATTTGCATATTAGCCTTTTATTATATAGAATGCCACATATGATGTGATGTATATGTACTGTGAGAGAGCTTGGGGTTGAGTTTCTAATATTTCAAGAAGAAAGTGGAACAGAAAGGGAAGGGTAGAGGTGAGTGATTTAATCCAGCTCTCTGATGTTTTTTACTACATCTCTGATGGATGCTGGGAAAGGGTAGGGTGTCTAATGCTTCATTAACTGGTGGACCATCCTGCATGGGATGAAGTCTGTGGTGTGTAGGATGGAAGGCATATGTGTATTTGTATGTTGTTTTCTTCTCATTTTAGTCAGAGAGAAAAAAAAGGGAGGGAGGGAAGGAAAGAGAGAAGAGAGAGAAACATTGATTTGTTATTGCACTTATATATGCATTCATTTATTGTTTCTTATATGTGCCCTGATCAGGGATCGAACCCACAACCTTGGCTAATGGGGATGCTGTTCTAACCAACTTAGCTACCCAGCCAGGGCCAGAAGGCATATATTGTTGGGGTAAGGTGACCACAATTCATGTGATCCGCTATTTATTTAATGCTGATTTTTAAAAATGTATCTTTATTGTTAAAAGTATTACAGGTGTCCGCCCCCCCTTCTCCATTGACTCCTTCCACCTTATTCCCACCCCTTCCCTAGGCCTTCACCGCACTATTGACTGTCCATGACTCATGCATATATGCATATATAAGTTCTCTGGTTAATCTCTTTTAATTTTTGTTTTCAATGTAGTGTTGCATCTCCAGTGTCATTCACAAAACTTTATGGGATAGCTCTCTAGGAGAAGCAAACCTGTTGACTAAATTTGAATTACATCTCGAGTTCTCTGTGTTCTTGTAAACATGGAGCCCTACCGTGTCTTGGACTGTAGCGAGGAGACTCTAAGATCAGTGAATGCTGAAGATTAGAGTGACTTCAACATTATCTGGGGTTTTTTAAAGAGGAAAAAATACATAACCCATAGACCTGGGTAACAGGGTAGTGAAGAACTGGGCGTGGGTGGGTAGGGGCTGGGAGGAAGAGGTAAAAGGAGGAGGGGGAATAGGAGATATCTGTAATACTTTCAACAATAAAAATATATTTAAAAATAGAAGAGAAAATAATTATGGCACAAATTGTGTGTTTATTCGTTATCATGTAATATTTTCATTTAATCAGTGAATATTTGAATCCCTGCGCTGCGCCAGGCCTTGAGCTAAGTGCTACAGACACCAGGATGACAGAGCCTGCGCCTGTCTGTGAGGAGTTCATGGTCCGGAGAGGGGAAGAGTATTAAACAATTAGCGTGCTCCTGCTGGGGCTCGCTGATAGGAGGATCTGCAGGATGAAGGCCAAGGCAACTGTCCCGAAGATTGCCGGGGGGTGGGGCAGGAAGGAAAGGCTGAGCATTTCCTATTGCCTCCTCCAGGTAAATAAAACGGGACGAGGTCCGCAAGAGACCCGTTTCCCCTTGTCTGCCCTGGGGAAACGGACCTCTTCTCCTGTTCAGTTCCGTGCCAACCTGTGACCCTGGAAGCCTCGGCTCTATTTTTTTCACCATCGTTCTTCTTATTGTTATTATTTATGACGGTCATTGTTTTAACTGCTCCAAGGAGATAATTGCTTTAGTTGCTAAGGCAACCCAACATATTGGGTATAAGAGCAGCCAGCAGAAAGATTTTTGCCAAATTGCAGGGCTGGGTGGGAGGTGTGGGGTGGGAGAGCAAGGGAGCTCAGCTGTGGAGCTTGAAAATAGCCATGTTCAAATTATCTCTGCATTTCTGCCACCGAGGAGCGTGAAGCCACTTGGAATCCGGCGCCTGCCAACTCCTCACCCACCCCTGATGCTTCCTATTTTCAACCCAGCTCCTGCTCTCTGCCACTCGCCCTCAGTGCTCAGCCAACAGCCTCCCTGGGTTCCAGTTCCCAGACTCATGGCTTTTGTCTGCTGCTATTCAGCCCTGAACATGTTCTTGCCCTTTATTTCTGGGGCCTGCAAGGGCGGAGAGAGCTGGGGGGGCGGGGAGAGGGTGGGGAACAGTGCCCAGGAACCAATCTCTGGATCCCCTGCTTGTCGCCCACTTCAAACCGATGAGCCCCTGGTGATCTTCCTCAAGGCTTCCGATCTCCTTCTTTATCTGGGGAAGTATGCCAATGACATTTTCCGTTTTCATTTTGAAAGATTGGAGCATCTTGGGAGGTTAGCGGGGTGCCCCCGTGAAACAGATAAGCGGAGAAGGCCTGCGGACTCAGGGATGCAGCAGAAGCTGCTGAGCTACACCCTGACCCCAGGCCACTGTCTCCTTCCCCCTATGCCTTCATCAGTGCCCATGGCTTGGTCCTTGGCTACCATCTTTGTCTGAGGTCTTCAGGTGATTTAGCTCCCGTCTCTGTGTCCTCTGATCAGCTTGCTATTTGTCTCCTGACCCCGGGTCCTTATGCCAAAAAGGGGGAACGGGGCCGGCCAACTCCTCACCTACCCCTGACGCTTCCTGAGGGCTCTGGGACAGGAGGCGGTAGGAGACACGTGCATCTCATTGGCTAGCTCTGATTTGCCGCATTTGGCCCTCCAGAAGCAACTCTTGCCATGACATGGGGTAATGGGCAGGGGAAAGGACAAGGCGACAAAAGAATCCCTTACCAGAAGACTGGAGTGGTTTAGTGACCTTTTCCAGCAACTCCTTTCTCCTCCTCTCTCCTGCTCACCAGGCCCCCTCTCAGCCCAGGATGTCCACGGGGAGGGCCGGTCTGCCTGTGTCCTTAGCAGCCTCCAGGGTGTCTTCCCAAGTGCATCCCAGGGCCCTCTGCTAGAGTGCAGCCTCGGAGTTGATCTTTCTGAGCAGGTTAAATAAACAGGTCTGTGTTTGGGTTAATTATCACTGGTTCTGTTGCTCTCCATTACTGCTCCATCCGGGACTCTGGCCAACGAGCAGATGGGAGAGGCTGCATCATCACCCCTGCCTCCTCATTGTGTCTGGCTCTCCCTCCCTCCCCTTCTCTCTCTCTCTCTCTCTCTCTCTCTCTCTCTCTCTCTCTCTCTCTCCTTTCTCTCTTCATTTCCTTGTGTCCCCCTTCCTTTATTTTCCTCCCTCCTCCTATCCTCCCCCTCCCCTGTCCCCCTCCCCCCCACGCCCCTTTTGCTCTTTCTCTCTCTCTCTCTTTCTCTCTTTGGCTGAGCAAATAGGCCAGATGGCAGTGAGGGGAACAGACAACAAGTGAGCATGGCATATGGGGAGCTTGTTTAATTTCGGCTCCTGTGGGGAAGTAGATTGGAGGAGGTGAGCTACAAAAGCAGAAAATGGGAAGGGGAAGGGGAAAAAAAAAACCCACACAAAAACCAACAACAGCACAACACAGCAACTGACCCCCTCCACGGGGGCCATTGGATTCAATTTGCTTTGTGGGCCAGTGGAAGCGGTGGAGAACCGAGCGACTGCAAAGAGGAACGTGCTCTCTGTGCCTCCCCGGGGTTCAGGCCTGCTTCCCCAGGCCGCCCGTCTCGCACCCGCTCTGCCCACTGCCCAGGAGGCTGGCTCCGGGAGGCGGGGCTCGGAGGGGCAGTGGGAGGCGGGCAGTGGCACGGTAAACGGCTGTCTGTTTGTGTATCAGTTCCAGGAGGAAGTTTGGCCGGTAATTTAGGGAGAGAAAAAATAGAGGTGTCTGGCTAAAATAAGAGGTTGAGGGAAGACGGGCCCCCAGTTAACCTGGCTTGCTCTCTGCTGGGAGCCTTCTGGCCCTGTGGCCTGTGCGTCTTCAGTGGCAGCCAGCTCTCTCCACGGCAGCTGCCCACCCAACCACCTCATCCTGCCCACCCCGTCCTGCCCACCCCGTCCCCTGTCCCCTCCTGCGCTCACATGGAACAGTGCGGGGACCTCGACGAATGGTCCCCCAGCCGAAGCCCTTTGTTTTCCATCCAAATGTCTTCATGATGGCCGCCTGGAACATCCCGTTGAAGGCGGCCTTAGCTGGAGTTGGTGGAGTTTCTGGCCACCGCACTGAAATGGCCCGCGGCTTTGATCAGCCAGTGTCCACATTCCCACAGATGTGCCAAGTGCACTCTGCTCCCCCCCTCCCCCCCGCATCTTTCCACTGTGCCATTGCTGGGGGCCTTTGGCGGGGAGATTCCTGTCCCCCAGAGAAGGCTGTGTAGCACCCCGGACGGGGGCCTGGGAGAGACCCAGGAGCCTCAGGCATCCCCCTGGCCCAGGGGAACAGAGCGGCTCCCTGCCCCTGCAGATAACCGGATTAGGTGGCAGAACGGGGCAGAGAAGCGCCCTGAGGGGCCCTGCTTGGGAACTGGGGCTCCCTGGCCTGGGGAGAGGGCTGCCCCCGTCATCACCCTAAGCCAGTGCCTCTGGCGGGGCATTTGCATGTGCGTTTGCTGCCCTGGATGCGGGGAACCGGTGGTGGGAAATGCTGGCGGGGGAGGTTCACATGGGCCGCTGCTGCTCGAGGCTCCAGGCCATGCAGCACAGCGTGTCCCCGGCTGTCTGTTGGAGGTTGGGCTGGGGCCCCTCACCAGCAGCCCCGGAGGGACCCCCTCTCCTTCCTGCGCCAAAGCAGCCTTTGCCCGAGTGTGGCCGGGCGGTGCGAGCCCAGCATCGCCACCGGCCGCTGGGCACCCAGGCGCGGCGCGGCCGCCCACCTGGTCCACTGGTCCAGGCCTCCTCTTAAAAAAAGAAATGTGGTACCCCCCCCGCCCCCCCGCGCTGGCTTTCAGGGGCAGGCTGGCGGTTTGATCTCCCCTGAATGCTGTCCCCTTGTTTGCGCTTGGGATTCTGAGAAGATTCGGGGCATTGTCCAGGGTGGCGGGATGTCGGATTGATTTCGGGGCCTTTGTGTGGACGCGGGGCTCCTGAATGAAGCTGTTATGCGCGTCTGGGCTGGCGGGCAGGCTGTCCGGCTGCAAGCTGGGCCTCCCTTTGTTGTGGGGGCCTCATTGAGTCCACGGAAGAGGCTCATTTCAGGGTGATTTACTACCACCCAAACACCAGCTGTCTGTTGTGCTGAAGCCCGGCCCCCTCGGGGGGATCTCGTCTCCTTCTGAAGCCATCCTTCCTTTACACTTGTGATGTATTCATATTCATGTGTGTGTGTGTGTGTGTGTGTGTGTGTGTATATTCATCTTATATATTTACGTATGTGTACAAGTACATATACGTATATATGTACATCATTTTTTGTTTTTGTTTTTTAAGAGGCTCTGAGCCAAGGCAGGGGCAGGTGATGAAGTGGCCGAGCTGGGAGCCCTGTGACCAGGTTTCAGCCCAGCGCTGTCCTTCACTAGTTGTGTGACCTTGGGCAAGTCATTTGACCTCTCAAAACCTCAGTGTCTTCATCAGAAAAAAAAAATGAAAAGAGCATTCTTTTTGCTAGGAAGAAAGTCCACTGTATTTCTTGGAATATTAATGCACTTTAAAGCTATGAGAAAGAAGGAAAGAGAATGTCATGTTACCCTACTATTTTGGTAAAGCATTATTTGGGGGTAAATAAAGCCACAAGGTAAGGGAGGAGCAGGGAGCTGTGGAAAGGAGGCTCCTTGGCCTTGCCAGGCAAAGTGCCAGGTGCAGGGGTGGCATCCAAGCTCATCTGCTCCGGCTTCCCAAAGCCAAGGTCCACAGGTAACCTGGGCCATGCTATGCGGAGTGCAGTGCCAAGTGATCATCTAGGAAGGGCTCAGGAGGAAGCCTCGGACAGGGAGGGAGGTCAGGGAAGGCAGGGGATGCAGGGTGGTTTTGAGATTCAGGATAGAACTTTTGAAGAGAAAGGGCTGGGAAAGTTATTTCGAGTTTGACTGGGCATGGTCATCCCTCTCCAGGCAGCCTTTCCTGATCTCAAGGGCTCCTTGAACCAAGGAGCTAAGAGCAGGCTTGAGTGGGGATTGAGGACATGGTCGTTTGTTCAAAGGTCAGGGGATGGAGGGGTTGCCAGTCAGCCAGAGGACCATTTAGCAGGCAGCTAAGGTTTGGTGGGTCAAAGGAGTGACCCTTCCATGTGGGAGGAAAGAAATTTACCAGGTACACCTGACCTCAGGACTCGTTAGATATCGGGGGTGGAGATAAAGCCGTGGGTCTGTGATGATATCCACATTTCTGTTATATAGAACAAGTAATGGTACAACATTCATAGCATTGCTAACCTGACTCATAATAAACACTCAATGTATGTCATCTTACCTAATAATAGACAAACATGTAAATTGACTGTACCTCTGCTATACTCACAGCCTATCAGAGTGAATATTCAAATTAACCCAACAAAGATGGCAGTTAATTTGCATACATACCTGTGTCCCGGGAACATCCTTGGCACTCAGGTCACTCACTCCCAGTGGGCCATCGGAGGGGTGAGAGCCCCCTGCCCAAGCCTAAAGCCTTGCAAGCCTAAAGCCTTGGGCCGAGGCTTTAGTCTTGGGCAGGGGCTGAGCCAGCAATGGGAGGGGCAGGAGCTGAACTGGGGATTGAAGGAAGGAAGGAAGGAAGGAAGGAAGGAAAGAAAGAAAGGTCATATCCTATGAAAGACACATCTTGAAAATGCATAAAGAAAGTGGTCATTTTTTCATGGTGAAGGGACTGGAGTCCATGTTGATGAAAATACCTTGGTGGCTGCAGTGACTGGCAGTGGCAGCAGCATTGGGGTGATGGGGCTGGTGCCTTCCCCTGATCAGCCTGGTTGCCTCCCGCAGAAGGAGGCCAGACTGCAGCTTAGGCCCTCTTCCAATGGGGAACGGGCCTAAGCCATCAGTAGGACATCCCCTGAGGGCTCCCAGTCTGTGAAAGGGGCAGGCTGGACTGAGGGACCCCTCCCCAGTGCATGAATTTTATGCACTGGACCCCTAGACTCTAATGATGATCATTGATATTGCTTTTAGGTTACAAAGTTATTGTCGCAAAATGGAGAATACAGGAAAAGGCACAGTTATTTTTGGAGGGGAGAGGGCATGGATACACTTGAGCATCGTTAGGTTTTCACAGGAGTTATCTAATATCATGTCTTGGAGAACAAGGTCTGTTTGGGAATTATCTCTAGGTCCCCCCATAATGCCTGGCTCAGTGCTTACAACATGCAAAACACTTAATACATGGTTGATACCTTTATAGATTAATATATATTCTGAATCTTAACAATCAGTTAAGAAATAATCTCTTATCCTGCAGATTTTAAAGAGCACCAGTTAGTGACATATATAAGTGCCCCAGTGAAGAATAAGCAGAGGGAATATGTGCCAACAAGGGGATTGTGGTCTGTGTCTCTACGAAGATGACAGAAAATGCTCAGGGGACCAGAGAGGATCTTAAAGGTTGTTCCTGTGTCTGAGCATTGCCTTGGGGCCGGGTGAAGGACAGGACCAGCATGCCTTGGATGCATGAGGCATTAAGTTGGACTGAAGTCTCCTCATGTTTTTATCTAGTGTCTGGTGAGCAGGGTCGGATCTTGGTACAATGGTCAGTGCAAGTCAGCCCAGCTTCAACTGCTGTGCAAAGCTCTGCTCCTAGTGCTTCATGAGACAGCAGGTGGATGGGGCTCCCAGTTCCCATGACTCTGCTTCAGCCGTATTGACTCTGATTGCTTCTACATGCAGGGCATGCCCTGGACTCCAGGGTTCTGCTTCTCCCCACAAGCCTCTTTTCAGGGGTACCTTCATGACTTGGTGGGGAGGGGTGGTTTCTACTTTGTATGGGTTGACAAATCTCATGAGCTTTTTAAAGTTTAAATTTAGAACAACTATAGGCTCACACTTCTGGGCCCTGCTCCAAGAGGTGTTACATACAGCAAATACTAGAATCTCTCAGTAGTCTAGAAAAAGGAAACAAAAAAGAGGCTTGGAATCATTGGAAGAGAAAAGAAATATCTCCCTTCTTTTGCTGAGATTAAAAATCACTCGAAAGAAAGGAAGAAAGAAAAAAAGAAAGAAAGAAAGAAAGAAAGAAAGAAAACTCTGCAGAGGAAGGTGCTGGCTCAAGCCACAGGGCTAGAGAACAGCCTGGAGAAAATTCAACCCAGGCAGCGGGACTCCCAGGCCTGCTTGCTCTGCCTTTTACATGCTGTTTCATACTGCTGGTCATGGGTGAGATTAAGTAAATTAATGCCCCTCCCTGCCTCTCACTTCTCCCATGAGAAACATGAAGGTATCGGACTAGGTCAGGTGAGCATTTTACAATAGATGGTGTGCGGAACACACTTTTTCAGAACATGAAGAGGTGGTAGGGGCCAAAAAGGATTCCGTGAGCAAAAAGGATTGGGAAACACCTGGTGAAGCAAAGCTAAACAGATGTCTTTGCAGTAAGATGTTTCAAAGCCTTTAATGTGTTAATGAGCATCCTCGATCTCCAAGTGTGGTTTCACAAATCCGTTAGAGCACAAGCTGATACTTACTAGACCAGCTCTTTCGGGACCACTCCCAAGGCTGATCCAGTGTAGAAACAGACTCCCTGGCACAGGCTCAGATCTCTGGGTCGGTGGGCCTTTGACAAGATGTTGCACTGATTCTTCGGGCCTCCGAGGCTGGCTGGGGTTGGGATACAGGAGGAAGAGGAAACTTTGTGAAGCACAGATTCCAGTAAGTGTCTCCTCTCTCCTTCCCCTTCACCAAGAGAGAGCAAGGAAAGAAAGAAGGGAGGGCATCTGCTAACTTTGGAGAGGGGGGCATGGATATCTTCCTCTGAGTTAGGAAGATCAAAGGCGATCTTTTTGTTTCCTCATTGATCAGGAAGAATGAGATTTGGAAATGTAGGTCTGGGAAAGCGGGGAGCAAACAAGAACACGTGTTTACATTTTTAGAGGAGGAAGGGGAGGAGGGCAAGCAAGAGGATATCAGAACGTTGTGGTCTCATCAGCTTTGGCCTCATTGCTTTTATTGAGCAAACACATCAGGATGGTTCTTGTTCTTGGTCAAGCCTCAAGTAGCTCAAGAGCACATGGTTTTGCAAAATGTTGATTGATAGCACAAGCTCAACCTGAGACTATACGAGATGCTTCTCAGAAAAACAACGGTCTATGCGTGGGCATCGTATGCATGTTCATGCGTGCACCTCAAAGGCATAATGCAGGTAAAGGAAAGTGTTCCGAGCTTATTTAGCCCCTACCTAATTGGGTTGGCATTCCTGGACCTCAGATCCAGAGTTCAGATCTGCTTCTGATAAGCTGCTTTTGGCAACTGACAAGGTGTCTGTTACTTATTGGGCAATGCAGGATGGATCATGTAACGAGACATATTTGTATTCACTGCCTGGGCATGTGAGAGGACACACAAGAAGACACAGGCTGATGAAGGAAGGTGATGAACAAGTATCTCACTGGGCTGCCATGGAACCCTTGCTAGCTCTCTTCACACCATCCACGTTCCCTTGTTTTCACCTGGACCACTGAGACTCCCCTGATGGTCAGCAGAATATGTAGTTATTTTGGAGGGAAAGATGAATGCTTCAGGGGAGTTGCCATGGTGATGCACTATGTACACTGAGCAGAAACCTTAGGATCTCCAAACCTTCTTCTCCCTCTTCATCACTGGAAGCAATACTCCTCCAGGGCTGGCACTTGATAATACTCATGACCCCTCTGCAGCATTTAGAAGGTTATCACCATTTAGTTCTATTCTTGTCACTACCCCTCTCTGAGGAGATGAGTATAATTTGACTCATCTTACAGAAGAGAAAGTGAGGCACAGAGAAACAAATGTCACTTCTGGATTCAGAGAAAAAAGTCACACTGGAGCCAGTGTGTGCTTCCAATTCTGAAATTCTGTGATGTCGTTAGAAGGAAATGACCGAGGATGAAGCCCTCTCTCTATCCAACATACCCCAAGCACTGGCTGCTCTCCGTTTAACCCACCCCTTTTCAGGAGAGGAGGAATAATTGGGGAATGTAAACCCTGGGAATCCAAGCCTCTCATTAGATCCTAAGGAAACAATTTATTCTTTTACCAAGAAAGTATGGAGGATCTAGGCTGACCTTGGCTAGGCACGTAAAGAAAAACCAATATATAATGTGTGGGTCCTTTCCTAAAAGAGCTTGCAGTTTGTTAAGAGATGAAAGATATACATATGAAAAGTGAAATGCCACGTATCTTCAAATGTAAGATGCCACAGACTGTGAGACAATCTCAGAGGTGTTAGAAATGAAAAAATTGTACATCTTAGAATCAGTGGGATATGGTAGTAGTATGAAATCTAGTGCTACTCCCAAAATAATAGGAACACACTATTAAAGAGCCCTCCCAGGCCTTTGTTTCAGTCTTCCACCTGTAGGAAATCCCTTCCTCATATTCCTGAAAGATGGGCATTGCCTTCTTTATCCCATGACCAATGTGACCATGAATGACCCAGACAAAGATTTTAGGTGAGCATGAGCTGGTGGTATTAGAGGCAAGGCAGGTGGTGCAGCAAGACACATGTCCTGGGTGGAAGTCAGGGTCAAGTGTCTGGGACAAAATAATGGGACATTGGTGATGGTGGTGGGTGGTGGACCAGGGAGAGCAGGGTGAGGAAGGAAGGGAAGAGAGCTAAGTCACAGTCATGAATGGGAAGGCAGTCCGGAGTCTTTGAGAGACCTGGTAAAGAAGCATGGCGGAACTCCTGGAGAAAATTTGAGGTGATCCCCTTAATTATGGCAGGCAAACCTGGTTATAGGTAGCTGTTGAAAGGATGCTGGACATCTGGCTATCTGCCTCCCATCCCCAAGCAGCTCAAACTTTTAGAAAGTTATTTCTTACATCACAGTGACATGTTTTCTTCCTGCATTCCCTGTAGATTGCCTGTGTGCAGTTTCTTTAAACTGTATACACTACGTCTTTCCTCCCCTCCCCACTCCACCAAGTCCACAAGACTTTTCCTGTATATGAAGGTAGCCCTGCCTTAGTCTTCTCTTTGTTCAACAACCTTTATTTCTTCGTTTCCAGTCCCTCTGAAGGTCTTCCTTAGTAATGCTTCTTGAGTGAGAGATACTGCGTCTAGGAATGTCTTATTTAAATGCAACTCAAATATGAATAAAGTGGGATCCATTCCTCCAGGTATAGTCTACTCAATGTAGAGCATGGTGGGATTTGTGTAGAATACTTTAGTTGCCATACTATGTGCTAATAACTTAAACCTGACCAACTTCATTCATGCTAAGTTGTTTTTGGATCAGCATCTCAGCCTGTGGAGAAAGTTTCAAATGTATTACCTTTTGCCCCTTATTTTGATTATTCCTTTCCATTTTATGTAATCAGGGGAGCTGACTTAAAAAGCAGTCTTTTATGAATTCATTTAAGTAGTTGATGGGGATATTGAATAGAGCAGGTTAAGGAGTCTGGCCATTATGATAGAGAAATCCCCGTATGTCTCTGATCTTGACTTCTTAAAATGAGCACCACATATTCGTAGTAAACCACATATGACATAGTAACCCACACTGATCCCAGGGAATGGGACTCCATCTAGAATTGATCTAGACAACTCAGGAATCTATGTAGATCCAGTCACCCACATTATTGTGAATGTTGTCACTGTGGTTATCCTTGGCTTTCTGTCCCCTGTTGGACTCTGCATTTTGGTTTCATGCAGCTGTTGCTGACCTTGATGAGCAATTTTGGATATGGTTGTTCCTGTTTAAACCTCGAATACCTCCCCCAGGTATGATTCTGGAATTTACGATGACCAAAAATATGTTGGGGTTTGGGACACACTACTGTTGATGGGAGTACTGTAGTGTGTCCCTTGGCATCTTTGCTGACTTTCTTGAAACTATCCATATTGCCGTATGCCTTTAATTCACTGAAAAATAAGAAATCCTACCTGGTTTGTGACTGAGGTTACAAGATCTCGGTATGCCTGGGTTTATTTTGTAAAGTGAAGGATTTTGACTAGAATAGGTTTTCTGAAAACATCTTCCAAAATGAGATGTTGCTAGGTGTTAAGTTAAAAAATAGGATAGGAGGAAAATCCAATGGTTAAGCTTTAGAGATGCTTGACAAAAAATTTAAACAAGTCACTTTATAAAGCATTTCCTAGCGCCTTCCATGTGCTAGTGAGCTTCATGAATAGCGAAGAGTGAGCTATAGTGTGCAGTTTCCTCAACATTTATTTGTGGAGCACCATTGGTTGGAATGGATACACTATGGCACCCCTTTTGAGAAACACTGAGCCAGCTGGTCTCTGCAGAATCTTTAAGGATCTCCATGCTGACAAGCGCATTCTTCGCCCAGAGAGCCCGGAGCTGGATGTGAAGGGCAGGTCGCTGCCCAGTCATCAGCCAGGCTCTGGTGCACACCGGAGAGCGTGTCCTTCTGCTGCGGTTATTACCATGCGGAGGGCATCTCCTGGACCACTCCTGACATTGAAGAATGGGAGCAATTCCCCGGACGTGTCTCTTCCACCATTTGCTTCCTCTACTGCTGTCCCTCCCCGCCATTCGGGGCATCTGCCTGGTGAAGCTCATTAACCTCTTAATGATGCAATATCCCTTTCCATATAAGCCTCTGTCCTGAAAATGGGCCGCTTTATGTGCTTCCCAGGAGGAGCGCTTTCGCTCAGGGGTTGCTCTATGAATTGGAACTTGTCCCTCTGTGCTGGGAGAGTGATTGGCATTCTGTCTCTGGTGCAGGGGCATGCTTGGGGGAGTTCTGGGGGAAAGCGGTGTGGATTTTTGGAATTTTCAGAATGATGGTACTGATTCACAAATATGACGTTTTGGTACCCTGATGATTGACAGAGCCCTCTAAATCCATTTGATAAAAGGAAGATATGATGTGTTTTGTTCTTTTTGGGAGGAAAGTGAGTATATGATTTAGTTCACACATCTGACTCCTGAGTCATGTAAATAGTTTCTCGCATGAGCCCCTTTGATTTGGTTCAGTAGATAGAGGGCAGTGAGGAAGGGGATTTGAATTCATGTCTTCAGTTCTCCAATGCCATAACTCCCTTGCCCCTCTGTTCTGCCCTGAGTTTGTCGTTAGGGCCAGGAAAGTTGGGTTGGCATCTCATTCTGCAGCTTACTAACAGGGTGAGTGATCCTGGACAAGTCACTCAATCTCTGATCATTTCCATCAGTGAAGTGTGATGGGAATTAAAAACTCTTAGTCTCCGTTAGTCGTTTCCCAACGATCTGTGGCCCCAGATATAACCACACTCTTGCCTGGACCTATCAGCAAGCATTATATGGAGCCGGCCCCTATAGCTAATGCCAGCTCTCTAAACACACCCACTAGACATGGGCGCACAGATTCACGCATGCATCCGCACAGGTATGCATGAACCCACGTGCTCTGTATCTCCTGTCAGTCTCCACTAGGCGTCATGGGATCGTTATATGCTAATAATAATATGCTAACATCTATCCAACACCCGCTTTGTACTCTATTCGCAACATCTCACTCAATCTTCTCAACAGTTCTGAAGGCGGTCTTTGCCAGAGGACAGAGAGACGGAGGGAGGTTCCGCAGCTTGTCTGAGGCCGTTCCCGCCCAGAATCCGGGCTCTGAACCACTCTGTCCTAAAGTAGAGGGAAGCGACTTATAAACCATCCGGTGCTCTGCAGGTGAGGGACCGTTGCTGTGGCTGCTAACCCTCTCGTAATCTGAAATGCGCCCAAAGGATAATGAGGAGAATCAAAGTCTCAAGGCACCCCGCCACATCATTGGTGTTCATTAGGGAAATAGGTGTCTGGCCACTCCAGTTCTGTCTGGAGGTGGGGTTGTTACATGTTTCTCTGAGGTTCCTGAGGTGGAGGAGAGGAAAGGGGTAGAGGAACCCACAGTGTGACTCTCCGCATTGCTGAGAGAGAGGGCTGGGAAGTTTCAGATCCCCATCTCTCCCATCTGTCACCTCCAGAGAGTCCTGTTGGAGCTGGTATCTGAGCCAGGAGGGGGTCACCTGGGGACAAAAAGACTGAGGTAGTGGATGATGTCAGGACACCACGAAGTGCAGGGACCAGTAGGACCTACTCCTCAGCTTTAGTCAAGTGAGGAGATGATCAATAAATCAGTCCTTGGGTCATCCCCTTGTCTTTTCAGCACTTTCCTTGCAGCGAAGAAGCAAACTATAGCTGAGAAGAGATCTTCGGACTTAAATCTGAAGACTCCAAAAGTCAAAAGTCACAGGACTAAAATAGCTCTTTCTAAAGATCTTGCTGTTTATTTAATAACTTGCATCAACGAACCATTGCATAACCTTGACGATCTGGCCTTTCTGACCGCCTCTTTCTCTTTCTTGTTGGGCCATGGGGATGGTTTCATGGGAAACTATGTGCCTGGGTTCCCACCAATGCTTTCCATGTAAGGAAATAAATACATACTTGGGTTTAGGGCCGTGTGTTCCATTGTCTACTGATGAAAAGGTGCCGTGTGTGTTCCTCAGATGCTGTATTTATGTGATGTTGGATTATGTTCTAAACTCAAACTCTCTCCATAACCAGTTTCTCTCAAAGGAACACTTTTCTTCATCAGAACATCTGAACTTAGGCCTTTCCAAACTGGAGAACATCATCTTTCTTCCATTTGGTTTGCAGTTGGTGGATTAGATCTTTGGGTCTTCACATGGAGAACTCGTGTTGGGATTAGGCTGTCATGATGGCCAGAAAAGGTGGCGGCTTCTCAATCCTGTCGGTGGCGGTCCATGGGCAGGGATCACTGCCCCTCTGTTTTATTTCAGGAGGCGTGTTTTCAATCAGCGACTGTGAGGCTCTGCAGTCGCCCCTCAGAAATGCCAGGTTTGCTAAGCTTTACTGCGTGGGGGATGCTTCAACATGTAAAACATAATCCGTCCCTGAAACCTTAAATTATCCAAACTGAAAGAACTTTCCGGGTTTAACTGGCTTTTCTCAGTGAGGTGGTTTGTTTTCATTTGCTTCATTTCTCCGCTTTTTGGCCTTTGCGCTCTCTCTCGTCAGTTTCGTTCCTTTTTAAAGTCAGTTTCACCTCTCAGTTCCCTTCTGTCACCTCAGCCTTACAGAGTTTCATTTCCCCACCTAGCGGGATGGGGCGAAGGGGGTCTTTATCATTCATTCTAAAATAGGAAGATCCTCCTGAAATATGACCAAACTGGAAGGCAATAAGGGGAAGGCAATTTGATTTCAGAACAAATCACCTGTTGGAAATCTTTGACCCTCGTTCCTCAGCTACACAGAATGTAGTTACTATGGAGATCATCCTTCTCAACTCTGGTTTCACGTTGGAATCCCTGGGAACTTAAAAAGAAAAGCCTGATGCCTGTGCATTATCCCCTGCCAATTAACTCGGAAATCTAGAAATGGGCCGCAGGCACTTGTATTTTTTTTTAAGCTCCTGCGTGTGTGGATGTGCAGCCGGGTGGGAACACTGGCCCGGATGCTGGTTGAGAACCTCAGCTCCTTGGCTGAGCCCCTTTCAGGATTATTATGCCCGTGGTGCCTGTGACTGCATCTGACAGAGCCAGTGTAATGCGCTCCCGGCCTGACGGTTACAAAATCCCTCTCCTCGCTTGGTAAATACTGTTTCTGAAATGGTCTTTGTTTTAAAGGTGATCACGCAGAATATTTCCAGCTTAACCTTCTCACAAACTTCCTTTTGTCATAGAGGGAGGGGGGCGTCTCCCTCCCAAGGCCTCACACAGCTCTCCCTGGACGTGAGGGCAGGAAGCTGGTCTGTGGGGGGGCACCCACCTCTGAGCCACAGGTGTGCCAGGGATCTAGGAGGCCCAGCCTGACCTCCCGACGGTCTCCCAGGGCCTGCCCCGCAGCCCTGCTCTGCCCTGGTAACCCAAGCTTTCAGGGCAGCCCTGGCCAGCAGAGCCAAATCCTAAATCTCAGTCAGCTGACCTCATTTCCACCACCGGAGAAAGGGATGGGGCTTGTGAAACCCCGTGGATTTCCTTAACTTTAAACACGTAAGTGCTTATTCTGAGCCATTCTGGTTTAACTCACCTCCTTTCTCCCTCCTTTTTTTAAATATATATTTTATTGATTTTTCACAGAGAGGAAGGGAGAGGGATAGAAAGTCAGAAACATCGATGAGAGAGAGACATAGATCAGCCGCCTCCTGCACACCCCATACTGGAGATGTGCCCGCAAGCAAGGTACATGACCGGAATCGAACCCGGGACCTTTCAGTCCGCAGGCCGACGCTCTATCCACTGAGCCAAACCGGTCTCAGCCTTTCTCCCTTTCTTGTCCCTCCTCTCCAAATCCTGCCAACCCGAGCATGATAGAAGCATAACATGTTTTCTAAATTAGACATGTGCTAGGGGATAACAATATATTTTTTATATTGTAATTTCACAATCAACAGATCTGGACTTTTTATTTATTTATTTATTTATTTTGTCAGTGAGTGGGGAGATAGGGAGAAGTCTGTAGAATATTTTCCAGCACACTGTGTTTTAAAGAGCATTGTATGTTGATTTCTGCACCGTGCTTTTCCAGTTTGAAAAATAAAGGACGTAACCCAAAGAAAAGAGAGGAGTCTCCAATAGGATTTAAAATATATTTATGATATTTCATATATATCAACACCGTTTCAGTCCTTTGCCAATGGCTGGTGAGTTTGATACGGTATCTGTGGTACGTGAGGTCTTTTAAATGAAGCTTATGATAAAAAAACTTGCAACACTGGTGATTATCTCTACTGTGTGCAGGAACTGGCTTAGAAACTTTCCCCGAAATTGTCCCGATTCCTCACCACAATGTGGGCAGTGCTGTTTTAATGTTACTGATAAATAAAACAAAACAAAAACTGAGGCTTAGCAAGTTTACAAAACTTGTTTAAGGTCACTCCGATAGCAAATGACAGAGGTATGAATCAGTGTAAGTTACTAGTGGTAAGTTCCACATGTTCTTGCCAGCACCCCACTAATTCTGAAGAATTGAGTAGAGTCTTGCAACCAGAGAATGTACCTTCAAAGTGGGGGCAACAGCGGGTCACAATGCTCTTACTGGGTCTGTGTTAAGTTATACCAATGTATTCTTTAAGACCGCTTACCACGTTTTTGTTAGAGATGTATTTCATGTACACATCCTTTTTGAATAGAGCTTTGATCATCATTATGGTAGCCATCTTCGAGATGCAAGAAGAAATTGATTGCCTTAGGTATATTTATTTACAAGGTGTTTTCAGTGGCCGAGTTAGGGCTGGGACCCAGGCCTTCTAACTCCCGGTCCATTGCTCTTTCCATCACTGTGCCTTGTGACTAATTGTAGGTGTTTGTGCCCAGCCTGGCCTCATTGCTGTATCCTGACTGACCCAGGCCTTCAAAGGCAAAGAGCTAGCTATATCAGGTCCATTAGGTAATGAACTGGACTGGCTGGCCAGACTGGTTTTACAAGCTTTCCCTCTCACCTTGGCCAACTCACAGTTCTACTAAGCTTCTAAACAGATTTCTTTCCCCCCCTTGCTTCAGGGATTGCTAACTTCTTTTCTCACTTCTGGCTTGCTGTCACCCCTCTAATCCTTCCATTTTAGAGCCCACCTCTTCAGGAACCCTTTCTTGATTGTAGACAATCTTGGTATCTCCCCAGGCCCTGAGTTCCCAAGGTAATGTTATCCAGGCAGCACAATTCATTTAGCACTTAGCACTGGGAGCTTTGAGCTTCCTTTAGACTCTCAAGTCTATACAGAGCTACCGATACTTGTCCATTCTTTTCTAGGTGCCAGCTATGCAGAGAGAGGTGGGAGTGGGGTGCTCAGTGTGGCTTCAAGTACATGGTGGGCCCTAACAGATAAGCATGGACCGTTTGCTCTTCTCTGGTTGATTCTGTAGTATTATCTCAACGGTTACCGGGGTCTGCTGTGAAATATATAAAAAAAAAAAGCAATTATTTAAGAAACAGGAAGGGTCAAGAGTTTCCCGTTGAGCCTGGGATTGTGGGAGTTTTGCCCAGAGAAGGAAAGCGGTGTAAGCCAGTCTCGGGGGTGGCCGAGCCAAGGATTTCAGAGTAGATTTAAAAGTTCTGTCACCATGAACAATTGACATTGGCAGAAGAAGGACATTTCTAAAGAATATCTGGGTGTCAGAATTTTAGGATCCTGCACTGAGCTCAATTATTGACTTGCTTTTAGTTCTCCAGCCCCATCATTCTGTGTTCTGACTCATTCATTCATCCTCTAAATAGTCATTGAGTATTTATGTGGGATAAGGCATAGTGTCAAGTGATACACAGAATAGAGATGATGAACATATGGGGATTGTCATAAAAAAGATATCAATTTAGTAGGATGCAAACAATCACATCTATATAATAAATGCTGTGTAGATGGGGACGAAGGAGAAGGAGAATGATTTAGACTTGGAAAGAGCCTTGTTTCAGAAATCTTAGTTGATAAACTTAGCTGTGCCTAAAAGTTACCTTACACAGGTAGAGGGAGGGAGGGGAAGCATACAGTCTGAAATTTAGGATGCGTTTCAGGTGTTGAGGGGTAAGTGAGTAACCGTATGAGTTAGAATCAATAATTGGGATTCTGAAATAGTGGGTTAGAAAAAACATTGAAGGCCAGGTCATGGAAGTTAAACGTCGATGGTCAATATCCCTTTGGGATATTTTGATGGTACAGACCAATGTGACATTGCATCCAATTTATTTTACCAAGTTTTTCACATCGAAGTTGAGAAGAGGTGAGTTGATTGCTCTCTCTAAGCTCTCTGGCATGTGGTGAGGGTCATAGAGGTGCTCAACAGGGGTGCATCTGTATTCTGTAGGTGGAAGCGAGCATCACCGGCTGTGTGCAGCATGCACCTGGGTTATGTGATGATTATTATATTGACTCTCTAAATTCTCACTGTGATCAGTTTGGAAACTCAAGAGGGATGATAGATGCCAGCAGCCGTTTAAAGCTGTGAAGCCCTTTCTCTGGTACTCTCCTGATGTATGCTGTCAGCCAGAATTTTAAAAACTCTTTGGAGAGATACTCCTGAGCTTTGACAGCATTAATTACTCCCTGACCTCTGAGCCACATTAGACACATGTGATTCTTCCCTCCTTGAAACACTTTTCCCTCAGCCTCTGGACAACACTCTGTTTTCCTCCTCAGCCTGCGTGCTCCTTTCCTGAATCTTTTGCTGGGTCCTCCCCATGTCTCTGACCTCTGAGTGTCCCAGGACTCAGTTCTCCAACCTCTTCTCTCTGGTGTACTCTCTCTGGGCACTGACTATCATGTACACACACAAAACATTCAAATGATTATCTCTACTCTGGATTTACCAGCAGAATTCAAAACTCCTATATTCATTCTATTTACCACAGGACCTGGAGTGATCCTTTAAAACACTGGTCAAATCGGGATGCTATTCTCCTCCTAACCCTCCAATGGCTCCCTATGTCCTTCCATGCCAAAATCAACTCTCTCCAGTGGCCTACAGAGTGCTCAGTGAGTTGGCCCTGTTAACCATCCTGCCTCATCTCACTCTGCAGCACCGTAGAATATTCTTAGTGTTGGTGGACCTTGGGGGTTGGCCTCTGCTCATTCCTCTGCCTGAAGGCTCTTCCCCAGACATTTGTGATGCTTGCTCTTAATCTCTTTGCTTAAATCAAAGTTATCCACGGACTTTCCCGGCCACTCTCTATAAAATAACAGATCCATGCTCTCTGACTTTCCCTGGTCCTCCTAACTTGCCTCAGGTTTATACCTCGCACTTACCTCTGTCTGGTATCCCATGCATTCTACTTGCGTAATTGTTTATTACCCGCCTTCCTCTGCTAGAATGAAAATGCTTGGAGGGCAGGGTTTTTGCTGTGCGCACTGGGGTGTCATTGTGCCTAGAATACAGGGGGAGCTCAGTAACTATTTGTAAACTAATGCATAAAATGATCTTCTCTAAAACACAGGCCTCAGAGAGTCTGAGAGAGGATCTGGCCCAGGATAAACTTTGTCCAAGGTCACATCAAAGGATGGTCCTCAAGGTGGAAGTCTTGGATAAGACCACGTTTTGCTGCACACAGCATTTTAAGATTGGGGAGCAAATCTCACAAACCAGTTTTCCCATATTTTCTTTTTTAAAAAAAAAATAATATATTTTTATTGATTTCAGAGAGGAAGGTAGAGGGAGAGAAACATCAGTGATGAGAGAGAATCATTGATTGGCTGCCTCCTGCATGCCCCCCACTAGGGATCGAGTCTGCAACCAATCAGGGCATGTCCCTGACTAGGAATTGAACCTTGACCTCCTGAGCTATGCCAGCTGGGCAGTTTTCTTATATTTTTCAATTGGTGCTGCTAGCTTACCTACGAGATGGAAGTCAAGATCAGCTGTAGTTCTGCCATTTAGGTGGTTGATCCATTTCACTGTCTGCAAAACTGGGAAGGATATCTGTTCAGTCAGTTTAGTTTTTCCTTTGGCCCAAGATAGCGAAATTGAGTTTTTGTTGTTTCTAGCTTTACGCAGGTATTTTATGGATGGATGTGAAAGCATTTGGCTTTATTTGTGGGATGGTTTCTTATTTTATCCTCTCTTGTTTATGCAGGTTTTTTGTTTTATTTTAATGTGATAAATGGCCAGCAACTTCCCTGAACTCTGTGCAAATGGTATCCAGGCTACAGAATAATTATTTAGTGAATGGCGGTTCTAGTGTAAGTTGGTGCAGATCAAATTAATCATTATTAGTCATGCCTTCTCTGATAGTAACCTCATCCCTTGCAGACACGCTCCTCTTTATGAAGAAGTATTAGCTGCGAGGAATGGCTGGGCCCCACTCTGGTTACACTGTGCTGTGACTTTCTCCATATCTCGGCAAGGGAGATAACAATATATATCCAGACTAAAACAAACAAATAAACATAAACAAACAGATAAAGCCACCCTTGAGGTTTCTCACTCTCTCTCTCTCTCTCTCTCACTTTCCTATGCTACTCACCACAGAACTCAATATTGACAAGAAAAGAAAGGAGCAGTATGTTGCCCTCTCAAATAAGACAAAATCAATGATTATAATGGCAATCTGTGGTGTTTTCAACCTGTGTCCAAGGCTTTCTCTCCTGGTTTCCCTGCCAATATGTAGATCTAGGGGGCAACAGTCTCCAAACCTCCAAAATCCATACTGTCTGAAAGGTGTTTCCCCATTGTGTGTGTGTGTGTGTGTGTGTGTTGGATTCCAACAGGGTAAACTTTGTGCCTGGGGGTAGTTATAAAGGAGCCCCTTTTCACTGTCAGTCCAGATTGGAATGGAGCATATTTGGAAAATAGAAAAGACTGAGATGGGCAGGCAAAGTACAGGAAGTCAGGGGACCTGTCCTCAGTTCTTGTGATGGAAAGCTCTTAATTTCTTGGGGCCTCAATTTGTCACATCTGTAAAGTGGAATGGTACTATGGAATATTAGCCTGCAAAAGGAGGGAATTTTGATACATGCTACGACATGGATGAACCTTGAGGACATCATGCTCAGAGAAGTAAGCCAGTCACAGAAGGACAGATACTGCAAGATTCTACTCCTAAGAAAGGTACCTAGAGGAGTCAAATCCGCAGAGATGTAAAATTTATCGGTGGTTTCTAGGAAATGGGGCAGGGATGGAAACCAAGGCTCAGTGGGTCTATAGAACATTTGGGAAAATAGAAAAGACAGAAAAGCGAAAAGTTCCGTGGATGGATGGTGGTGGTGCCTGCATGACAGGGTGAATATTGCCTGTGAACTGTACAGTTGGAAATGGATAACACGCTAAATTTTGTATTTTGTGACACCTATCACAATTGAAAAATAAAAATGTTAAAAATAGAAGAGGAATAAAAGAAGCCGTTCAAGAGGAATGAGCTGCCCCAGGAAGGAGTCACCTCCTTGCACGCTGGGGGTCTGTGGTGGGATAGGTGGGGGAGGGAGAGGTATGGTCCTGTACAGGGGGCCTTCCTCCTTGAGAGATGTGGGATGACAGAACTCCAAATGGTCTTCCTTACCAAGTCTCTTTCCCTTCCCCTTATCGCTGTCAGGACTGTTTTCTTTCAGTTCCCTAATCCCAAAGTGATTATGGGGAAAGGTAGATCAGAGAAGGCATTGCCTTCACTTGGGAGAGGCGTAAGGACCCAGGAACGAGGACAGAGGTGCGCCTCCAGACCCGGGGTTGTCATTTGAATGCAATGTAGAGAACACATGGCACTTTGAGAGGGGATTCTGAATCAGTGTCTCTCCTGGTGACGATGACAATGGCTGGCTATATCCTGGACTGCCTGTCCAAGACCACTGGTTTCAATTTGCAATGAAGCCTGTACCAGGGCCACTGACTTCCTATAGACTGCAGTTGGTTCCCTGACTGCAGTAGTTACCTGGGAGCCTTTCAAAATACAGATGCTCAGGACCCACTCCACATGAACGGAATTAGGACACACACACACACACACACACACACACACACACACACACACACTTTTAAGTGCCCCCGGTGACCCAGCTGAACAGCCAGCTGGGAAGCAAGAAGAAATAGGCAGTCCCTTGCAAGCTAGCCAAGCCAACCCCAGCCATATAGTGGCTTCTCGTTAATGGCCTTGGACTTCCCAAAGGATATTTTCCACATTTCCCCAGGCAGAGCTGGGATCCCCACAGAACTGGACACAGGGACAGAATGGGGATCCCCAGAGCTGGGGAGGTTGGGAGCCCTTTCCCCCTGGTGCTTAGTGGGGTCACTCAGGCCTGGGAAAGAGGGAAAGAGTCAGCGGAGGGTGTGTTATCATCAGCACGTGACCCTTTCCACTCTTTCCACTCTTATCGGAATCTGCCTGGGTATTTCCTGCTGACAGGCCCCGGGGCGCAGCGAGAACTGAGGCCGGGCCAGCTGGGAGGGAAGGGAGGAGCTGTGGATTCAATACCAGCTCTGTGATCCCCCCGCCAGGGACAAATATTGGGTCTTGCAGCTTCTACGATGGCGCAGACATCCTAAGTGCACGATTCCGGGGAGAGAGTTAATAAAACCTCCTGATACCTGGCCTCGCTGGTAGCATTTGTTTGTCTAGCAGGGAGGCTGTGTGCTGTTCATACAGCGCTGGTGTTAGGTTGACATTTGTTTTGACCTTTAAACTTTCTGCTTCCTCCTTCCCTGTCCTCTCCCCTGCTGGCCCCCCACCTCCTGTTGTTCCTCAGCCAGCGAGCTTGATCCTCTGTGACCCCGGCTTTTCCAGAGGTTGCCTCTCCCAGGCTTGGGACTGGGTGGGGTCCAGGTTTTTCCTACCTTTTTTTTTTTTTTTTCTGCGCAGGGGTCATCATGTGACTGTACAATTATTGTCTGGGGGCATTTCACATGTGGGGAGTGGGGAGCATTTTGTTTTTTCTTTAAATAAGAAGAGGAAAAGAAAACACCTCCAGCATTGACATCTGCCTGGGGAGCGAGGGTTGGGCCTCCTGCCTTGGCTGGAGAAGGCTTGCATCGCCTCTGGAGTGTGGCCCGGACCCAGCGGGGATAGAAAGGGGGGGGCGGGGGGCATATCCCCAGGAACGCAGGTGCTTGCTGGGAAAAGGCCTTTCGTGGTTATGAAGCTTCTTCATGGCCTGAGGGTGTTTTCATAAGGGTGTCACCGCAGGGCTAGAGGAAAATTCCACAGCGCTGCCTTTCTGTTCTTGGTTAGTCTCCCAGGTTGCTGTGTGTCCTGCGGAAGCTCCCGGGCTTTGCACTCAAAGGGACACAAGCTGGGTTTGAATCTGGCTCCACTGAATGCCATTGGGCCACCTTACATAGGTCACGTGATGTTTCTTTACCTCATTTTTTTTTCATCTGTTTAATGGGATTCATGGGGACCTATTTAGAATTAAGTACAGTGATACATACAAACATGCCTAGAATGTACCTGGATAAAATAGACATCCAAAAGCCATTAGACCAGGGGTTCTCAACCTTCCTAATGCTTTGACCCTTTAATATAGCTCCTCATCTGGTGGTGACCCCCAACCATAAAATGATCTCCGTTGCTACTTCATTACTGTAATTTTGCTACTGTTATGAACTGTATGTAAATATCTGATATGCAGGATGTATTTTCATTGTTACAAATTGAACATAATTAAAGCATAGGGATTAATCACAAAAACAATATGTAATTATATATTGTGAAATATTTATTTCTAATGGCAAATAAATGAAATTTTGTCTTGAATCGTGGTGTAGCATGGGCAACAGTCTTCATATAACAACAGTAAACTACATTGCTACATTTTGCTATACCAAGGAGCAGTCTGTTGGTTCCTAAGACCATGGGAATTATGTGTTTTCTGATGGTCTTAGGCGACCCCTGTGAAAGGGTCGTTCGATCCCCAAAGGGGTCGAGACCCACAGGTTGAGAACTGCTGCATTAGACCTTGCTGCTATGATTCCTCCTTAGTGTCTTCTACCTGAAAGACTTTTTAGTTCTGTTGCTGTTTTCAGAATGCCATTGGGCTTTTGAATGCGAGGAGTTTGCCTTTGGTGTGGAAATTATGTGGGAGAGGTTCCTTTGTTCTTTAAATTCCTTTTCTTGATCACTGTTGAAGACCAGAAACACTTCCTTCATCAGCTGCTCAGAATGCATTGTTTCTCTCCCCATCTTTCCTCCCCACCTACTCCTGTTGACTAGGGTTCATCATTATCCATGGATGGTCTCTGGTGATTTAGAAAAAGTAAATGTAGAAATGGGCTGTGGAGGAATCCACTCACTAAGGGTGACCCTAGCTCTCCCACCATAACATTTGTGGGGGCCCTCTCACCGCTACATTTCAGAGAAAGGATGTCTATAGAGGGGACCCTGGAGGGTTTCAGCTCCCACCAGTTAGCTGCAGATACGGCCCTCACAGCCTCACCGAGAGGCTGGCTCACAGCCACACACACAGGAAGGGCCCCGGAGGAAGCCCGAGCACATTCTGCAGTGCTGGCTGGGGGGCCGCAGGGCCTGCTGGTGACCGGCCCACTCCTTCCCAGCAGGCAGCACTCTGAAGCTTTGTTTTAACACATCTTTGCTACAGCGACAGAAATTTGCTTTCTTCTGACTCCCAGAATGTAGAGAAGTGGTAGATGGGATGTTTGTAGCTTCACTTTTTAAATGTTTATTCTCCACTGATGGAAACCAAAACCAAAATAAACAAGTCAATGAAGACCCAGTTCAACCACCAGGGCCCTGCAGGCTGAATGGAGAGAATGAATGTGTGGCCTTAAGCTACGTTTATATGTCAGATTCCAAGGAAGTCTTAGTCCCTCCTACCCCCCTCCCCCTTTTCTGAATGTGTGTGTATTCATTTCTTTCTTGGCATAGCCGGGTAAGGTGGAAGGCCCAGCTCCTAGATGACATGCTAACACAGTGGTCGGCAAACTCAGAGCCAAATATCAGCAGTACAATGGTTGAAATTTCTTTGGAGAGCCACATTTTTTAAACTTAAACTTCTTCTAAAGCCACTTCTTCAAAAGAGACTCGCCCAGGCCGTGGTATTTTGTGGAAGAGCCACACTGAAGGGGCCAAAGAGCCGCATGTGGCTTGCGAGCCGCAGTTTGCCAACCACTGTGCTAACATATTTCTGTTCTGCCGCTGCAGCCACTTATAGGTGTCTGGGGACAACATGGCCATTGCCTCAGATTGAAAACAAAAGTTTGAGCCAGTGATATATCAGAGTTAGTGAAGGGGAATGGGAGAAGGAGGAAGAGAGGCTGAGGATTTATGCACTAATTTGTGCTAGAAATGGGCTTGGTTTGCTATGGGCTGCCGCTGTGACTTTGAACATGTTCCTCTTAAATGGACGATAGCCTTTACATGTAGGCATGAGTCAGGGTTGTCTCAGAGTGAGGGGTGAGGGCATGTGAAATCATTCTGTCAGGGAACTTTATTGAAATATACATTCCTGACTGATATCCTTGGACTTATCTTCCAGGAAATTGTGTGCGTGTGTGTATATGTGTGTGTGTGTGTGTGTGTGTGTGTGTGTGTGTGTGTGTGTATGAAAGACAGAGCAAGAGAGAGAGCGAGAGAGCGAGAGAGCGAGAGAGAGAGAGAGAGAGAGAGAGAGAGAGAGAGAGAGAAAATGTGTGTGTGTGTTTCCTGGATGATGCATCTTATAAAAGATCTCCAAAGACATTTTGATGACACATTTCTGGTATGTACCCTGTGCCAACCTAAGCATTAGAGAACCGCTGGTATAGATGAACCACCCAACTATGACATGTGCAGGATCTTAGTAAAAGTTGTCATACAGAACGTGACTTGGCAGTAGCTGATTTGTGGTTAGGCTGGGAATACCTGGGATTATGCAAATGTGTAATGAGAGGTAATTTTGAGGTCATGTAATCTAACTCTATCTCTATAGATATTCTGGGAGAGACTTGTCACCTTCAGTTTTAACATGGTATAAAGTATGAATGGGACCAAGCCAGAGTTTAAACTTGGGCCCTCTGATCCCAGAACTCACACTCTTGATGCGTAGGCACCCAGACAAATGATAGTAATCTCTTAATTTGAATGAAATTTATGTCTCCAGATATTTAACAATAGATTCGTGATATTCTATATTTTTGCTTGTGTTGTATTCTAAGTCAGATTACTTCAAAGTTGATAGCATGCTTTTCAGAAAGGACAATGCCAAGGATAATTCACCTGGAGGTGAATTTATAATTTTTTGAAAATGAGAACGCTTCTACGTTTAAAAATCAGGGCACTTTGCCTTGCTAGTGGAAGTCTCTCCAGAAATTAAATTTTTTAGCCAGTGGCCTGGGTCTTTTTTCTTTTAATTGCTATTGGGGAAATAATTTCAATTCTTATTCTTTCAAAAAATGTTTGACCAATTACTATATAGAGGCTCTGTATGAGGTCCTACACATGTTTGAATAAGATGCTCTCCCGGTCTTCAGAGAACTCACCATCTTCTGGGAGGAGAAACAGACAACTAAATTAACATGGATATGTTTATGTGACAAATGTAGTTAGCAGGATGTAGAAGGTGCTATAGCAGTGGTTCTCAACCTTTCTAATGTCGCGACCATTTAATACTGTTCCTCATGTTCTGGTGACCCCCAATAATAAATTTAATTTTGTTGCTACTTCATAACTGTCATTTTGCTACTGTTATGAATCGTAATGTAAATATCTGTGTTTTCCAATGGTCTTAGGTGACCCTGCTAGCATTGCTCTACCTGTGGGTTATGACCCTGCTGTAGAGCCTAAAACCATCAGAAAACACAGATATTTACATTATGATTCATAACAGTAGTAGAATGACAGTTATGAAGTAGCAACGAAATTAATTTTATGGTTGGGCGTCACCACAACATGAGGAACTGTATTAAAGGGTCGTGGCATTAAAAAGGTTGAGAATCACTGTGCTATAGGAACATAGCCAGGGAAATTAGGAAGGTTTCCAGAGGAGTTGACATAAGGTTGTGACATCTAGAGTTCTCTCTGTTTCTCCTTGTGTATTTGCAAGAATTCACTACTTAAGTTTTGGTTACACTTTTTCCGGCCATCATCTCCATAGCCTTATTTCCAACAAACGAATTAAATATAACTTTTGCCCACTTTTGTTTCTGACCTCTTTCTTTCTAGGAGTTTTATTTTACTTCTTAATTTCTTCACTCAATCCAAGTAATTAAAGTAGAACATAATTTTCAAATGTAGGTCAGTTTAGGAATTCCCAAGCTTGCAAAGCACCATGTTTAATCATTTCTTTTACTATCTTAGACTAAAAAATAGCGAGTCATAGAGCTTAGATTTGGAATGATGCAATTACAGACTATACGATTCGGAAGGGACACTAATGGCCATCTTACCGACTGCCTGCCTGTTCTACATGATGAATCTCTGGCCCAGGAGTGTCAGTCACACAGCCAAGTAGCTTGGGCAGATCTCTGCTCAGACCACTTTTTTTTTTTTCACTTTGATCTCTACCTAAATGGTGATTGCCTCCAGAATGACCCCATCCTGCTGCTATCTCATAATTACTCTCCAGCATTCAATGAACAAGACCATTTTAATTTTTTACATGTTTTTATTGATATCAGAGAGGAAGGGAGAAGGAGAGAGAGAGAAACATCAATGATGAGAGAGAATCATTGATCGACTGCCCCTGCATGTCCCCACTGGGGATCGAGCCCTTGACCAGAATAGAACCCAGGACCCTTCAGTCTGCAGGTTAACGCTCTATCCACTGAGCCAAACCAACAAGGGCAAGGCCATTTTAATTCAATTGTCGTTACTTGCATCTCTCTTTTCTCTCTTATGAAGTTGTGAGGAATGACTATCTCTTGAGCTGCCCTGGCAGGTAAGTGGGGGGTGGGTAGTATAAACAGTCACTTCCGTTCTAAGAATGGTGTGTGGATGGGCAGTCCAGGATGGATAAGTAAGTGAAGACGTACTTTTTAGGGCACTTTCACCACGGCATTTTCTTCCCCCATCTCTTCCCTGGCTCAGGTGGCACCCAGCCCCCAGTTCCCATAATGAGCTCCTCCTGATGACAGCAGGGTACCTGCCCTGGCTCTCCCCTCCAGCGTCTGGCTATGCTTTCCATGCGGATGGCCCAGCAGACCCAGCCCAGACCGACTTTTCTTCAAAAGCCATAGAAAACATGATTTCCCAACCGGGCGGAATCCGCTCTCATTTTCGTCAGCTGCACTGTCAGGCGGAACTGTCAGGATAAGACTCTATCTAGCAAGTCAGAAACTCCCGAAGCCAGAGGGACAGGACCTTTCATGGCAAATACTAGTATTTAAGCTCCTGGGCTCCAGGGCAATTGGAAGGTGCGCGCTAAGGAGCTCTCCTCTCCCTCTAATTCCCCGCATTTATTACTTGAGCTGTGCCATCTGGCTTATCCTTTCCACCGAAGGAAGGCCTGCATTTTCATCTGTCAGCCAGGAAAAAAAGTAAAGAAATATGGAATACCCTAAGTCAGTGGTTTTCAACCTTCCTGAGGCCGCGACCCTTGCATACAGTTCCTCATGTGGTGGTGACCCCCAACCATGAAATTTTGCTACTGTGATGCATCGTGATGTAAATATCTGCGTTTTCCGATGGTCTTAGGCGACCCCTGTGAAAGGGTTGTTTGACCCCCAAACGGGTCGCGACCCACAGGTTGAGAACCGCTGTCCTAAATTATGCTGCAGGGATGTCCCTAGCACTCGGAATGTCCCTAACCCGCGCCATGTGTCCACAGATACCCGTCTAGGGTGAAGAGGGGAGACTTATATAGGATCTGGAGGACTGGAGGGCTAGTCCTGTACTTTCTGCTTCCAGTTCATTTGTGCCTCAGTTTCTACCCCGGTAAAGGGGGGAGAAAACTCTTTGCTCAGGCTATCTCCCAGGAGGCCCTGAGGATAAAAATCGGACAGGGAGGGAAGAAACGCTCCAGAGGTCAAACCAGGGCACTGAGAGTGTCCATCATGATGATGATCTTGCCGGGCCAGCAGCAGCCTCATGGGTGAAGTGGTGCCTTCTCAGCCTGGCTCACTGCCTTCTCCTCCCAAATCCCGGAGAAGCCAAGGACCAAATGGGCAATGAGCCGCCTAGCATCGCCCAGGTACCAGGTGGCAGAGCTGGGCTACATACCCTGTTTCCCCGAAAATAAGACAGTGTCTTACGTTAATTTTTGCTCCCAAAGATGCGCTAGGTCTTACTTTCAGGGGATGTCTTATTTTTCCATGAAGAAGAAGACGGTACACATTGATTGTTGAACAACAACAACAAAAAATGTATGACCTGTGTACGGTCCGGTAGTAGTTTTCATCACAAACCAGCTCACTGATGGGCCGAAGCGCAGCCGGAGCTGTTCAGGCCGTGCGAGGTCTCTTTACATCAGGAGTCAGACGCCTTATGGTACCTTTGGGGGCCTTATATTCTGGGGAGGCCTTATGTTCTGGGGAAGCCTTATTATCGGGGAGGTCTTATTTTCGGGGGGATGCTTTATATTACAGCGAGAGACAAAACTGGAAGTAGGTCTTATTTTCGGGGGATGTCTTACTTTCGGGGAAACAGGGTATTCGTCTCCTACTCTCTGACACTCCAGTGCAGCACCGGACACGTAAGAGTCATTCCATCAAACACGCTGTTAGCTTGTGGCTGTTCTGGGCGTCCTCACGGTTACACCCTGTTCCTTGTGGACCCGACTCTGCTTCCTGGCCCGGCCTGGGTCCATTGAGGTGGAACCTGCTGTACCTATTTCCCCCAGAGCAGCCATCGCCATCGCCCCCTCCCCCCTCATCCATCCCCCAATCCCTCCAGGCTTCTGAGCAGCTAAACCCAGGACACGGGAGATTCCTGGACACTAGAAAGCGGGGACCTGTGACAAGCTGAGGTAGGCCGATTTGGGGGCCGGGGATAAAAAACCCGATTTCTCACGCTCTTTGTCTCTTGGGGCACAAGGGGCACCAGTTAGTGCTTTCCACGGGAAGGCAGAAGTTGGGGAGCAGTCCCCCTGTTCCTGAACCTCAGCGTTCTATTTACAGTCTCTGGGCACAGTTCTGGAATTGCACTGACAGATTCCCCGGGGCCTGGAAATCAAGTGCCTTGTGTGTGGATGGGCCGAGGGGTGGGCTCGCAGGCCCTAAGGAGTCTTTATCTGCCAGCCCCCTCGCTCCTCCCGCCAGGAGTCAGTGCCAAGTCTGGGCTTGTTTAGCTTGGCCTGAGTTCGGACCCTCGGAGACTGAGCTGGCCTTGTATGAAGTCCACTTGCTGAGTCCTTTTGTCTGCAAGTCCAAAGTGTAAGGGCCTCTGGAGAACAGAGCACTGTTCCTCGTCTCCCTCCCCCCCCCCTCTCCTTCTTGGCGGGTGCCCTGGACACCCACTCAGCACACTCTTACAGCTGGGAGGGACCCTCATCTCTCACCATCCCCCAACCCAGGTTTGATTCTGGGCATTTTGTTAGCTCGGGCTCATGGTTGAAAAGTTCATCAGAATTTGCCAGTGCGAATTTAGGGTCCCTTGGTCAGCACATGTAGGAAGAACTCTCAGGGACAGTAACCAAAGCATTATTATTATTATTACTATTATTATTATTATTATTATTATTATTATTATTATTGATGATGTGAGTTTCTTTCTCTCATCTCATGGATTTTACTAAGAATGCAAACAAACAAACAGCCTGTATTCTATATTTTCTGGGGTGCAAGCCAGTGGTGAGATGCTATACTTTTCCGTTGGGTAACTCACTTTCTTTTATGAGCCCAAGTTTTACTGAAGGTTTTGTGTCCCGCCACCTCTTCGCTCGCTGTTATCTGGGTGCCACCCAGGAGGGCCGGGGAGTCAGCGAGGACTCCACGGGGGGGCAGAATTGTGGAGTTTGTCATTCTTGCCCAAAGCCTGGGACAGCCAGGGCTCTCCCCTCTGGAACCACCGAAGGGCCTGAGCTGCCTGCTGAGGTCTGTTTGCTTAGTCCCAGAGCATTGAATCCTGTTCAGTGTGTGTGTGTGTGTGTGTGTGTGTGTGTGTGTGTGTGTGTGTGTGTTTTTCGGGGGGAGGAGGGAGGGAGGAGCGTCACTGGGTCCGAGCCTCGGAGTGGGTCAGCAGAGTGGAAGGAAAAGGATGAGTGGCTGGTTGAGGTCTGAGGTATTGGGGTGGCCACTTAACAGTGGCCCCAGCAGCCTCCCCGCCACACCCTGCGTTAATGTTGCAGTGAGATCATTACCTTGCCGGGGTTGTTAAACGCAGTTTAATCTTCCTTAAGACAGGGCTGGACAATGTTGCTCTTGTGACTGCAGAGTCACTAGGCAGGTTGGAGGAGGCGGGTTCCAGAATTCCACCGAGAGAAAGTCACATCCCATCAGAGTCAGGGGTTCTGGGATGCTTCTGTCCCCCAAATATGCAGCCTGTCACCATCATCAGAGCCTCGCACTTGGTGGGGATCCTGGGAGGCTGGGAGACATACATGGCATCCCCCCCAAGAATGGCTGAGTCTGCAGAAGACTCCCCTCAGACAGAGCATAGAAAATACCCCAAACCAGGAGTGTGGTAGGTTCGAGAGAAAGAGATTTGCTTTTTGCTTGTTCTCCCTTCAAGAGAAAGAAAGGAGATAAAATAAAAGGAAGACCTTAACTTTCACATTCAGAAAAGAATTTCCAGGTATTTACAACATGTAAAATAAATTTTTTCATCCAAAGAAATGCATTTTTGCTACTTGGCCAATATGACTACTTGAGGTGTGTGTGTGTGTGTGTGTGTGTGTGTGTGTGTGTGTGTGTTCCGTATTAGTCTTTGGTTTCAATAGGTAGACCAAACTGAACAAAAGAGCCACATAACATTTGTTCTTTTAAAAATATTTGCCTTTTGGCCTCACTTATATATGGAACCTAATGAACAAAATAAACTGAAGAACAAAAAAGACACAGAGACATTAAAGCATGGAACAGACTGATGTGTTTCAGCCGGGGGTCGGAACAGATTAACCAGTGAATTTATACGCATATGCGTATAGCTCACGGACAGAATAGTGTGGGGAAGGTTTGTAGAGGGGGTGGGAGTGAGAAGGGGGTCAATGGGGAATGGGGAAGAGGACATAGGTAATACTTTCAACAATAAAGACAAATAGAAATATTTATTTACCTCTTAAAGGAAGGGATGGAGAGTTGAGAGGAAACAGAGAGCAATGCGAATTCTGTTAAGAATGCGAACTCAAATAGTTGCCTAGCTGCATGGATATTGCCTAGATGGGTGTGTCGATCTGCCCCTGCTGGGACTCCAGGGGTGGGGGAGCTTTCTTAAAACACTGGGATGGTTCCAGTGGAGAGAGCTGGGTAATCTTTTGGGCTAAACTCAATCAATCAGCATGGCTTGAGAGGCATACTGTGTACTTTTCCAGATGTCCTGGGGAGGCAGAAATACCCTGGGCTGATCCTCCTCTCCTGCCAGTTTATATTCTAGAGGACCCGGCACCTTTGAGGATCAGGGAATGAGGACAGACAAAGGAAGGTGGCATGTCACCTTGTCCTTAGGATAATTATGTCTCATATCTGGGCAGCCTTAATAGTTTCCATATCCATGACCTCATTTAATCTTCACTGGATCCTTACCTGAAAGAGGCCAGTGAACTTCAAAGAGCAGCTGGCATTGGAGTCAGAATACTTAGACATCTGGGATTTTCCACGAGTCAAATAACTACAAAAAGCCACTGTTTCTCCTCTATAAATGTGCTTTCCTCATCCTGGTTCTCGCTCCTCGCAGGGTTATGAAAAGGGTCAAATAAAATAATGGATTTGAAATTGCTCCATAAACTCTGGGAAACTCGACAAATATGAGATATCTTGCACATCGTTGGAGGCAGATAATAAATGTTATGCACATTTTGGGGTGAAGACTCACTATATTAATGGCAGCTGAAAGATTGGATACGTGCTCAAGGTCTCCAGGCTCATCTGTAGCAGAATCCCAGATCCTCATCCAGGAAGAGGCATTTCTAGTGTAGTCTGTGATTGTTTCAACCACTGTGGGAATTCAGATGAAAAGGAAACCAGTGAGAAGTAAATTTATGAGACAGAGTTCATAAATAATTAGTGTTCATGGAGTTCCTCAGATGCAATTTTTTAAAACTCACAAATAGAAAGATATTCCCAAGACCTATTTAGGGTAATCGTGATCCTATAACAGCACACAAATGATGGCAGTGCATCAGTGACCTACAGAGAGATCACTTACAAAAAAAGCAAGAAAAGACAAGGGTAATGGATAATAATATTGTGTAGTTTTCTGAGGCTTTCATGTAGATTATACTATTTGATCGTTTCAGAATCCTCTGATATAGGGAGGAAAGACATTTTTATCTGTCTGTCACTTTTAAGTGCAGAACCTAAGACCTTGGGGAGTTTAAAGATTTTATTCTTGTCTATAATACCTATCAGTGGTGAGTCTAGGATCAGACCTGAATGTTGAGACTTTAAATTCTTATCTCCATGGTGCTAATGCCCCCAGTGTTTTACATTAAAGTTGGGGCAATTGGTTCATTTTGCCGATACTGCAGATTTACTGTAAATTTCCAGAAAGGAGATGAGAAGCCTAGTTCTAAGCAGTCTCATGTGGAGGTGAGGGTGGGGCCCTGGCCCGGTAGGCCAGGTCCTGGAAAGCCAATGTCACGATCTTGGGTCAGTTTGTGCCGTGGTTCTCTGTTCTGGAAGATGAAGGGGTTGGACTAGATACATGGATCAACGGTGTCATAATTCTAAACTTTCTGAAAGATACGAAATAGAGGATAGGAGTTTTTCTTCATAATAAGCTGGCTCTAGTAACCCATTCTATTTTGTAGAGTACTTAAAAATTTTAAGGATGTATCATCTTATTTTATTCATCCTGACAACATTCTTGGGAGAGATTAGCCAAGGGCTGATTTTTAGGGTTTCTTCTGGCCATGTTTTTCTTTCTGTTCCTTAGACAGGCCTAGACCAGACCCTTCTCAGGACCCTTGTACTTGCTCTTATCTCTCTGACCTGCTGTGTTGTCACCTGTCACTTCTTCAGAGGGGCCTTCGCACATGCTCCTAGTTAAGGTCCCCATGGCCCAGTTCTCTATCACAGTGACCTGTTCTATTTCCTTCACAGGGTTTATAGCAGAATTATGAATAGTATTTATTTGTTCATATCGTTGTCTCTCCAGGCTGGGATTTAAATCCAGTAGAGCTGTTTCCCTTGCTCTGCATGGTATACAAAACACCCAGAGCAGTGCTTTGCACATAATAGGAGCTTAATATCTGTTGCTTGAAATAAACATCTTAGGAGAAATTTAGCACCTTGTTCAAGATTATACAGGCAGTGGGTGACCAGTTAAGGACTAGAATTCCATCTCTCTGCTCCTAGTTTACTATTCATTCTGTTGGATATTATGCTACCAAGATGTATGCATATTTATACCTGGGAGTTCCTGATGACTGCTGATAAAACATAGAAGCTTCTGTGTGAAGCTGAATGCATTTGTTAGGAGAAATGAGGAAATCCCCCAGGCTTATACCTTCAGTTGATGATAACAGAACTTTATAATCTATGTACTTTGTATAGTCAACATCAATCATCCCGTATTTGTTTAACTCATTTTTAAAGGAAGCTTATTTTGGGAGCACTTTCAATATTTTTTATTGATGATGGCTGGATGTTAACTTACATAAACCCAGCACTGTGCTTACACAGTCAGGAGAGAACATAAACAATGACATATGGTTTAGAATCCTGCAGAGGTTTTTCGCTCAGATCCAGGCCCACAGGGCTGTAGGTGTGAGATGTGAAGTTGGCGGGACATGGCTGTTCCCTCTGAGATCAGCCTCAGATGTTGCATTACAGGTATTTCCTCCATGACCTCAGTCACCCATTATGAATCTGTGACTTTATTGGCACTTGTTTTGAGGATATGGCCGAGTTGGGTGTCTCCTAGATTATCTCTTAATGGCATAGTATTTATGGCTGTGCAAAGCAAATTGCCTTTGGTTTGCCCTATGCTTTCTCTTCTGAGCACTGAGGAGATTCCTTCTGGATTACAATTTTGAGGGTGAGCATGGCTGTGTTTACTGACTTCCTAGTCTCTCCAACTTTTGGTATCTTCACTCAGCCTCCCCCTTCCCTATGGAGACCAATGGTATCAATCTATCTATCATTTTAAGACCAATTCTTCAAGTCCTTGTTGATTTTAGGTGTAATTCTTCCTCTCTGTTGTCTTCTTGTTGAGATACAACATCCCCAAGAACACATGACATGTTAGGTTAGGGCTAAATATGGTTTCAGAAAATGACAGGTCAGCGCTGACTTTTTCTCTTATGTCTTGAGTGAGATGCCAGAGATTTTGCCACTTTGGATCTTGTCAGCGTGGCCCACTCTTAATTGAACAGACAGCCACATTGTCCTAGAAGTGTACTGCAATAACCCCCAACCTAATACATGTATGTTTGCAAACTGAGCACTTTTTTTTTTTTAGCTCTTTCCTTTTCTTCAGTCTTCCAAGACTTTCCTATTTCCCTGTTTTTACATATGACCTTCTATGGATTTTCATGGGAAACTTCTTTCTCTAGATACTTTCTATCTCTCAGCCCACCGATGAGTTTTTAGAGGCCACTGAGGAGACATGTAGAGATATGTCCACTCTTTATTTCCTGTCTCAAAGCCAATTGCTTGTCTCCTCTATTCCTTGGAAATGCAATATTTTAATAGTTCTTGGTTGATATCCTTTTCAACATGTTTGAAATCTACAGAGTTGACATCCTGCATTTCCCCTGTAATACATGCTCATTGACTCATAAAGAACACAGTATCCTAGACTTTTAGGGTTGATACTGATGTCAACCCAGAATTAGACCCACATTCTAGCATTCACAGAAATTGCAGCCAGTTTTAAGGCTTTTTTGATTTTTTTTTTTTAAGAGCTGCTTATTTTTCTGCACCACCCTTTCTGGCATCACTGTGTACTGTTACATGGTCATCAGTAGAAGTCATTGGCCAAAACATAGGGGCAGGTATGGTATGTGGAACCTGATGATCTTACAAGTGGACAGTAAAAGTAAAGGCGGAGACCCCACATAGTACCTATAGAGAGGATAGAATGTGTTGCATTCTAGTCAACTCTGTTTGGCAAAGAGAAGCTATCCACAGGAGAAAGAGAAGGTTTTTGGCATCAGTCAGGTATTCCCTGAAGATTTATTTGGGCTTTACTCCCTTCCCCCACTCCTGTCGCCCCACTCAGCCCCCGCACACACACATAAATACCAAGTTCAATGGTGTGCAGGGTTGAAGAACCGCATGGGACCCGAGGAGGGAGGGGCTGTATTGACTTTCACTTGATTTACTGAAGCAATTGAGTTTGTCAGGCAGAATGTGATCGTCTCCATCAGCCGTCATGGTGGGATGCTCCTGTCATACTGTCAATAGCTTTCACTTTCTGATCCTTCTCTCAAGTTCACTGTCTGTTCGGAGAGCAGGTGAAAGATGCTTTGGGTACCAAGCAGGAAAAGCATTTTGAGCCGTTGCCTGGGAATCAGTTTACAGACTTTGAAACCCCGTCAATTTCATCCTGATGGTGGGTAGTAATGTACAAGGGGCAGTAATGCTTTGGGAGGTAATTTAGATTTCTCTCTTTAGGAATGATTTTATTTATGAGGAGATGAGCATGAAGAGCACCAGGACGAGGAAGAGTGCAGCTGTGCAGGCAGGCTTGTTTCCTTAGTTATGGTGATATAGCTTAATTCAATAGAGTGCAGTCACTGTAATTGGAAGGATATTTCATTTATATTGCACCTGTCAGCGTGAAGTACTTTTCCGAGTCTCTGAAAACAGGTACTGCCTTCCCTCCCAGAACAATGCCTCTGAGTCAAAGATGGAAGTGACACCAGCCGCAGACACCCTGACCTGATACATAGCCGAGTGCACTGTGGTGGCAGACAGCCTGGGGATAGGCACCCCTCCCTTAGGAGACAACTGGTTAATGATGAAAGGAGATGTAGAAGTAAGTTTTTTGGAAGTCAGTAAAAAAATAGGTGTTAGCTGCCAGGCTCAGTGGTTGAGAGTTGACCTATGAACCAGGAGGTCACAGTTTGATTCCCGGTCAGGGCATATGCCTGGGTTTCAGGCTCAGTCCCCTGGGGTGTGCAGGAGGCAGTTGATCAATGATTTCCTCTCATCATTGATGTTTTTACGTCTTTCTTCCTCTCTGAAATCAATAAAAATATATATTTAAAAAATAGGTGCTGGCTATTTCTAAAAAGTATGGGAAAATCTTTTGCTTAAGAAAAGAAATAAAAGAAGAAACAAAAGGCTCCTTGTAATGTGAATAAGGGCCTTCTGACTTGTCTGCTGTACTCATTTGGACTTGTATACATTAGTGTTTTGGGTTGTTTTCCTTTTTTTTTTTCCTAAGACAGGAACAGAGCTGTGCTTTAAAGATCAAAGATAAAGTGCAGCCCTGGAGGATGATTTCCCAGATGATGTTGTGTTGGGTGGAAAAAACCATCAGCCACTGAAAGCAGCTCGCCCTTAGGAATGTAGAATCCTGGTTTCCGGCGGCTTCTGGGAAGCCCATCTTGACAGTGGAGAGAAATGACATCAGTTCTCTGGAGCAGATGTGAGGAAAGCCTCCCTCCTCTAGAACCTCTTTCTCCAGCCGCAGGAGGCAGAGGGAATGGGAAGGTGTGGCGTTGGGGACTGGCCCAGTGACTCCGGGGGACAGTGTATCATTTCTGATGCACTTGTAAGTTAGGATGTCGCTGGATGGCAGCTGACTTGTGGACTATGGAAACTTTAGTGTACGCACAACTTCTCCAGGCCATTTCTGTTTTCTCTTCTTTAAATTAAAAAAAAAACACACACAAATATATATATATATATATAATCAAATATATATATAAAATAAAAAAAAGCCCACACAAATATAAATA
>JAAGEH010000480.1:52701486-52769304 GCA_011751065.1 Lasiurus cinereus
AATTTTTTTAAAAAAATATATTTTATTGATTTTTCACAGAGAGGAAGGGAGAAGGATAGAAAGTCAGAAACATCCATGAGAGAGAGACATCAATCAGCCGCCTCCTGCATGCCCCCTACTGGAGATGTGCCCGCAAGCAAGGTAGATGCCCCCTACGGGAATTGAAACCGAGACCTTTCAGTCCGAAGGCCGACACTCTATCCACTGAGCCAAACCGGTCTCGGCTCTTCTTTCAATTTTTAAAATACATTTTATATTTTCAATTGCAGTTTACTTTCAATATTATTTTGTATTAGTGTCAGTGTACAGCATAGTGGTTAAATAATCATATACTTCACAAAGTGTTCCCCCGATATTTCCAGTACCCACCTGGCACCATCCATAGTTATTACAATATCATCGACTGTATTTTCAATACCATGTTTTACATTCCTGTGACTGTTTTGTAACTGCCAATCTGTACTCCTCAATTCATTTACCTTTTTCACCCCTCCCCCAACTCTCTAAGCCTCTGGAAACCATCAGTCTGTTCTTTGTATCTATGAGTCTGTTTTTGTTTTGTTTGTTTATATTGTTCTTTAGATTCCACATATAAGTGAAATCATATGGTATTTGTCTTTCTCTGACTGACTTATTTCACGTAGCATAATACTCTCTAGGTCTATTCATGCTTCATTATCTATCTATCTATCTATCTATCATCTATCTATGTTTCTCGCAGCTTTTTTATCCACTCATCTTGTGATGGGCACTTGGGTTGTTTCCATAGCGTGGCTATTATAAATAGTCAATTTAGGGGTGCATATAGTCTTACAAATGAGCATTTGGGGTTTCTTCAAATATATACCCAGAAGTGGAATCACTTGGTCATAACGCAGTTCCATTTTTAATTTTTTGAGAAAATCCCATACTGTTTTCCACAATGACTGCACCATCTGCATTCCCACTAAACAGTACCCGAGGGTTCCCTCTTCTCCACATCCTCACCGGCACTTGTTTGTTGATTTATTGGTGACAGCCATTCCGGCAGGCGTGATGTGATCTCTTGCTCTGTTCTTTGTGAAGACCTATTGAAGGTCTCATGGTGTAATGTTAGATGGCTGAAGCCACTGGCAGGCCGAGGGGAAATAAGTGCCCAGAAGCTGCCCTTGTTCTGAGGGCATTCTTTGGAGCTTCAGGGTCTTATTTTTGCAATATTCTCACTCCCTTATGTTGTCATTTGTTCTTCTGGATCAGCTCCTGAGAAGGGAGCAACGCTGTTTATGGAAAAGGCAAGCCCTCAGCATTAATGTAATCAGTAAAATGTTCAGTCATAAAAGTGATCATTTAGACATTCGAATCACTTTCAACTCATATAAAAACACCCCCTCCCCCATGTTTTAAAAATAAATTGTCAAATTTAAAAATAAGAAAGTCGTTTCTCCCTCGAATCCAACTGCAGTCAGTGGTAAATGTTTAGTGACTGGCTAAGCTGACACAGAATTATTCAGAAGGTAAGGAGGAGTTTGTCCCAGCTTCACCAGAAAGAGCTCTAAACTCCCCTTTCCTTCATGTCTCCCTCTGCAAAGGGAAGGACAACAATGGTATTGGGGCACTTTCCAATCAGTGTTCGTAAGATTCTAGAATTTAAATCTGTATATAATTTACTTATTTATTATTATTATTATTATTATTATTATTATTTAAATGTATTTTATTGATTTTTTTTACAGAGAGGAAGGGAGAGGGATAGAGAGAAACATCTATGAGAGAGAGACATCTATCAGCTGCCTCCTGCACACCCCTTACTGGGGATGTGCCCGCAACCAAAGTACATGCCCTTGACTGGAATCGAACCTTGGACCTTTCAAGTCTGCAGGCTGATGCTCTATCCACTGAGCCAAACCGGTCTCGGCTAATTTATTATTTAGATAATGTTTTCTTCCCATGTTGTTTCAGCAAGTGTAAGCATACGTTCTGGAATTGGACTTTATTCAGTTTATAGGAAAAATACATAGGACAGGACCTGAGTGCCGGTCCAGAGAGCAAGCGGGGGCCACGGAGTCGAGTTTATCTCAGGCTGTGTCCGTTTCACTTTCACACCAGCAATGATGTTCCTAATGGCAGCGGTCTTCTGTTTTTCTCCGCTTGTCTGCTTAAAAAAACAAACATTTTATTTTCTGATGATTCTCCGTTCTTATCTATTAACCAGGAAGGAGGAAATAGGATGGATCCTGTGCTTTGAGCAAACTGGGTCTGTTCCATCTTGTACGCACAGCAAACCCACTCCTCCCACATTCCTGAAATTTAGCAAAACCAACCCCGACACGCCTGGTTTATGTTAGTTTTATTTCAGAAAGTACTTTTCCACACTGATTCCTCCTGATAAGATCTGCCCAAGCTGCTTTGCTGGCCCCGGGAGAGTCAGAAGTCATTGTCTGACAACGGTGGGATCCAATTCACTGGGCAAACCCAGGGATGATGTAATTTACCCAGATCTCCTCTTCAAACCGAATCCCCACCCCATCTGAGACATCCCCCCTTTCTCCTTTGAATCCTGGAAGCTGCCGCCAAGATTACAGTTCTGTGATCTCTGCAGGGAGAACAGGGCTGTGTTTTATGGGGAAGAAATAGCCACACATCCCACTGCCAGTCTTCCCGGGGATTACGTTTGCTCCAGAAAGGGGTACCCGGGTACTTCTGGCTCAGTTTAAGAAACACACTACACAACAATGTTAATAAAACAGAAAACTCCTCAACCATGTCCATTAGCTCCTCAACAAGCGTTACTCTGTTCTTTCCTTCTGCCAGGCGCTTCGAAAGATGAAAGGCAAGGCTGAGGTACTGCTTCCAGCCTATTAGTCCCACGTGGACTTGTGTTTACAGAGATCTTGTTTCCTGAGCAGAAGGTATTTATTAGATAACCTTTCATTAATTTTCTCATTTTGATAATCAAAGCCAAGCAGAACTTCTGATCCATGAGAGCCGGTGTAGTTACACTGAGGGGCTATACATGTACACCAGAGCTGAAAACATGGCTGTGTTACTGAACGTGGGCAGCCTCATCCCCAGCACATGTCGGATTCCACTGTGCTCACTGAGGAGATTCCCCCGATTCATTCACAGAGCCATAGGGCATGGACTCTCAGCACTGGCTGCCAATCAGAACCACCTGGGGATGTTTAAGAACTAGGATGCCCACCCTAGCCAGTTTAGCCCAGTGGATAGGGCATCAACCTGCAGAATGAAGAGTCCCAAGTTAGATTTTGGTCAAGGGCATGTACCTAGGTTGCAGGCTGGATCCTTGGCCCTGGTTAGGGTGTGTGCCAGAGCCAACCAATCAATTTCTCTCTCTCACATCAATGCTTCTGTCTCACATCAATGTGTCTCTGTCATATCCCCTGCCCTTCCAGTCTCACTAAAAATCAATGGAAAAATATCCTCAGGTGAGGATTAACAGAAAAACAAAATAAAACAAACAAAAAAGCCCCAAACACAAAACAAACTAAGATGCCTGAACTGACTCCCCAAGTTTAGTGGGCATTGTGGTTTTGAAGAGGTGTGCAGCTTGCGTGTAGAACCACTCTTCTGGGCTCCAGAATCTCTTGGCCAGAGCCTGTTGCCTCAGAGGAGTTGACAGTTTGTTTGATGAGATAAAATGTGCATCCTGAAAGAGAGCACTCTGAAGAAATTAGAAACCGAGATGAACTGTAAGAGAATTTATTTCTTTAAGCAGATTTATGTCTTCCATTGTATTCATTCAGGAATACTGAATGAACACCTAGTATGTGCCAAGCACTGGTGGGAGCCCAGAGGGTAGAAAGGCATGGAGCTGGTGAGGACTCTGCCAGCTAGAGCTGACAGAAGTTCAGGGACAGCCTGGAAGGACTGGTGGAATGAACAAGATCAAAGGAGGCCTTTCTGGAGCTAGGATGAAGACAGGAGACGTGGCCATCGGCCATCGTGCCACCCGAGACCTTTGGATTTCCCAAGGTGCCTTGTGTGTATGGCCTTGCTCTTTCATTAGTTTTCCAGTAGAAAATACATGCATTTTGATTGAAATATGCAGATTATGAATCTTCAGGTCCTTTAAAGAGGATTTCAGACACTCCATCTGAGTGAACTTTTCCTATTAATGCATGGATCGTGGTGAGATAGTCTAGATCGTGGTTTTCATTTAGGGAGTGATTTTGGCCCCCTCTCCCTCTCAGGGGATATTGGGTAATATCTGGAGACATTTTTTGGTTGTCACCACTGGTTGGGAAGAGCTCCTGGCATCTAATAGGTAGAGGTCAGGGATGCTGCTGAATACCATGCAGTGCCCAGTCAGCCCCACAACAAAGATCCAGCCTCACAAGTCAGAGTTGGGATGGTGGTGAGACACCCAGTTCTAGAGATCAGAGAGAGAGATGGAGGACAGGCTTCATCCGGGAGATTCCTCTTACTGTAATAATGCCTGCTGCTGTACGAATGCCTCTCACCACACACCAAACACACACACATACACCACACCTAGACATACTTGTACCAGGAAACATGCAGAGCTGTACTTTGTGGTCCCCTCACCAGCCCCCAGGGGGATTTTATCTTTGAGGGGGGTGGGTATATTCAGGGTCTCCACACCACCCCCAGACCATACTCTCTCCCGAGCATCAGCACTGTGGAGCATTTCCCATGGAGAGAAGAATTGCCCTTGGGTCGCCCATGTAATTTCCTGCTCAGCTTTGCTAACACCTGGGCTTCTCCCTATCTCATGCCAAAACTGAAAGGTTGATTTTTCCCTCTTGGGGGCAAGAGGGCGTGACAGACATCTCCTTGGACAGGTAGGATTTCTAAATAAAGTTGTGGCTCAAGTTTTGAAAAGCACAGGGATGTCGGCTAAGGGAGGCAGATCAGCTAGCTGCCCTCGTGTGGTGCCTCAGAAGAGGCAGGCCGCCATTCCCATTGCTTCTTCCACCTCTCCCTGACTGTGGACAGGACGCGGATATGGAGCCAGAAACCTGCATTCGAATCCCGGCTCGGATTTTCTTAACTGTGCAATTTTGGGCAACCCATTTCACCTTCCTCTGCTTGTGCCCCATCCTCTGTAACCTTGAAACATACTTGGAGCTTGGTGAGCGTTAGATATAATTTATATAGAGTGGGTGATCAAATGGTAGATTTTACAATGCCATGTAAATGCAGAGGATAAGACTGGATGATCCCAACATCCCATGCCACCCCAGGATTGAAATATATGGTCATGTTGGGCCATAGGAGGCTTGGCTTGCCCTAAAAACATAAGGAGGAAGCGTTTTGTATTCATGCCCCAGAGAAGAAATCAACGTCTGCGTATGTCCTAGGCAATTTTCAGTTCACACCAACTCTCCTGTGACGGGATGGAGCGGCAGGAGGCAGGGGGACAGGCACAGGTGTCTCTGTCTGGCTAAGACATGGAGTCAGAGCTGCACCTGAGCACACCTCCTGGGGAGCGAACAGTGTGGTCCACAGTGTTCTCTGAGCCTTTCCTGGTGGAGCCAGCACGGGGCCAGCTGCCAGTGCCTGCTGGCGCATAGACCTCCAGCTCAGCCACTGCCACCTGGACTACCTGAACCTGTTGCTCACGTTCCTCTTTCCTTCTCCCTGCCAACCTGGCACCAGGGTGCGTTAATTGCCTTTTACCTGACCACTTCCCCCTCTTGCATTCCCTCCCCTCTGCACATGCTACACCTACAAAGTATGAATATCCTTTTTGATGTTGGCTTACTTTAGAAGTTCACCTCCCACTTTCCCCCCTCCTTCCAAAGGAGACGAACCTGAATGCCACACACAGTGTTATCTTGCTCTGACTTTGAAGAGGAATTTCTCCCCTTAGGGCTCTATTCCTGGGGTAGCATAATCTAAGGAGAGAAAAAAAAAGTTTATCCTAGGGAAGCCAAATCAGCCAAGAGTTATTCAGAGTGTCTGACTGCCTGGTATATTTAGTAACTACACTGAGGAGGCGAGCTTGAAGAATGTTCAGAGCCAACCAAGGAGCGGTTCTTTTTGATTCCTTGTTGGCCGGAACCAAGGATGGCCAGATGAAGAAAGTCTCCCCTTAGTCTTGTGCCACTTACCGGACTGTTGTTTTTTGGGGGTGCTTGGATAGGAGATGAAGGAGACATGCGGCTATAGAATATTCCAACCACCGAACAAAAGGCTGGGAATTCAGAATTGCTTCAGGTCCCAAATTCCCCCTTTTGACCTTGACTGTGTTGAACTTGACCTCGCTTGACCCTCTGCACTTTAGCGTTATCTGTAAAATGAGGCCCCGGACCCAATGGACGTGCTCACTCTCCACCACACATTGAGATCATTCGGGGAGGGCTGAATATAGATGTCTCCGCTGCATGAGCAGAGATGCTGACTTACAAGGTCTGGTACACACCGGGCACTGGCACTTTGTCAGCACTCCGCCTCAAGTGATTCCAATTCCCGGCTACTGTTGACAATCACTGGGCCAGATCGGTGCTTCTCAGAGTGTGGCCCCAGGACCCGCAGTGGAGGCAGCCATGGGAACTCCTTAGAAAAGCAGAATCTTGGATCCCACCCCAGACCTGCTGAGACTGAGGCGTGGGACCAGTGGGGCGCTCTGTCCAACTCTCCAGGTAGTTCTTATGCAGGAAAACATTTTAAAAAGCAGGGGGATGGAGGGCTTTTTAAGGGTTCCTACTAGGTTTCAAAATCTATGATCCTATAAACAGCCTCCATAGGGTACAAGACGAAGCCACGGCCACGCAGCTGGCTAAATAGGTGGTAAAGCCCTTCCTGGGACCCAGGTCTTTGAACCTCTGTTCTGAGCTCGTTTAATTGTCCAATTAGGAAGATGTTTAGGATTTATGACATGTTTTTCTCTCTGTGTGTCTCTGTCTCCCCGGGTTCAGCTTGTGGGCCCCAGGATCGTAGAGAAAATGTTGTTTTTAGCTCCTGGCATACCTGCAGTGCAGGATGTGTTGTAAAGAGAAGTTACTTTTTAATTGTCGGGCATGTGCCTCGGAGGGAATTATCTGTGCGTTACTGGCCACTTCCTCGGTTTGAGGAAGTCCTGAGACAGAGCGTTTTGTGTTGAAGTTGGTTGGCAGGTAAATATCAGGCTTGCAGCTTGCCAAGACAAAGAGGGGAGTGGGCAAGGCACACGCTTTTTGGAGGACGCAACTGTAATTTTCTTAGTGCTTCATTAACATGATCTAGGATTGCAGTCCTGGTATTGCATTTTGTACAATCCACTGTCTGTAGTGGTTAACAGCAGTTTTACAAAGATGTTCTGACAACAGAATCTGAGGTGAGTTTTCGGGGTGAATTTGTCATGTGCTAAGAAACAGCAGATTGTCCCAGAGATGAATGAAGACTTGCTCTAGAGCAGTGGTTCTCAACCTTTCTAATGCCTTGACCCTTTAATACAGCTCCTCATGTTGTGGTGACCCCCAACCATAAAATTATTTTTGTTGCTACTTCATCACTGTAATTTTGCAGCTGTTACAAATCGTATCTGTTTTCCAATGGTCTTAGGCGACCCCTCTGAAAGTGTTGTTCAACCCCCCAAGGGGTCGCGACCCACAGGTTGAGAACCGCTGCTCTAGAGGCAGATCTGGAACTCGCACCGTGGCCTCCTCCATACAGGCTGAAGTGTCAGGAATCAAGAAGAACAGAGGGAACTTCGGGAAGATGTGAACCTGCACACAGTTCAGAGGTGACAGGAGGCAATGGGATCGGGAATCACCGGCCAGCGTGTTTCATGAAGGAACCTTAGAGATTTTCCAGGACACCTCAGTTTACAGAAGGGGACGTTGAAACTGCTGGAGGTCACAGGTTCTGAAACAGATCCCAGTCTCTGTGATGTCATTCTTACCCAGTGCTCACTCTGTCTAGGGCGCCACATCAATTTTTAAAGCCACCAGGATTAATCATCGGAAGATGTGCTGGTCCTCTTCCTTCCGCATTGCCCCTTCGGCCTTATTCTTGGGTAGATGCTGAGGTGGGATGTGACTTGGGATCCTGCTTCCATTTTTTTGGGATTGTAGCATGGAAGACACAATGCTTCTCAGGATCTGAGATTTATGTGTCATAATTCGTCCTTAGGTTGTTAAACAAGAAGACATTGATGGACACAAGATCTTCCAACTGATTTTACGGACATGGCTCAGAACCAGGGGATGATTATGACTTTCCCAGATTTGGCTGCCCTCTGGTTTCAAGGAAAGTAGGATTGACTTGCTGTAGAAAAGCAAGACACTAGAGACTGCTATTTCTTTAATGCAATAGATATAGAGCCCAAAGAGCGGTGTCTTATCAGGAGATGTGCTTGTGAGTAACTTTGCCGCTCGCTATGCATTTTGTTGACATATTAGGAAGCTTCTAACAGTTCCATTGCTGCTTTCCACTCAGTTCTTTCTCCCTTATTGGAATACCAGGGCTTATGAAAATGCCCCCAAGTAATTGTGATTACCGCCGAAAGAACATGTGTAGTCTCTTAGTTGGTCAATCTTGGATTCCTCCTGGGATCCCCATGATGTCAGTGACCTGAAAGGTCTCTTTTCATGCATTGCTACTCAGTGCACTCCTCAAAGCCTAGCCTGAGTTCCTTCTGCTCAGTATATGTTTACTTAGAAGTGCACTGGGGTGGTTGAGTCATTTAAGATAAGGGTTCACTGACTAAGAGTGGCAGGGGAAATGGTTTTTCCTATCTGTGTCTCAATCTGCCCACCTGCAGATTCTGGGGTTTCTGAATCTGTTTATTGGTTACATCCAAGGGTGAGAGTAGCTGATGAAAACCTGGATTTGCAGTTTGATGTGGCAAAGGCCATAGGTAGCCTGCAGGTCTAATTTCAAAAGCCTGAAAAGACAATAACAGTATTTCATGCCGAGCCCACATTTGGAAAGTGTAAAGTCATTCATTTGAAGATCACCAAATCTCTATATAAATATACACGTGCCCTGGCCTCATTAGTGTAGAGTCCTCCGAACATCATCTCTTACCTTTCTAATTATCGATCACCAGGGCCTTTTCAGGTGCGTAGAGGTTTGTTCCTATCAGGAATGTCCTTAGACTATGTTTCAATGGTTCCTGTGCTGTGTTTTTGTATGTTTCAGTCTCCTTTCTCACTCTCTTTTTGCTCCTCTTGGTAAACACGAGCCGTGTGTGTACCAAACCAAGCTTCCCATTTGTGCTTCTGCTCTGCCATGGGTGGGAAACCACCTAAGCAAGAGGTGAAAACTGCTGAAGTCGGAGCAAATGGGTCTTGAATGGAGACCCGACCATCTCTTCTTTAACAGAATTCCTTCTCTCCTCGGATCATCCTGTTCAGGTGGCTTCATGAATCACTGAGGGACAATGGGCATCAACATTTCGAGTACTCAGTTTCCCTCAGGATTGTGATCCCTCCTAGAGGAAACAGGAAGAACCTTCCCTGTGATGAAGTTAAATGAAATCTTACTAGTAGGGTTGGAAGGACTCAGGGATGTTACACTGCAGGGAACTAGGGATACCCCAGAACCCTGCTTGTCTTCCCTGGACTGAATGTGCATGCGGATGGCCTGATGGATGTTAAAACTCAACACCTGTTTCTTTCATGGAGTGCAGTTCGGGATCTCTATTTTTCAAAAGCTCTTCATGTGATTCTCATTGCAGCAGGAGTTGAGAACCTGGCATCTCAGACAACCCTCTCCTATTACAGATGAAGAATATTAAGGCCCAGGGGGAAGGAGTGGCCATCAAGACAGCATTGTCTCTGCTAACACCCAGCCAGCACTCTTACCACTGGCAGGATGCTGTTACCATAGCCTTCTTTCAGTGTAACCTTTCCTGTCCAAACACCTCTCACTCCTTCAGCTTTTCCTTGAGCCACATGATCTCAGGATTTGTCCAACCAGTCTACCCTTTAAACAACATGGCAATAATAATAATTCCTCCCATCTCTCTCTGTCTCCTCTCCTGTGCTTTTCTTACCCCACTTGGAAGCGGGGTAAATGAGGTCTCAGGAATGCACTTGCTCAAGCTTATTCCCTGAACTGATCTGTTGGTGATGTATTAATTAGCTGGGCACTGCACCTTAACAAACAGGTTACAGGCAGATCCTGGTGTGTGTTAATGTTTTACCAGAGATGCTCAAGCAGTGGTCTCTTTTGTGGCCTAAATGTAGTTGACTTTATTTTTGTTTTCTTAGTTTCAAGTGTTGACATATTGGTTTCAAAGCCATATGTCAGCGTATTTCCTATGAGTTGTCTCACATATGTCTAAACTTTTGGATAATAGTAATTACTATAGATGTTATAATTTTTAGGCCTCAGTTTATACATGTCCATGTTTTCCCACACACATATGTAACTGTATGTGGAGGAACTTCCACTCTGTCATTATATATTTCAAATTTACCTTAACATCAGTGAATGAGATGCATTTTGCAGTAAGCTCAGAGCTGTCATGACTTGTTCCCTGTCACCCTGAGGAGAAACTCCAGACTGCTCCCCAATCCTCAGCCACCATGTGGTTTCCTGAGGGCTCCCTAGCTAGGCTGAGTAATAGATTTGGACTCAAGATCTCCCCATTCTCTTGTCAAAAAGATCAACTCTGACCAAGACTAACTCCCAACTGTGAAACCAAGCTCTGCTCTTCCTTTGAACCCAGAACTCGGGAGCGGGTGCAAACAGACACAGGTGGGCAAAAGAAAGAGTGTGTGACGCTCAAGTGCAACAAAGAGAGAGAGCTAAATTATAGCAGCCAGGGATTTTTCATCCTGTTAACTGAGAACAGGGCATATCTTACCCACAAATGCACTTCTGCAAGGGATTCCCAAGCTGTCCTTCTCTTTAGCCTCTTTGTGCCCAATGCCATCCAAAATCAGGAGCCACCTTGTTTCTGAAATTGCTTCACTATGAGGTACCAGGGGTTTTTCTTCCTCTGAGCCCATAGCACCTGGTGGTTGAATGGGTGTGCTGTAAGGGGAACACATCTGAGACAGCACATCTCGTCTGGGATCCATTATAGGAGCATTCACACTGATGCTTGTCTGCTAAAAGCATAGAGGACCCATATAGGACCTAAAAGCTATGGAGCCCTTTTGTTTCCCGGGAAAAATACACATGGGCACAAAGTGTTGTGTGCAATATCAAGAGATTCATGGACCAGTTGCTTAGGAGGTCCATTAGCCACAAAATGAGAACTCTTGGGGGAGAGGGGCATGAATGGTATGTTAACCTTCCAAAATATAACACAATGGGTGAGAACATAATGACTTTTAAGACATAGTTTTGAAATTAAAGAAAAAAAAAGGAATGGTGCTCAAAATCATAAAATCCAAGGATCTCATAGATCCCTTAATACAAGTCATTCATGTAATAACAGATAGTAAGTCTGCTCTCCAGAGAGGGGCCAGGCACCCCTGAGGCCACACTAAGGTTAATCACAGAATTGGGACTGAAGTAGGGTCCCTGTCCTGAAGGTCTCTTTTTCTATCAATACAATAAACTACCTTCTCCTAAAGTGAGCTTGACTTTTCTGCTCACTGTGGATTGTTGCTCACCGTGAGGTGTAGGGAGATAGCCAGGAATCAAACCTACATACCCTGGGGTTAAAAAGAAAGAAAAAATAGCTGAATCTAAAATATCACTCGCCCTTTCAAATAAATGCATCATTTTTCACGCATGAGGGGCTTTCAGCAAAGGTACCTGTGGGCTATTGGGAAACCTCCAGTCTTCCTGGATGAGGTGCATCTTTGTAGGAACAGCATGAAACCCCACCCCGAAGACTGAATTTAACATGTTGCCCTGGGAATAGAGGTCAGCCCTTGTGTCCCAGCTCTTCTCTGACACTCTTGCTTACCTCTTATTTTGGGGCCTAAGACCCAAGCGAACAGTATCTAGAGATAAGTTTAATTTGTTCAAGCTCAACCTGAGGCTTAGCTGGAAGTCAGTCACTTGCATTTCACATGCAGGTCTCCCTGCCAGTCAATCAATCAGATGCATGTGTGTCTTGAAAATAACAAAAGTGGGTGGCTTATTAAACAACAGAAATGCATTTCTCCTAGTTCTGGAAGCTGGAAGTCTGAGATCAGAGTGCCATCATGGTCAGTTCTGGGAGGGCACTCTTCCAAGTTGCAGACTGCCATTTTCTCATGTCCCCATATGGCAGAAGGGGCAAGAGAACTCTCTGGGGTCTCTATTAGATGGGCACTAATCCTATTCATGAGTGCCTCACCCTCGTGACCTAATCACCTCTCAAAGGCCACCCTTCCTAATGCCATTACTTGGGGGTTAGAGATTTGAACCTATGAATATTTTTTGTGGGAGATGGAGGTGGGAGGACACAAACATTCAGTCCATTACAGTAGGTTTGCTGGGCTTCAGCGGTAGATTTGCCACGGTAGCAGGCACTATGGACCAAGTCCAGGCTGCTGAAGACTTGTATGTTTTGGAGAAGTGAAACTGAAATCTAAGGATTTTTACTAGTATTAACATGGTTATTATTATCACCAACATCAAAATGTGTAAAAGCTTAAATAACCAAGTACAACATGAAGAGCTAAGACCCCTTGTGAAAGTCACTAGGTGAGAGGCAAATAAAGTGTGGCACGGCCTTTGCACAAGTTGTTGCCTCTTCCTGGGTGTCTTCTGCTCCCTCTACTGACCTTCTACCCTTGTCTCCCTCCGCCTCCCTGGATCTGATGTTAGCTCAGACATTGGTTTCTCGGGGAAGTCTTTCCTGACCACAGGTTCCACAGCCGCTGCAATCACAGAAATGCAGATTCTCATGGAATCACCTTCCCCATGTGCTCAGATTCCCCTCAGCTGCACTCTTCTCATCATGTGGCCATGATGTCTCCACCTCCAGTTGTCAGCTGAGTGTAGGGAGACTACCAAGAGGGCCGCTATATCCCAGGAGAACTGTGATTACCCTGGGCTGGAAATGGGGTGAATTGCTTCCCACTGTGTGGGGTTTGTTGGGGAGAGGGGGAAAGTTAGAGATCATAGCAGGCTGTGTTGGAGGACTACTGTAGGTTAAGGGGCATGCCAGCAGGGAGGAAGCTTGGAGAAGAATACTTCTGATCTCATTCACTTCCCTTCCTATGCTGTTCTGATGGTGCCCTCCTTGGCTGAAGCCAGAGGAGAGAAGTAGGCTGAACTTTCAGTCCATAGAGGTCAGTGTCCCTGATGGAGAGCAGGAGAGGCACGTGAAGATGTCCAGTGGGCAACTTACCCCATTCTCCTTTCCTTTCAACTCCTTTACAGGTCAGTACTTTAGAAGCTGTGGAAGGCTGTCAACTGCAGACTAATCAGTCCTCACCACAGTTAATGTTTGCTGTCCTTTGGCCACTGCACCTAGGAACCAGGTGTGTCAGGTCCAGGGCATGTGCTCCAGCATCAAGGAGATGTCAATAGCTCCCCTGGCCAGCGGGAAGTGGGTTCTTTTTTAATGCCAGGGGATATCAAGGCTAATCATTCATCAAGTTGTTTCTGTTACTTTCTTTTTTTTTTAATTTACATTTTTATTGAATTTATGGGGGTGACATTGGGTAATGAAATTATATAGGTTTCAATTGCTCAATTCTATAATATATCATCTGTATATTGTATTATGTGTTCACCACCCAAGTCACCATTTATCCCCACAAAACACAACAGCAGTCATTTCCCTATTGATGTTTAGAGAAAGAAATGTTACAGCTATTTTATTTACATTTTGTTTTGAGGGCAGGGAGTTCTTTAAAAGTAGTCATGGAAAAGTCGGGGACCCTGCATGCAGTTTTTAAAGGATTTCCATGCCCATTTTATGATTTGATCTTCACAACATCTCCTAGAGATGATAGGCATTGATTGAACAATGCAAATGTAAATAGAGGAAAAGCTTTTACTTTATGTGTCAGTACATGGGCACATAGTTTTTGACAAAGGAGAAAAAACATACATTGGAGATAAGAAAGCCTCTTCAAACGAATGGTGCTGGAAAAATTGGATAGCCATATGCAAAAGAATGACTACACGGCTATTTGTCATGATACACAAAAATTAACTCAAAATAGATCAAAAACCTAAATGTAACAATAAGTTACATAGATGAAAACATAAATACTAAACTTATGGATCTTGGTCTTAGAGTAGATTTTATAAATTTGAACTGAAAATCAAAGGAAATAAAACTAAAAAGCTTCTGCATAGCAAAAGAAACCATCAACAAAACCAAAAAGGAACCATTAGAATGGGATACGTTATTTGCAAATAACATCTTCTATAAGGGGTAAAATCCAAAATATATAAAAAAAAAACACATTCAACTCAACAACAGAAAAAAAAACAGTCCAATTCAAAAATGGACAGTGGACCTGAACAGACCCTTCTACCAAGAAGACAAGTGGCCAACAGATATGTGGAGATGTTCAACTTGACCAGTTGTAAGGGAAATGCAAATAAAAACTACAATATCACCTTATACCCCCCTTAGAATGACTGTTATCAACAGGACAAGTAATAACAAGTGTTGAAGAGGTTGTGGAGAAAAAAGAACCCTCATTCACTGCTGGTGGGAATATAAATTGGTGCAGCCACTATGAAAAACAGTACAGAGATTTCTCAAAAAAGAATAGAGTTACCACATGACCCAGCACCCCCTCTTCCAGGTATCTACCCCCCGAATTGGAAACAATTTTTTGTAAAGATATATGTACTGTCATGTTCTGAGGATGGCCAAGGCATGGAGACAAATGAATTGTCCTTTGATAGATAGTAACTCAATCATAAGCTGAAATACTTCCATTTTCAACAATATGGATGGATCTTGAGAATATCATGCTAAGTGGAATAAGTCAGATAGAAGAAGGCAGGAGCCATATAATATCACTCAATGTGGGATATAAAATTTAAAGCAACACATGAACAAAACAGGACAATCAAACAAACAGAAAGGGGTATTAAAAGATAAAGGTTGTCCAATATATGATGACAGAAGGAGTGATAAACACACAATGCAGTTTACAGATGATGTATCATAGAATTATACACTTGAAACCTATATTATTTTATCAACCAATGCCATCCCAATAAATATAATAATTTTTTAAAAAAATTTAAATAAACGATTTCAATCATGATAAGGACTGTGAAGCAAAAGTGCCATGAAGGTCAGTGTTGAGAAAGTGGAAGAAGGTCAGTGCAGCAGGGGACATGCACTGCAGATGAAATGAGAGGGGCAGTGGAAGGACATGGGACCAGAAGTGGAAGGGCACCTGCCTAGATCCCTGCTGACCAGGTGAAAGGTTCCTGGGGTCATTAGCATAAAAGCAGGGAGAGCCTTTAAAGGGTTAAGTAGGGGCATGCCAAGATAAGATTTGCTTGTAAAGGCATCCTTTAAGAAGTTCTATGGAAAAGAAATGGAAAGAAACTAGAGATATATTAGGAGGGTATTGTATTTAGGTGGAGGATGGGGATGAGGGATTAGATAGAAAGTATGAGGCACATTTGGCAGCAGTTTTGGAGGCAGAAGAAAAGAACTTCTTGACAGGTATTTGCCTGCACAGCCATGCTCACAGAAGTCTTGATTTTGTTACCAGTGAGGGGTGTGTGTGTGTGTGTGTGTGTGTGTGTGTGTGAGTGAAAGGTCCCTGGGGTCACTAGGAAGTCTGGATAACCTATCTAATAAAAGAGTAAAATGCAAATTGACCATCACTCCAAAAGGCAAGATGGCCGCCCTCATGTTGTCAAAGAGGCTGCCCCTTTGTGGACACAAGATGGCTGTCACAAGATGGCTTGCAGGTGAGGGCAGTTGTGGGAAGTTAGGGGTCACCAGGCTAACAGAGGAGGGCAGTTGGGGGACATCAGGTCCGCAAAGGAGGGCAGTTAAGGGGGACCAGGCCTGCATGGGAGGGCAGTTGGGTGGGACCAGGCTAGCAGGGAAGGGCAGTTGGGAGCCAGTAGTTCCGTATTATGAGAGGGCTGTCCAACTGCCCATTTAGGCCCATTTAGATCCAGTGGGATCGGACCTAATCTGGGATCAGTTGGACATCCCTCAAGGGGTCCCAGATTGGAGGGGGTGCAGGCTGGGCTGAGGGGACCCCCCCCCCATGCACGAATTTCCTGCGCCAGGCCTCTAGTATTTTATATTTTTCTTTCAAGCAAACTATTAGGCTTGTTTATTGAGCTTGCCTTCTAAAAGGAATGAAATGTGGGGAAGGTGGTAATTTAACACATATTTTCTAATAGTCCTTTGGTTCCTTTTTCACTTTACACAGAATCTAGAAGGAACATTTCCCTTCGTGTGATTGTTAAACTGTTACCTTTCTAGGCAATCATGCCTATACAATCATTAACATATTTATGGGAGACCACCTGAACCAGAAAGGACCCATTTCATATCCTAGAGAGAACGTTCTTCTCTCGGCTTTTCAGTGTAGTCTAGGTTAAAGGAACTAGACAGCTCATAGGTGAACTCTGTCTAAAGTAAGCTGCTCACCCCACCTCCTCTGCCCCCTTACCTCCTCGGCTCAGCCAGGCAGCAGTGATTGATATATGCTGTCCTCTAGGGATTTTTTTTTTTTTTTAAGGTTTAGACCAGAGCAGGTTCTTCCATCATTTTTTCCTGTCAGTGTCACTGGCCTTGTATTTTGTTTTGCAGCAAAGATAACCAATCTTCTAAGGACTCAGACTTTCTCTGTGCTAGCTTCCGCTTACCTCTCCTTGCCTTGCTTCAGGGCAGAGGGACATTTTGCTTCTGCTTTGTAGATAAGAAGGTTGCTTCTTGGCAAAAATTTTTGTGCAGATGGTTTTTGTTCTAGGTATTAATTATGGAGAATCTACTTATATTTGTCAAGGCAGAGGATTTGGAACTTTGCTTTTTTTTCAAAAGCATCTGACTATACACAACCAAAGAGTAAGGGAAATCTTGGCTTAATTTTATCTCTCCCCACTGGGATTCTCTCTTCCCTCTTTTCTGCTTATCCACACCCTATTCATTTTTCCAGAAAAGAGTTTCCTCCTCTAAAATATTGTTCCGGGCTTCCCAGATTCCCACTGCCTCTTCTTCCTCAACCTTTTTCCTGAGCTCATTTGTCTACTCCTGTGCCACCTTGTGTAACTGTTGTTGTGCACAATCATACCCGATCTCCTTGAGAGGGAAGGAAAGGAATAGGTGTGGCTCTGACCCACAGGATCCAAACCGGACGGCTAACCCAGAACAATGACTCATTACTTAATATTCAGGTCAAGCTCTGTTGACTTTCTAAACTATTCCCAGTCCTAGCACTTCTCCTGTGTGGTGCCAGGGTTTTCATTTCTTGGTTATAGAGTATTCAGATGGTAATTTGCCAATCCTCTAATTGCCAAACTTTTTTTTTCAATAAAAGCCCCATTCCCCTGGCTTCAGAGGGAACCTATAGGCATTTCTAGGGGCCTGGTGGGCCTGAGGGTGCTTGAATACAGACCAGAGTATCCTTCCAAAGCACAGAGCTCTGTGAGGAGTGGAAGTGAAGACCAGAAGGTCAGGAGGGAACACACCATGAAAGGTAAGGGCCTGTATTGGCTTGCAGGGGTTGAGGGTCAGGGACATCATTAGAAGACCGGGAGTAATGCCTTTGGTCTTCTGAAAACGTTGTCCTGTTAAACTGTGTTAGCATTCACATCTTTTGTGTTGAAAAGGCTGCTCATTTGTATGTCAACACAGTAGAATTCTGTCCTGTGGAGGCCCAGGCCCTTGCCATGGCTGTTCCAGGGCAGATAGTAAAAATGCCTCTTCAGACCTGAGCCCCAGCCCCCCAGTGGAACAGTAGTGATTGAGTTACTTCGGAGCTGAAAATAGAAGGAGTGCTCATGCACACAGGATTGCAGGGCTCTAGAGCGGAATGTGCTCCTGGGAGCCGAGGACTGTTTAGATCCTCTCCACAGATGCTATGTCCAGCCTCAGCTCTCTTCCCCTCTCCTCCACTCTCCTCACTTTCAGGACTGTTTCTCTTCCTCTTCTTCTTCCTCTTCCTCCTCCTTCTCTTCCTCCTACTCCTTCTTCTTCTTTTTCTTTTTTTAAAAATATATTTTATTGATTTTTCACAGAGAGGAAGGGAAAGGTATAAAAAGCCAAAAACATCCATGAGAGAGAGACATCTATCAGCTGCCTCCTGCACGCCCCTTACTGGAGATGTGCCCAAAGCCAATGTACATGTCCTTGACTGGAATCAAACCTGGGACCTTTCAGTCCCTAGCCCGATGCTCTATCCACTGAGCCAAACCAGTGTCAGCTCCTCCTTCTTCTTGACTCTGATTTCTACCTTCCCCAGACTTTGGGTTCTCACTTTACTCATGAGTGACAGCAAGGAGTTTGACACCTTTTTATTAATGTTTTTAAGTTCCCCTTACATCTTCTTCCTTCTGTCTTATTCTCCTCTCCTCGATTCTTTTTGTTCTAGTCTTTATATTCCTTTACTTTTCTCTATAACTCCTCCATTTTATCCATATCTAAACAGGGTTCATTCATTAAAAGAAGACTTCTCATAGCATAGGTGTGGTTTACTGTCTTCAGGGAGAAAAGTTGTCACAGATCTAGACATTAATTAGTAATGACTTCTCATGGTTTGCTTGAAAAGACAAGGAAGTATGTGGAAAAATGGCATCATGTTACTGGAATTTTTTTCTCTACATTTCCTTTTCCATGAGCCACTCTGGCTAATCAGTTACTCAGGAAAGAAGAGGGATGGAATCTGAGATAAAGTAGACTGTCTTCAGTCGTCCATACCTCTACACATCCAGTTGCCCAAATATGTAGCACTTTGAAAAAAAATAGGGGCACTTGAAACTGAGAAAATAGACCAAGGTGGTAGAGAATTGAGTGGATAAACCTCACATATCTGCAAGTGAGGGGGATAGTATATACTAGTATATTAGAGTGTGAGTCCATGAGGCAGTGTGTTGTGGGTAAGAAGGGGGAGAATAAATAAGTTGGCTTAGGCTATGGGCTAATACCAACCAAAATGTTCTGCAATGTTCATCGTGAGCTATTATACTCTGCTTCAAATTAGATGTACCTTATTTCAAGAAGCACATATTTTCCTAAAGAGATATAGGAAATAAATTGTGGAGTCAGTGGACAACCTGGGGAAGAACATTCTGGCAGAACATTATGTACATGTAAAATGGGGCAAGAATGCCGTTTAAAAGCAATCCTGTAGAAAACCTATTTTCTAAGGACTGGCTTTTGCATCTGAGATTCCCCCTCCCCTTAATGGGTACATTAACAAAATAATGTTTTTTTACTAATGGATCTCAAAGTATTTTTGTAGCTCTCATGGTCTGTGGGAGACTCTGATGTTCTGTCCAATGTGAGGGAAGCAAAAGCTCATAACTATGATTCAATTTGCCCCAAACATACAGAGCCTGAGGATTAGAAGGAACCTGGGGGACCATTAAATCCAAGCCTTTTCTTTATAAGTAAAAAACAACTGAACACGGCTGGTGGCCTCTGACATAGTGAGCATCATCCTTACCCTCTCATTGCATTTCTGATTAGGGGGTGTTCTTTGATAGCCTTTGCAGAAATCCGAGCCCTTCCAGGCCCCATCACTTATCAGTCTGCAGTGCTCGCTTTTCATGGGAAGATGTAGTGAGGTGCCACTAATGATTGGAGACCCCTTTGAGTGTCTTTGGCATAAGACTGCTCTGGAATCCTGGCCTCCCCTGCAGGAAGCGCTGTGTGTGCATTCACTCCTGGACTTTGCCGTCCCCACACTCTGCCCGCACAACTGAAGTTAGAAGACAACTGGTCCAGGGAATTTCCTCTCTCCGGGGATGTTAATGCATTAGAGACTTGGAAGATAAAATTCCCTCAAGACTTATTAAGTAACGCAATAATAAACGAATAGAAGTATTTTAAGTCTAGAAGAGCTGATATTGGAAACTTGGGTGGAGGAATCTGTTCAGTGCCTCTCAGGCACATGCCTGAGGGGTTGACTTGCTTTGTTGTTGTCTAACAGCTGTCAGGCACTCACGGAGATGGCTGAGGTCCATGTGCGTGCATGTATGAGTATAGGGGTGTATGAGTGCATGCGCACTTCTTCTTCCTTCATCTTCTTACAACCTGCCAGTTTCTTGCTCAAATCCAACATCCACTTCCCAAAGCCATTTTGAACTTCCCCAGAGATACCCAGGCCCTGGACATCTCTTTAACTTTTATTATGTTCTGTTGGCTTTACAACTTAGTATGTATGTACATGGTCTGTGGAACTGTTCTTTCTCCATTCCAAGCATTTACTTTTCCTTCAAGCTACATCGCTTATTCCTTGAAGGTATGAGCTGTTTTCTTTATTTTCCCACAGCCTCATCACGGCCATGAGCTCAGCTCCACAATTATAGGGTTAAAGCATCTTGGGTTTAGGTATCCTCAAAGGATCGGCTACCCCAACTTGTTCATTCAACAAATGAGTTAACTGAACACTTACTCCACTCACCGGGGTCAGCCAGATAAGGCAGTGATAGGGCTGGCAGGGGAACCAGTTCATCCAGCTTCATTCCTCCACACTAAAATGCAAGTGTCTGAATTAGACCCCAGGGCAAAAGGCTGGTGGGTCCTTCATGCTTAGCCTGAAATGTGCTAGTTTTACCTCAAAGTCATGCCTTAGACCTTTCTTTTTTCTTTGCCTCTCTTCTACACTACTTAAGATTTCCATGATTCTAGAATATCATGTCTATCTACACATACATACATGCAGAATATTAAAATGAGGGAAATGCCACATTAGGGAAATGAGAAGAAAAAAGTGTTGAAGAAGAACTGATATACTTATGAAAAAAGCTATAGAACTTCATTTCTTTTTAAATTGAAAACTTGAGAACTTTATTTCTTTCCTTATGGGTACCTTTCTTTTCTTCCTTCCTTTTTTTTTGTTTTGTTTATCCTTACCTGAGGATATTTTTTTCATTGATTTTTAGAGTGGGAGGGAGAGGATGAGAAAAGAGACAGAGAGAGAGAGAAGCATTGATGTGAGAGAGACACATTGATCCTTTGCCTTCCAATCATATGCCCCAACTAGGTCCAGAGATTGAGCCTGCGATTGAGGTACATGCCCTTGACTGGAATCAACTCAGAACCCTTCAGTCTGCAGGCCGGCGCTCTTTTCACTGAGCCAGATAGACTAGGGCTATGTGTACCTTTCAAACTCTGCTTTTATATTTTCTCAAAGCCTGTGAATCTGTCTTCTGCCACCAGCATTCTCTGGCAGAAATGACCACAAGAGCTTGTCCTTGCTAATGAATTATGTTCCGGTCTTCCATTTCCTCCTCTCAGGGAAAAGTTAATTCTAATTTCTCTCTGTCTCTTTCTCCCCCTGCCCCCCTCCTGTGTCTGTCTCAGCATCTTTCTCCCTGATCACAAAGATCTGTATATATTCATCTGAAGATATTTATGTCCAATTTTGCTTGGATTTTCCCACTATTTAAAGTTTAGGTGTGTCTATTAGTGACACCTAAACTCTAAAAATGCTGAAAATGAGCCACATCTTCCCACCGAGTTTTGTGTCTCTTCCATGCGACTGTGCTCATGACATGAAGCTTCTCTTTCCAGCATTGGCGTTTTAATGCAGTGTTGAGAAGACTCATTTCCCCTCCTTCTCACCACCTTAGCCATGTCTTCACATCTTTTCATGTCTAACTCTTACCTGCAGCTTTACCACCCTAGACAGATAGCTTTCATCTTAGGACTCCATGGTCACTGGCAGTGAGCCCTGGGCAGCCAGTATAGAACTGGGCACCAGATTGTTTCAACTATGTTAGTTGTTACTCCCAAACCACACTGTGGGCTCTGTAAGGCAAGATTAGCAATTTTATTTTTTTTCCTGTGACAACCATTTTGCATAACATGATCTTGGCAATGTAATGTGAATTGAGATTGATCGAGGCTCAGGGCGCAAAGAACAGTAGGTGTTAAAACTACATTTTATAGCTTCTACATAGAGTTTCTTTCTTAATTGTATATTTACATCATAGATCTAAAGTTTATGTCCATTGATTCACAGATTTCATTTCCATTTTAAGAATTTATCCTTTTGTTGTATTCTCTGGATAAGATGTTAGTTGCTATTCTACCAAGAAGCATTTTACATTTGTTTTCCTCAATTTACAATCACGGAACCTTTTCCATCCTATCTTAAATTACCCATGCACCATCATAGAGACATTTTCATTCATATTTGGTGACTTTTTTTTTTCTTTGAGACATTCAGGCCAAGAGTACTTGGCAGTTTCACTTGAACTTTGAGAGCCAAAAAAGCCCCCACATGGTAATAATATGAAATCCCCTGGGCCAGTCAATGTTTTATCATTGTGAATTTATTTGCTGAAAGCCCTTTATGCCTCCTTGTTTAATTTTTCAATTATAACCTAATGCTGGGGAACTAGTGGGGTCACTCATTTCTAGAAGATTTATATTTCTAATTTAGGGTGTCCTTCAGTGCTCCTGCTGGAACCAGCACTCTCTGTGGCCTCAGAGACCCTGTTTCAAAGGATATGAGCTCAGGGCTGCCACTCACAAGGGGATCCAAATAACCATCACTATTGTGATTATTTCTTTTCATTGGATTATCTTTACAATATTAAATTGTTTTCCATATTTTTTTTAGTATGGATGTAACCAATTTTGGCAGTAACAAATGTTTCGGAATATTCTCTGAGTTATCTTGACCTTCAGATTATAAAAAGAGGATATGGTTCTCTTGGGATGTGACCACATGGAAATATGAAAGAAGTCCAATGTTAAGACAGAATACATGTCTAGTTTACCCCTGTCCCTCTATTTCTGTTTAAACTCAGAGCCTCTTCAGCGTTTACCTTTTGGGCACTCGTCAGAGCTATAGATGATAGATACCACGGAGGCTGAAGGAAATAAGTGATTCTATTCAGGAATGTTAGGCAAGGCCTGAATGAAAGAGATTTTTGGAACTTGAAGGACATGAAGGCCTTAGCTGGTTAAAGACAGAATTCCAGTTAAAATGTGGTAGACACAAAGCTGTGATGACATAGAAGATGACAGCTTTGGAGAGGGGAAGTGACAAGCTCTGAACCATGGGTCCTGATACTGTAGGGCCTGGACTAGCAAACCAAGGACTTCAGATTTCACTCTCAGAGCAGACAGAATCCATCAGAGTTTAGGAATAAGGCAGTGGGATCCTCACACCTGCCCATCAGAAAGGTGTTTCCAGTGGTAGGATGGAGACTAGATTGGAGGTGGAAGACATTGAAAAACCTACCAACCCTCTGGTGGCTTTTATGTTTCTAGTAACTGCTTCCTCTCAAGAGGTAGTATCAACTTCTTTGTTAATCACCCTTTGTGTTTTCCTTACAACATCCACACTGTTGAAAATTAGTGCTTCTTAACTGTCATGATTTGGATGTGTCATCTGTTTCCTGTTAAGGCCCTGCCTGGTGTACCTTTCTTCACACTTTTTTTAACAATTTGTTTCTACGTTCATCTCTCCACTAGTCATGGAGACATCTTGTGTTTCCAGGTTTTCACTAGTTCAGCTGAAAGTTACTGTTTGCCAGCTAAGTGTCATTTGAAGCCATGGTTTCATATCAGGGAAGGTCACCGTCAACTAGGGTGGCTCAGTAAACCTTTAGAGGGGTGGCTTGAAGTGAGCTGTAAGTGATCTGCTAGTTGGGATCTGTGGAGCGAAACAAGGTAATTCTAAGAAGAATGCGAGAACATGTGTTAACATGAAAGCAGGAAACCCATGCACTGGCCATAGAGGAGATCTGCTCTCCTGGAACACAGTGGGCCCTTTGGAGAATCAGCAGGAAGTACACTTGGGAAACCCTGTTTCCCTTCTAGAGCTTATTTCCGTTTCTAATTACATTTGACCCAAGCTAATCTTAACACAATTTTGCTGACCCCTGAGCATTGGCTTAAGGAAGTCCAGGAAGGATGTTTCAGAAACTAATAAAAAAGAAAAAAAAAAAAAAGCATTTTCAAAACAGACAAAAAAAAAAAAATGCCACCAACTAGCTTTTTGTGAGTAGCAGAGGTGATACAAATCCTTTATTTGCCCATCCTAACCAATGGCTCATAAGATTCAAGTGCTATGCAAAATAGGACTAGGTCTTCAATGGGATGTAGTATCCAATCATGCTAGTTGCTTCTGTGTTTTAATTGTTGGCAGCAGAATCCTGAAAAGTATTTTTTCAGCATAAATGTTTCCACTTGCCCCAGTAAAGCTATTGACTGCCTATTGAGATATAGGATCATTCACACAGAGGCAGTGAGAAGTATGTAAGAAACACTTGGTTGAATCTGAGTTATATGACTTTCAAAACTGCAATTAGATAAGCCTAGAAAGACAAGATTTCTCTTTATTATCATGCAAAGGCAACCCGAGGACAAACGGAAAGTTCATAAAGTTAATTCCATAGATACCTGTGACTCCTCATCTTCCCAGTCTGGACTGACAGGTCTCCGGGAAGAATGTATATGTTTGATTTGTGATCTCAGGCTTTAAAAGGAACATGAGTCTGCCATCCTGAAAGACTCCTCGGAACTGTGAGGGAAATGGTTATAAGGGGAACCAGCCCATAAAAACCTGGGTCATGGAGTTACCCATGGCCTATAGCATTTTGCTGGATCTAGGGAAGAAGCTCTGTCAAGCAATTTGTCCTTAATGAAGTCTCCTGTTACAGATAATATTGCTCCTTTAAATAAGAGGGCTGTCTCTCACTGGCCATAGTTCATTACCCAGGTGTTCAAAAGCAGGGACGGGGGCTGGCTGAGGGGTAGGTAGAGCAGAGAAAACTCAAACCCAAAGGTTAGGAGGCATGATTCATGGGAGGTCATGAGAATCTCTGGAGCCTGAGGATGAGTGTATAATTAGCAGGTTATGAAATAGAAACACTCAGCATCACCCTTCCCAGGAAGGAATCTAATGCAGAAAGCAAGAGTCCCTACACCCTATTACACTAGGAAGCACTGAAACTGACCTCGCCCTGCAGGCTCCCATCTGCCCTACAAAATGGAAATTGCCCTTTAGTCTCCTCAAGGGTTATTTTCTCCCCCCTTTGTACAGATCCCCCTGGATTTATTGGATTTCGTCTCTACTTTAGTTGGAAAGGAAAGCTCTTATCCTGGGAACCTTATTCTTTGATTCACAAAATTCCCCCACCTTTCCTAACCTCCCAACACATATTCGGTCTGCTTTATTTTTCTCTGTGAGGCCTCTGAAATGCACAGCAAAGGATAAGAGGAAAAAAAATCAATATTTGAAACTTGTTACAAGTAAATCTGAGTCTGAGTCCCAGTTCTCTCTGTCCAATGTCCTCCACTCCAGGCATTCATCTGAAATGGGCATGCTGCACTAAATGTTGTCAAAGTTGCCATGTAAGTTCTAAAATTATGTAATTTTTAAGAAAGAGAATGGGAAGTGTACTGGGATCTCTTTATAAAGATGGAGAAAGAGTCCCCTTGTACTATTGGGGTGCAAGAAATGTGCCCCTGTCTTCATGGTTTCCTGGTGTTCATTCATGATCAGATTCAAGCAACTTTTCGGAAAGGAGACCTCCCACATTCTGAGTGATGTAGATGTCACTTCCTAAGGCTTTTCAGACCATCTCTGTCACAGCTGAGTGAATGCTATTTGATTTAGTGATTGGAAACCTTAATTAGAATATCTTTTGCTTCCTAACATGCCATGTCTATTTGGGGTTTGGGGAGCAGTTTTATAGAACTTTAGAGTTTGATGTAAATTTACATATAAATTTTGAGTTGGAGGAGAAAAACAGAAGTTGAAATGGCAATCCCACAGCCTCCATTTTTGTGTGTGTGTGCTCAGAAACCTAGCAGAGATGTTTAAAGCCTGAAGGGACACGGGGCAGCACCTAAATCAGGCAGGTGATAAATCCTTTCAAATGTCAAGCAGAATGTATTCAAGTATGAATTAATGTGCATTTTCTGGGGGAGTGTCATGTACATTTCAAAAGATTGTGAAAGGGATCCAGGGCCCATGAAAGACCCTCCCCCATTCTCACATTATAGATTAGAGTGTTGAGGATTCAATGGTTAAGTGCCTGAAAGATCATAGTTCTTCTCAGAGCCTGGATTTGAACACACATTTCTTGACCATCATCCTGTTACTTATTCTTTTTGGATCTTTTGCAGGCAACATGCTGTCAGATTTTAGATCAAACCTTAAAGTTTGCTTTTTTTTTGGGGGGGGGGGGGGGGGGGGGGCGGGGGTAGAGCATACTTCATTTATATATGAAAAGACAAAAACCAATCTAGGAAGAACATTTCTAACCTGCAATCTTGAGCATCCCCCCAGGTTGAGCTGTTTAAAGGAGCATACACACAGTCATGCACTCACAAGTCCTCATAGGCACTATTTTATGTGGGCTCCTATGGCTCTGCCCCACATTTATTGCAAAAGGCTAAAAAATGGCTGACCATCATTTTGCCTCCTACATTGCCGTCACTTGACTGAGACTGTGACCTGTACCTGCCTGGGTATGGAGTACCACCACAAGTGGTATTTTTTAAAAAATAAGTTATATTTTATTTTTTTTTAAATGTTATTATTGATTTTTTTAAAATATGTTATTATTGATTTCAGAGAGGAAGAGAGAGGGAGAAATGGGAACATCGGTGACACTGATGAGACACATCAATGTGAGAGAATCATTGATTAGCTGTCCCCTGTATTCCCCCTACCGGGGATGGAATCTGTCACCCTGGCCATATGCCCTTACAAAGAATCGAACCCTGACCTCCTGGTTCATGGGTCATTGCTCAACCATTGAGCCACACCAGCTGGGCCTAGAACTTCTATTTTTTTTTTTTAATACAGTGTTCACCATAATTGCTAAAGATACCAGACCTAAGAAATAATGGGGGCAGAAAACAATTTTACTTACAGTTGTCATTAAACTTTACATTGGCACTGAGTGTCAGCCTCAATATTTCCTCTCTCTATCCTGAGGAGGACTAAAGCAACACAGCAGCTCATGCCCCCAGATCAGAACATAAACTGCCATGGCTCAGCATCTTTGAGAGGCCTTTAGTCATGGCCTGTTGATGGGAGTTTCTGATTGGATGGGCATTCTTGGCGTGGCTGGTCCAAGTGCTGACACAGGCGTTGGTTTTTCATGCTCCTTATTACCAGCGTGGTAACTTCTGAGTAGGACAGCTGTCCGGTTCATCAGAGAATGATAGCTCGATCTGGTTCCCAATAGAAATGAGCTCCAGGAGGTTCAGGGGTGTCTGACTGGGCAGCCTGAACAGCTGCCCACCAACATCTCCAGGGCTCACAGAGGTCAGGATGGGGGAGGCTCAAAGAGGTAGAGGGCAGTGCTGTGTGGAGCTCATTGGAGGAAACTTATGTGTAAGTCTCTGCAGACATTGCTCTTTGCCTCTGTTTTCCAACTCTTCTATCTCCACGTTATGCACGTGCGCATACACACACACACACACACACACACACACACACACACCTATGGATGTTGTGCTCTGTACCAGGGCCATAGTGGTCTCATTTATAAAAATGCTTTAATAAATTCATTTCTTTCAAATTCAATAATTTTTTATTGATACACAAGATCACTTTGGACATCTATGATTTAGCTAGAATGGTGATTGATTTTTAGTGCTGCTTGATATCTCTAGAAACCATTTGAACCAAAGGAAATGGGCTCTCAAACCATCTTGAGGTGATTTATTTTATTAAACAAACTACTTTTTATTCTCCCTATCATCGTGTTTGGGCTATTTTTACACATCAGCGTGGTGTGGTGCCTCTTGTGTGGTGCCCAGAGGGATCTCTTGGTGCCCTGGCTTAGCACAGTTTCTCCTCTCCTTAACTCAGAGTTGGTTGTCTTTTCCCTGGCAACATTGACGTCTATTCCCCAGTTGCATAGTGAATCACCTCCAGCCAACGCCTTGAAAATCAAGTTTCTAGATGGGAACTGGGATGGATCCAACAAGTGAGCTGGAACTGACCAGTTGTGTGGCAGCATTTCTAAGCATTTATAACTGGAGGAGAGCCTTAGAGTGCAAGGAATGCCACATCCCAGCAGACCAAGATTCTCAGTTGTTTTCCTTGTATGAAAGCCCCATGGGCCAGGGCTGTACCAGGAGGGTTGCTTTGGTGGCGCTGATAATGGGTGACTCTAAGAGGTCAATGTGGTGTTCATTTTGAGCAGCAGTTTCCCATGGAATAGAGAGGAGGTAGGCTGTAAAGGGGAAGAAGGCACTAAAATGTTTCTGAGAATGTTTTCCACTGATATTCTACAGACAGAAAAAAAAAAACTCAACCAGTCCATTCTGTGGCTGCCTTTTCAGATTGTCTTTGAAATTGAAGCATTACCATTGCAAGATACTGAATGATGATGGCTCGTCTCCGAGATTGTCAGAGGATATGAAGTCTTCTGGCTGTTGCCTGGGAAGGGAAAAAGCTTTTTTTCCCCTCTCCCCTAGAGGAAATTCTTCTTTACTATTTGAGAGACAAGTGCTGGACAGAGATGGAAAGAAAGAAGCCAAGAGCCCGTGGCTCAGCCATAGGCCTCACAGGCTCTTGGATTTCCTGCAAAGTGTGACAGTGTGACACAGTTGAACGTGTGCTAGACAGAGAGTAGGGTGCCTTCTGTGAGATCTTGGACCTCAGTGTTCCCATCTGTAAATGAGAAATTGGAATCAGCCTCCCAACTCCACCAGCTCTAAATTTCTATGATTTTGCCAATCATTAAAAAGGGAAGCTTACACGGCTTTCTTTGCCTTCCTAGGAAAGAGAGTATATGGGGGTTGATCCAGCTGGATTCCGTAATTTATTCTGCAAACACATAGTACTTCTGTAGAGTGTGCCAAACACTGTGCTGGGATCTATGAAGGCAAAACTTGAGTCATAAACTCAGGGTCCCCTGAAAGCTGACACCCTACCAGATCACGTCTGTTTAAGAACTTGGCGATTCTAGTGGGTTTTCTGCTCACAGGTAACCTTAAGCCCACAAATCTGCTGGGGTGTTCTAATAATGCCAGTGGGCCTGTCTGTCAGGTTAGATTTATAAGCCCTTTGGTCTGGTTCCATTATTGAATTCACATTATTGAGCAAGAGCTCAAGTTAGCAAGTCTATAGGCTGGAAATAGAACAGTGAGTAAGGACAGAGGCCATTGCTCTTGGGACCTAAGGATGTGGCCTATAGTTGAGGCAAAGGCTGAAGAAGCAGAGAAGAGGAACCAACTCAGTGGGAGGGGAGGACAGGAGCAAGGTGGAAGAGAGCAAGTAGTCAGAGAATCTCACCTAGAAGCTGAGGACAGGATCTTTTAGAAATTGCCTCTAGCTTATTTTATTTCACAATATCTATCTATCTATCTATCTATCTATCTATCTATCTATCTATCTATAAAAGCCTAATATGCAAATTACCCCCATGGGAGACCAATCACTTGCTATGATGTGTGCTGACTACTAAGGGATGGTGTGGAATGAAGGAAGACCCCTGCTGGCAGCTAGCAACAAGGCAAGGGAGGCCCAGGCCTGCAGCCAGAAGACCCCAATTGGCCTTAATTGCCTCTCAGGCCTAGGGCCCCTACCTGTGAACAATTTCATGCACTGGGCCTCTAGTTTTCTAATAATATGTCAAGAACCAGTCTCATGAAAGTGGATATGAGATAGTTGTAGAAAGGGAGGTTGCTGGGTGGGGTAAGGAGCTCTAGCCCATAGAAATAAGATAGCAAATTTTAATAGGTTGCCTGAGCACCTCTGAGAATAAAGAGGTTGTGACCTATCCCCTGCCTTCAGGAATTTTGTCCTTTGCTTGGGGGAGGCAGGTTCTTTATCCAAAATAGTGAACATTCAAAAGAGTGAAGTGTAGTCAAGAAGAAAAATGATGATTTTGCAGTAAATTCTCCAGGTGGTCAGGAAAATATAGTATTTTGACCACAGAATTAGGAGAAAAGGAAATGACTTTAGAGTTTAGTTGTACTTCATCTTTAGCTGAAAACAGAAAGCCTTCAAATTTCCATTTCCTAATATGTAAAGTGAAGGAGGACATCCCTGACTCCTGAAGTTGCCATGTGAACTGGGTTCTGGGGATGTGCACGTGGAGGAGCTCACAGGAATAACCCTTGTCTCCATGTGAGATGATGGTCTGGTTCTCTAGACCACGTCATTCCTTTATCCCCAGAACAAAGGGAAAAAAATTACCAGAAGGAGGTGCTGATCTGAAGTAGAATGGTTCTCCTCTGGAGCTATGGCCTTTCCCTGACTTGGAGTCCATCCCAAGCCTTGTCTGTCCTCTCTTTCTTCTTTCTTGTTCCTCCATTCCACTCCATTCTACCTCTTTGGTGCAGACCTTGGATGCCTCCTAGAGTTCTCTTACAGAAACTCCCATTCTCTCCTGATGTGTCTGCATTCTGGAAGAAGAGGTTACATTGAATAATTAGCTGGCTTCTTGTTTATTATTCAGCTATCAGTCTTTCATTTGTCCTTCTGGACTGAGGTAGGAAGGAAGAGAGGCAGAGCAATGGAGGAAAGGGGTTAGATTACCTTTCTCTGCAGGCTCAAGAGAGCAGTGTGGAGATGGGAGGAGCTTTGGGTCAAAGGAGTCAGGACCAAATTTAACAGAATGTCAAGTCCAAGGGCCAAATGCAATGTCTCTGATTCATTAAAGTTTAATTCATTTCAGTGAATAGTGTAAAAATCATCTATGGCTTCTTATATATCCAGAATTGGTGAAGCAGAAAAATTGACCGTGAGCTGAAATGATGGAAGATTTTAAGTGGCCTAGGAAGTAAGAGCTTTCAACAATAGACAGAGACTACATAACATTCCCTTCCACTTTGGAAGTTTGATTAGAAGACCCCCTTGGTAAGTTCTTAAAGTCAGATCCATATGAGCTGAGGTACTTAAGGATTCAGGGAGGAGGTAGACGCAGACTTGCTACACTGTGGACTTTGGCCTCTGAGATTGTGCAGGGTACAAATTGGGCAGTGCTACCTGATATTCCAGGAGGTCAGCATCCTAACAGAGTTTTTAAAGATTGTATTGCACTTAACAATCTGACGTGAAGAGGAGATTTTCCTAGTGGAAGAAGTAATATGAGCACAAGTGTGTGGAGATGGCCATGAACATGAAGTATTTGGAATCAGGGCCCCTGAATCCTACTTAGCTGCACTTTAGTGTCAACTGAAATCTCAAATTGGGCTCTGCACTCTGTCTCTAGTATCATAATCACATTGTTGGGCAGGGAGACTAGGTGTGAAGATGTGGAGTTTTTGGGCTTGACACATACTGAGCCAGGAACTCAGTGTGAACTTGGAACCCTGATCTCTTCTCAGTTCAGAAAGCAAGCAACTAACTGATATCTACTAAGTTCTTCCTATGGACCCACTGCTTGTAGACCATGAAGTACTGATAATAAATATAGTTCTCACCTGTAAGGACCCATCTCTCTCTCTTGATGAGGAAATAAAATTAGACAATACACAATCTGACATTAAAGTGTGTGGTAAATCTCATCAGGGCTTCAGAGCTCAGAGATAGGAACTATGAGCAGGGTCTTTGAATGGAACTTGACACTGTGAGTTGGATTTGAAAATGGAGGATGTTAGAGTGGGTCTGTATCTACTTCATAGAGGTAAGGAAGGGAGAAATGGCCAATAGACAATTGAATTATCTAATAAGACTTACTCTGTTAGGACCGTGTATGGCTGCTATGTACTTTGATCATTTTCTTGGGGCATGGGTTCCAGAAATTTGTAGCCTTTTGACATTAAAATTTTATCAAGATATAATTGACATAAAACACTGTGCAAATTTTAGGTGTAGAATGTGATGATTTGATACACGTATATGTTGTGAAATGTATAGCACAAAAGGGTTAGTTAGTTAGTTAGTTAACACATCCTTCACATCCCATAATTACCATTCTTGGGTTGGTGTTGCTAAGATTGACACTGCTTTTGGTTACTGCTAATTCCCATGTTGTCTTTAGTATCCCTGGGCATATGGTTTCTTCTGGGTTGTGCTTCTCTCTCATTTCATTGTCCCAGAAACTCTCAGGACTCAGTAGGTTGACACCCTGTATTCAGGATGAGGACGGAGCCAGGGTTACACATTCACGGCATCGGTCAACCAACACAATAACCATCCCCAAGATTTTCTTTGAAGTTGAAACATATTGTTTCTGTTGCCATGTTGCCAGGCAGATGAGGAAACTGAGACTGAGACAGGCAAAATGACAGCCTGAGGACACACACATGCTGGGGGGAGGCCCTTCTGTCTCTACATCTGTGAAGTGACGGGCTTGAAAGAGCTGGTTTCAGAGGATCCTCACTGCCCAGCCTCCGAGTCTTTGTCTGCTACAGCTTTCCTGATTCCCAGCGAATGCTCTCTTCGTAACACCAGGCTGTTTCTTTGACCGAACAAAAGTGATTTGATTCCCCAAATCAATAAACATATTAGAGAAAAAGGAAAGAGGAACCCTGGGAACCACAGGAAAACAGATAAAAGAAGAAGGCCTGGGGGAGGGGAGAGCTGGGAGGAGGGGGGGGACTCCCTAGGAGCTTCCTGTGAAAGTGGTCAGGCAGGGCAGGCAGGCAGGGGAACTGCAGGCTCACTGGCCTTTCTTTCAGGGGCATCATCTGCCTGGGAATCAGCTAATGGGTGGGAGGGGGGGCGAGGGCAGACCCCTGAGGGGAGAAAGTGGCAGGTGCAAGCAGAGGCTACAATGCAAATAGTCAGGAAGGCTGGAGGGGCCAGGCGGAGGGGCAGTTGTGAAGCATATCTTGGGAAAATACGTGGAGAGGTCAGCAGCTGGCCGAGGGGAGCAGATGCAGGAGGGAAAGAGGGGCCCTCTAGGGAGGGGCTGGCCTGATGCTAGGAAAGGCCTGTAGTGAGTTTTGAACCTCTTTTTTGATACCTTTGTGCCTGCCTTTACTAGAAGGGAAATTTCCCCATTGATGTCCAGTCAGGAAGGCCGGACACAAGTCCCTCTGTGGACACCAGGCTGTTGGAAAGAGAAGCGACAGCGTCTCCTGGATGAGTCGTCAGCTACCTCCCTTTGTTACTCATTGTCCCCCAAAAAGATGCATATAGCCCAATTTCTTCTCAGAGAGGTCCACGTTCAGTGGAATAGGACACCTCAGCTCATTGCCCCACATTGCCTCCTCCTTTACATTCTTATTCTCCAGGACCCCGTTTGAACAGAAGCACTTAGGGTTTGGTTTTAAATCCTTTTGAATGTGCCACTCTCTGCGCGCCCTTCCTCCCTCAGGGGCCCTCTCACCTCTCCCTGACCCAGCAAACTCTGTGTCTTGCTCTGAGTTGACAAGAACACATTAAACACTGATCCAGCCACCGATTTAGGGAAATTGACGTTCTCTGGGGTCTGTTCTGTTTGAGGTCAGCTGATAATACTGCCCCCTGCGCGCAATCCAGACAGCACACAGGAGTGGCAGGCCCATGGAGTGCATTCCCTAAATGACGGAAAGCAGAGCTGCTCTGTGGCACCAGCTCAGTGGTTTGAAACCTCAGCCGGAATTATGCAGATCGACCCCCTGACCAGGCAACCACAGTCCCAACTAGACCCGTGCCTTTCGTACGGTCACACAGTGCAATTTGGGACCTCAGAAATAGAACATCTCGTCTTTGTCCATTTGACCTCCTGAAGACAGAACTCAGGCAGGAATTTGGCCAAATTCTGAGCATGGCATTTGAGTGAGTGGGGAGAATGAGATGATATAATATCTTAAAATTAGAGCCTTCTTGGTCTGGAATCAGAAGGTGCTCTATGGGTGGTCAACTCTCTGAGAAGAAATTGGGGCATGTGTGTCCTTTGGGGGGACAATGAGTAACTAGATCATGTGACCTGAGAAACTGGAAGTATCTTGAAAAACCTGGTACTTGAAAATACACAGTGTTTCAGAGTATCTTCAGATCTTCCAAGAATAGGCAGATTATTGCATATGACATATTTTGTGATATACTTGCCATCTGACTTGAATGTGATTTTAACCAGGTGTTCTGGTCATAAATTGTTTTTCATATATTGTGACATTTAATCCTCCTTTACAGCCAAATTAAATGATTTCCTAAAAGAGAGTAAGCATCTAGGAAGTGGCAAGACAGAATCCAGCCCTTGTTTGCCTACCTACACATTTCACACTAACTTTAGTTAGTCTACACTGCCTTTTAAGAAACAGGTTCTTTTTTAAATTGAGGTAAATTATTTTTCTTCCAGAGATATTTTATTACCAAGTGTTTTTCATATAAAAAGGAATTTGTTCTGGTGGAGATTCAAAGGATCATAAAATCATTGAACTTGAAAAAGAAGGACTTGAGAGTTCATTGGCCTTAGCTTCCTTGTTTTGCAGGTAAGGAGGCAAGGAATGACTTTGGCCAAGGTCAGGTGACACTGATCCCAGGACTCCTAGTGCAGTGTGCTGTCCACGATGACGCATGGTCTCCTTCAGTTGAAAACCTAGTGACCATGGCCGTTGGGGTAGTGACCAGAGGTTGTCAAGGTCCCAGGTGACCTTAGTTGGTTTTGCTTAGTGCCTTAATTCCTACTTTCACCACCCAGTGAATTAAACCCTCTTAAAAAGATCAAAATCATATCTGCCAAAGTTAAAGATGGCCTACAGAGAACCTGAGGCATGAATTATTTCTTTGATATTTGTCATTTTCACAAAAATGTATATAAAAACAGTTTGAGACTTCTTTTTATGAAAAGAAATGAAACACACACACACACCCCATATTCCTCACATCTCACCAGCCTATCAGGAATAGGTTCCATTGGTAGAGTGCACCCTTCTATCATCATTCTCCATACAAACAAGCCAAGGTGTGCTAATCATTGTTTATGTCCATTTGCATTAGCTTTCACATGCCATTTTCACAAATACTTCCCTATGTTTTCTTAGTGATTTTAACGACCAGATAATATTTCATTGAGTATATATATGAATAATACACACAAATTTATTTTCATAGTCTGTTATTATTGGCCTTTTGAAAGCAGTTGAACAATATTTTGTGTAGTTTTTTATTCTCTGGGATTGTTTTATTAGGACAGTCAAGAGGGGAAATAGATTTCCCTTTTTCTCTTAATACCTGGTGATGTTGGTTTTCTAAAGAGAAATTGAAATGTCACCTTCAGTTGGGGATGGCAATCACCTGGTGTCCTTTGAGTGGTGATGCCAAGTCGTGCATAGACCCACTTGCGCTTACTTCCTTACCATTAGGACTTCTGATCTTACCTCTGTTAACATAAAACAAAATAAACATAAATTCAAATCTGTAAAGAATTTTTATGAGTTTATTTGAGCCAAACTGTTGACAATTGCCGGGAAGCAGAATGTCAATGTATTGGTATAATGCTCCAGAGAACGGTGATTTTTTACCTTGTTTCAGACATTACAATCAAAAGAGGAGATGTAACTGGACTTCACGAACTCCACTGGTAATAAATTGGAAAGAAAGCAAATCTGGGAAGTCTCTGGAATTGGATAAAAAGTAAAATGATACACATACTTCTTTTACTTAACTGGGTGCAGGATAGCTAACAGTCAGCAATTAACTCAACAAGGAGAGCATTTTTGGTATCTGAAGAACAGTGGCTGTGCTTTGAGGGGTCTAGAAAAGGGAAAATCATGTTGGCATGCTAATGATATATTATCTTAGATGCAGAAATACAGTAGGCTCAGTTAAGGTAAAGATTGGTCTTTGTCAGGGACGATGCTGGCCACCATAACTGCTTTTCATTAAAGTTTTAATTTCAGACCATCTTTTGTGGTGACTCTAGGTCTTTGAGTTTGCAGAATCGCCATGCAGGCCTTCCCAGAGCTAGTCAAATCAGCATGTGGCCCCTTTCCATCCACACCTGCTACTTCACTACTGAGAAGGCGGCTGTAATTCTTTCTCATCCTTCTTTTCCGTGACATTGGGTCTTTTCTTTTTATGGTAAGTCTTACTATAAATGCCTCCTTCTTTGCACACAGTCACACAAGTAATTTTAGAGGTGGGTGTGAGAGTGCAAACAGAAGGGGAAGCTCTCTCTCCCTTGATCTGCACAACCTCCTGAGTGGGGAGAGAACACCCCTGCATTACAGTGGGACACAAGGCCCCAGAGGTCCATGCCCGCTCAAGGTGCCATGTTGGGCAGCAGGGGTGAGGCACTTCCGGAACCTTGTCCTGGAAACTCAGTGTTCTGTTTTGGCACCACAGTGAAGCATGTTTTCCTGTCCACACTGAGGCCACACTGAGGACAGCTACCTTGGACTGCCTCAGCTTAGATGATAACGTTGTCCTTGGGTTACAGTACCGTCAGCAGGCAGTAAGTAGATACTGTAATTTCCATTGAGAACGAGTCTCCCAGAATGAAGTAGGACTGCTTGAAACCTCAATGGGCACTCTTGAGAACAAGGCAGGTTCTCATGATCCCCAAGAGGCAGCAAGCCCAGGACATGCAGGATCATTTTTTTCAGAAAGCGGTACCCTTGTCTCCCTGTTGGTGGTAGAATGAGCAGGCAGCTGGAAACTGTAGCTGGCCTGCCAGTCCGGGGGCTGAAGGAGGCTGGCGGGTCATGGGCGGGGGCAGCCGTCTCTGGCTGCTCTTCCTGGACAGCTCGGCAACAGGACATTCCTCACTAGGCCATCGCAGTCTGGGCTCAGAGCCACTCAGCCAAGCTCCATGTGGCAGTTAGGCAGTGACGTGGCTGGAGCTTGGGTTCTGGACACCAATGCTGAATGTGCAGCCTAGTGGTTTTCCTGTTTCTTGACTTTAGTTTCTTCCCCGATCACATAGAGTTGAGAATTATAAATGTACCAAGTGAGGACCTGAGGAGGCAGTGAAGGCATCACCCCTAATTTCCTGACACTTTCCAGCTTCTGATGGGGTGCTTGTCTGCTCTCCACACTCGGATACCTGCTCATCTGCTGTTCCCCTACCTGGCCTGGTCTATGAAGTCCAGCCTGCTGTGTGCCTTCTTTCTGAGCCCCATGTTTCTGAATGGGGGGGTGAGATGGGGAGCAGGAGGTAGGACTCGGGTTCCCTTGTCTCTTTACAAGCTATGTACACATAGGACACAGCTTCAGGAAACTCCCCCATCAGTTGGGGAAAGTAGGTAGATCTAGTCACTTCGTTGTTCACAGATCTTTTTGGAGTGTCAATCTATGTCCAAGTCCTGAAAGCACAGAGATGGAAGGACTGCAAACACCCCCATGGGCAGAGGCATGTGGGGCTCACTGACAGAGGGATATCCATGTCTAGCACAGTGCCTGGCACACGGTGAGTGTTCCATACACACTTGTCTCAAGGACTAACTGAAGACACAGTCCCCGATTTCCAGGAGCTCACAATTGAGTGCAGAAAGGCAGAGGATAAAGAGTCTCAATGCCATTGTGGTGACTTGATAGAAATGTGTACTTGCTAACTTGGGAGCCATCAAAGTGACATTTCCTTTCATTGAAGTGAGAGGGTTACAATTTCTTATTGGCAGGTAAGGATGCTGCTTCCCACAGGATGTCCCATGAGATATACTGCTTCCTACCAAGATATACAGTATTGACTCTGGAAACAGCAGGTGTTGGTGAGAAGCCCTGAGTTTGGGGGTAGGGAGACCTGTGTCCCAGACCTCACTGGCTGAGTGGCCTCAGGCATAGTCTCTTTGTGCTACAGTTGTTTTCATATGTAAAGCAGGCCTTTAATGCCTTCTCTGCCTACCTCCCAGCAAGGCCTTGCTTAAAAGCCTCTCTGCCTCAACATCACCTACAGAATGCAATTCAGTCTGCAAGCTCTTTATCAATTACCCTTTGTCTCTTTTCTTTGCATTATCATGAATCTCCTCAAACACTCTTTGTCTTTCCATGGCCTTCAGCATCTCTGTGCAGTGCTCTCTCTGATCTGTCCAGAGACTTCCCAAGCTCACATGTCACTCCTTATTCCCTCACCTGTGGCTGCTTCCATGCCTGTTAAGATCCTCCTAACAGACATTTGTCCCATTTCACTTTCCTGTTTGCGCACCTTTCATAAAGGCTTTGGACCCGCACTATTCCCTCACTCATCCCCCACTCCTGGTACATGACTGAGTGTTTAATAAGTGCTTGCAGCATTGTGTAAGGAATCAGAATAAATTGACTCTTCACTATCTTACTGAAGTGGTCAGAGAAGGCTGGTTGAGAATGGCAAAGAAGCAGATTTCAGTTGAGTGCTTAAAAGAGTCTCCTCAGAATCAGCTGGCATGGATCCTCACGGCATATCCAGGGACTTGATGCTGTCCACAGTGGGGACACCTGCCTTTGGGAGCCGTACCCCACATCTGTGACAGCATAGCTCCTGGTATGGCTCCATGTAGAAAAGAAAGGTGGAAGGGACTGTGGTTTTCTGGAGCCACTCTCCCTCTCTACTGATCAAATTCCCACGAGTTTGACCCTTATTCTTGGATTCCTGTGCAAGCCTTCAACCACTAGTTGTTGGTTAACTGCATTTATTAGTACAACAGTGACCTCTACTCTGCAGAATGGAATAACCCATGTTGGAGCATGGCTGATCTGGGGAGAAAGTGTGCTTTCTCCATCCGTGGCCCTGGCACCCCATCCTTTTCTTAGGAAGTATGGGAAGAGAGGGACTTAAGCTCAACTCCTTTATCTCTAGGCAGGCCAGGTAGTGTTTGGCAGATTATAACTTTCTGGCAGTAAGAATCATGTAGTAATCCTTTCTCTGTCGTCTCACATATCTTCATAAAATCTAGCAGTGTCTTGTATGTAAATATTTGTCAAGTTAAGATTGCCTTCTAAAATCATTGACAGTTGGTATTTAACCACTGCTTAACAAATAACTTCCCATCAAAATGTGGAAAATGGTTTTTTAATTCTTTAGCCATTCATTACAGAATTCCTCTTAAAAATTCCATGGACAGCATATGTTGAGGCAGCTCTTTGCAACCCACTTACCTAACCCTGCCCTGTAACTGGACTTACTCTCCCTCTGACCCACTGAACGTATCATAGGTATCTTCAACCTGTTCCATGCAGTAGCTACATCTGAACATTGTAGTCTTTAGAGATAGTGCAGGGCAAGGGCTGGTCCGCTATTGAAAGCCTAGGTCACTGATTGAAAAGTTCCCAATGCTCTCTCCCTGCACATGCACGTGTCAGTGTGGCTCAGAGTCCAGTGGTACAATTCTTTCTAGTTTGGCTCTAGACATAAAAAGAGAATTTGCCTTTTTCTAGCTCCTTAAGAGATATTCATTAGACTGGATTGCTACCTACACAAAATAGCAAGCAGACTGTAAATCCTAGAGTAGGTCCTGGTTACTTGGAAGCTGTTAGCATTTAATAGGCTAAAAATAAATACTAGTAGATATGTCTGGATTTGTTTTCTTGCAAGTGACATTAATGAAAAATATATATTTCTATCTATCTGGGGGAGGATATGTAACAAAACAAGAACCAGTGATAACTTATCCAACCCTTTTCTAGCAGTGTAGTTGTATAAGAAAATAAACATCCCTGCTGTTTTGGCTCAGTGGATAGAGCATTGGCCTGCGGACTGTAGGTTCCAGATTAGATTCCAGTTAAGGGCACAAGCCCTGGTTGTGGGCTCAGTCCCCTATAGGGAGCATGTAGGAGGCAGCTGATCAATGATTCTCTCCCATCATTGACATTTCTCTCTCTCTCCCTCCCTCTTTCTTCCTCTTTGAAATCAATATATATAAAATAAACAAAGGGGGAACCGTTTTTTATTTAGCAGGACATAGATAGCATTTATTATATTGTTTCCTGCCTGGTTCTGTCATTTGGTGCTGAAAAGTTGTGCTCTGTAATGAGGACTCACACCCATTGGGAGCCAGGAGTTGGGAGCATAAGTACCACCTGTTGACAGCAAGGCACCCTCTGACATGAGCAGCCAGGCAGCAGTGCCAGAGGGTCATTCTCAGGTCAAGGAAGTTCAAACTTTGCTGCCAAACAGACTCCTTTCTTTGAGACCAGGGACTTTTTGTGCAAGAGCAAAATAGGAATAATCTTCATTAGCTCGGGTGCCAAAGATGTAGCAGGGAAGATAACATAGATATGAGAGCCAAAAGATCTTTGACATCAATCCCCTTGGTTCACAAATAAAAAATTATTTGACTTCTCCCTTCATCATGCTACTTAGATGTTGTAAGTCCTTGTGATGAGCAATGTCATTAAGACCAGTTAAGTACGGGATTAGTTAAATGTAAGAGAAAACAATACTTTATGAATCCTCAGTGTATAATAAGCACCTTGGCTGAATAGCAGCCATGGCAATAATCCCAGATGGCTGAGAGGGTGACTCCCCAGTGCCCTGACAGGACAGATTACTTACTGTGACCCCAAATTCCACCCAGGTTCCACTTCTATATCCCTGCCAAATCTTAAGTCAAGTTAGGGTGACTTGGAAGGTGATGGGCAGGGGAAGATGGCGGAAGGCAGCTCTTAAGACTGCAGCTCCCTTCTGCCTCTTGGCTCCTCTCCAAAGCCTACCCATCCTTCAGTGCCCATCTCAAACTGCTCTTCTTTGAGCCCACCTCTTGGTACATCCTGTCACCGAGGTCTTGGGGCACACCTTGTCTCTTAGTACTCTTTGCCCCAGCACCTGCTCATTTGCTGCAGGTAACATCACAGAATTCTGTATTATTCCCTCACATGGCTATTTAATGTGATGTGTCTGTGTGTCTCGCCTGACATTTACTAAGCTAAATGTTTCCACCAACATTTATTTCTAATTTTAACACTGTTGCCCCACTAACCCAGTACCTGCATAAAGTAGATGTTTGTTAGGTATCTGTTGGATTTCTCTATTGCTCTTCTATGTTTCGGAGGGCCTAACATAAAATTTCAATGGATATACCATTAACTTTTATTCTAAAGGACCCACTGAATATTTAACACTAGCAGACTATTCTTCTGAATGACAAGTTATAACTTTTGGCTATCTCCTTCTTCCTCCCCCCCACCCCCGCCTTTTGAGACAATTGGGAAAAATAAGGGAAGGGGAAAAGAAGAAGCAGGGGAAGAAGGAAGTGGAGCAATGAGAAGGGAAGGCAGTGGGCAGGAAAGCAGATGAAGAAAGGCAGGGGATAATCATAGGAAGTAGGTAAGGGCTAGGACCCCTAGTGATAGGAGCTTGAGATGAAGGAGCAAAGAGAGTCTTGACCTTGCTGCTGCCATGGAGACTGCAGTCTCCTCCCTGGATACTGTTCCTCTCCTCTACTCCTTGGGGAGACTGCTTCTCAGCTCCTCTCCCAGGAGAGAGGGGCACCTACACTCTGCATTGCTCACCAAGTCAGATAGTTAGTTTTCTTCTCTCCTCCATTCAGGAACTTGCTCTATCCCCAAGTGGGAACATTAAGGTAAGATGTTTCAGATTATAGCAACAGCCTGGGATGGATGCTGGTTGTTTATTTTTCAAGGAATTATATTTTGTCTGTTTCTAAAGGAATTTCACAGGTTTACAAGCTTAGTACAAAATTCAGCAGTTAGAGGAGAAGCAAAGCAGACATCATCTAAAAGAGTGGGAGCTCCCAGGATCCTCAGGGTTCTACCCATCTACATTGGGGCTTGACGTGGGCTGTCAGTGTGCTGGAAGCTACAAGGAATGGGGAAACATTTGACCATTTTCATTTAACAAGTGGCACAGATTTATCTGCAGAATATTGCTGAAAGTTTTCTTAAGCAAGCATTGTCTCTTACATGGTAGATAATATGTTCAAGTGCTATTTTAGAAAAGATAGAAACACTTATCAAGCCGATGGCTTTCAAACGGACCCCCCTTGAAATGCAGAAGCTACAAGGTAAAATGGGAAATCCCAGAAAACATTCCCAAGGTAGAATGAGGAGATATGGCTTATCCACTTTGAGGCAACCCTCCTCTGACTCATGTATCCCAAGATAGTCATGAAGAACAAGGAGAAAATTAATTGCATAGATGATGCAGATTTCTGGATGGTGCAAATAAGGCAAATATGAATAGCAGTAGTTATGTCCCACTCTTTGCCAGTTCTTCATTCGATCATTCTTTCAATGTCTAGTGAAGCAGCAGAGGAAGGCAAGAAAAAGTAAGGCCTTTGGTCTCTCAGGATCTGAGCTCAGCTCACGACACTACCACATACTATCCATGTGAACCCAGGATAAGGGGAACAATCGTGCCGTGCCTCAGTTTCCCCACATGGTAATGAGGAGTAACGGCTACCATGCTGTTTCAAGGGATCGATGGAATTACGCATGAGCACACAGATTGCACAGTCCCTGGAATTTAGTAGGTGCTCACCCGTTGTGAGGTGTGAGAGTTTTTGGAACAAAATGTAACTGAAGATGTCATGTCTTCTCTGAAGGGGTTTCAAAGGGACAGCAATAGAGTTCAAAAGGAAAGTTCCGCACAGGGTGATTGTCACTGGCTCAAAATGTCCTTGGTCCTTTGAAGTCTCAGCTAGTTGCCTTTTATTCTCTGATTTCTCTTCAGATTGTAGAAATCTTTCGCCTTCCTTACCATGGCAAAGGCAAGGGTGGCAAGAAAGTCTGGAAAGATCCTCTCACCTGCCCTTACCCCTCCTTGTCTCCTCAGCCTCTCCCCGAACTCCCTGCCAAGCCGGGGCCCTACACAAAGGCGCCCTGCATTCAGCCCCAGGTTGCTTTGTACCTGGCGGGCCTGCCCCCATCCAGGGCCCCTTCTGGGCCCTTTTTCCCCTTCTTTTTAAAAGACCCCAAGGGGGTCTCAGTGCCCAGTCGCTGGGCTCCCAGGTCACCTCACAGAGGCCCTGTTGTCCCATAGAATGGCATGTGGAGTCCTGGGGTGAGAGAGAGGAGGACATTATCAATCATGAGCTCTGAAAAGCCAGGAGAGAAGGGAGAGCTGGGGCAGGCGGGGAGGACTGCATTGAAGCAGAGGGTTTTTTTTTCCTCCTGTTCCTGTTGTTGTCCTGGCTGAAGGGAGCTTTCTTGGATATCTGCCCAGACACATGCTGAGTTAAAGAAGCAGCAGGATAAATTCTTAAAGAATGAATTGGGAGAGGGGAAGGAGCTGGGGGTGGGGAGGAGGAGTGAAAAGAAACCAAGGAATGATTCCAATTCCCAGACAAAGGAGGCCCCTGCAGACCAGCCCAGTCCAGCCCAGCCCTTCTGCGGTTCAGATGTTGGTTTGTTTACACATAATCTAGGGACACCAATGCTCCCTAATAGCTACTTTGGACCCATAAAGGGGCCAAGAGAGAGAAACTGCAATTTCTGAAACTTTCTTCTTTCGAGCCAGGGCATACTGAGAAGGCTTTGGTGGGGTGCTTCTCTCTCCCTCAATTTATTGGCTCAGAATACTTACTGATGAGCCACAGTTAATGATGTAATCAGAGTGGAGACATAAACATGGGGCTCACCAATGGTGATGGCATGTTCTGTTTGGTGCCAGATGTCTTTTTCTTTTTAAGAAGAAGGAACTTGTAGAAAGCTCTCCTGGATTCTCTGGTGAGAAACTAGTACCTCTAATGAAAGACCCTTGAAATATGGTTTCTGAAATGAGAAAAACAAAACAAGACCTCGTGATGCTGGTGGGACAGCTGTATTTTAACTACATTCCCTCCTTCACTGGACTAGAACCATCCATAGAAAGGTCAACAGAGATCCACTTGTATTTTTTTAATTTTCACTGTTTTATTCATTCTATTTGCTCTGAAATTCCCTAATAGGAATTATGTAGCCTGCTGTTGCCAGACTGAAAAGAACAGAGATCAGAATAGAATGTGTGTGAGCATCCTGCAGTCCCAAACCAATAGGATTGATCATTCAATCATCATTTTTTTAAAAAAAATATATCTTTATGGGTTTCAGAGAGGAAGGGGGAGGGGAGAGAAGAGGGGAAGAGAGAGAGAGAGAGAGAGAGAGAGAGAGAGAGAGAGAGAGAGATATCAATGATGACTGGCTCCTGCACACCCCCTACTGGCGACCAAGCCAGCAATCCAGTCATGTGCTCTTCAACTGAATTGAACCAGGGTCCCTTTAGTCTGCAGATCGACACTATCCACTGAGCCAAACCAGCTCGAGTTATTCATTCCTTTCTTTGTTGCAGTACACATATCAGCTCTCTAGTGAGTCTCCAGTGAAGGCACTGGGCAGGGGTCTGTGCTAGGCCTTGGACAGATGTAAGTATGTTGGGCCAAAGATGACCAGCATTTGCAGCAAGACTTTTCCTTCCGTGGTGAGGAAGTTCATACCCCAAAGAGTAACTTCACAATTTAGAGACTTCATGGGGGAGCTAAACATAGTCACAATATGGTCCATGTGAATGGCACCTCCTTGAGGAAGCATTAGACACTCGGTGCCCAACCAGATCCGTTAACCTTCTAATCCTCCAATTGGCTCCTCTGTGAGTGCACACACTTCTTTCCGCAGTTTATCAGGAAACGGGGAGAAGGAAGAACAGTGACACTTCAGCAGAGCCGTGTAAATTCAACCCTAGTCATGCTGGGAATTTTTTTCATCCATGGCCCCGCGATGACGAAATAGGAGCATGCCGCTGTTCAGAGCATGAAAGGGTCACAGACTGAGTTTTCAAAATACAAACTGGACCTTCTTGTACTTCCAAGGAAGAGCAGTCACACCGCTCAAAGTATTCCAAAGAGACTATGCGCCAAATATTGCCATTGTACAAAATGTGTTTGAAATCTCCTTTGTTATCTCCAAGCCACTCTATTTTTTTGAAAGGGAGGCCATCGCAGCTGTGTCTCGCTTATGAAGCTGACTTTGGCAGCAGGCCCCTGGGATCCCTGGGTAGGCAGTTCTGTTCTGCTGAAATGTGGAGGAGCAGGTTACCCCTGGCCTTGTCAGGCGCCAATGAAAACAATGGGGCTCCCAGTCTGTGAGCTGCCACAAGTCCTGACTTGTCAAATCTGAAAATGCTTCCTGAAGTATAAGTCATCCTCAATATAGTGAGTGAAAATTCAGATACAGTCCAACTGGGATTCTCCTGGAATACGGTGGTCTCGGGGGCAGCCCAGACAATGAGGTGTTTCCCATCCATTCTGATTTGTTTTCCAGCATTTGAAAATTATTTCTTGAGAATGGACTGTTTTCCTATGCTGTGTAATATAAAGGGTTGGACAGAAAGGGGTTGGAAGAAAGGAGGAGAGGAGAGGAATGCAAGAAAGAGAGGAAGTTTCCAGTGATTTGAACTTTGCATCTTCACACCTGCTATGAATTAGATTGTGTCCCACAAAACTCATATATGGAGGTCCTAGCCCCTGATTGGACTCTGGTTAGAGTAAAGAAGTCATTGAAGTTAAATGAGATCATGAGGGTGAATTCCTGAACCTGTAGGATTCGTGTTCAGTGGTTGAGTATTGAGATATGAACCAGGAGGTCACGGTTCTGTTCTGTGTCCAGGCGCATGCCTGGGGTTATGGTTCATTCCCCAGTAGGAAAAAGGTAATCAATGAATCTCTCTCATTGTTCTATCTCTCCTATTCTGAAGTCAATTATATATAACAAGACACCTTTCTCTTTCATGTGAGGTCACAGGAAGAGGGTGGCCATGTATAAGACAGGAAGGGAACTTTCACTAGAAACCAATCTCTACTGGACCTTGATCTTGGGCTTTTGAGCCTCCAGAACTGTGAGAAAACAAGTATCTGTTGTTTAGGACAACTAGTGTATAGGATCTTATAGAGTAGCTGGTGCTACCTTAGACAAAGTTTTTTTTCAATTACATCTCTCAGTTAAGTTGACTCTTTAATGTACTCCTATAATCTACATATCAACTCTATAGAGGAGAGAAGAGGATAGGTGAGTGATGATATGCATGGCATTTCCCAAAGTGATTTGACCATGGGACACTTATTTTGATTTGAGGTCAGAAAGAAAGGATCCATCTTATACAGAATACACTCATATTAGGAAATAATACTGCAGTTTAAAACCTGAATTCTTATACAAGACGGTGACCTTATGGAGATACTATTTTACCCAAGCATAACATTTGGGGACTGACCTCGATGATCTCACAGGCTTGTTCCAGATGGTAATTTCATACCTTTCACATTTTTAAAACCTTAAAAGCATCTCAAAGGGGAGATGCGTAGAGATGTTTGGAGCTTCTGCAATCACACTGAGAATTTCCATCCTTGTCTGGGAAAAGGGTGGTTTCTGAGTGCACGGCAGACTTCTGGGAGTTTATCAGCTGGTGGCTAGGTGGGGCAGCAAGACAGCAGAGTTACTGGGGATGGCACTATGCTTCCTTGGCCAGCATACAATTTCATTCTCATCCTCTGTAAACAGTGGATACAGGAAAACCACACACACGCTTTAAAACATACTGTTGCGAGAAGATTGAAGGTTACATGTACCGTGGAGGGGCGGAAACCCTATACATTGAGAAGCTGAATTGGTTCCAAGAGTCTGGATTCGCACAACAGTACATTGTGTTTTCTGCAGTTTGAAGTGTTTCCCTTGGTTTCATGACTTCCTTATAGAGGGAGTGGATCATTCCACAAAGCATGGGGAGGATGGGGAATATGTATCCTTTGGAGAAACTGAAATGCAATTTTCTGCTCAGTGACTTGCCAGAGTGCTTATTCGGTAAGGCCTTGTATCAAGTTGTCTTTTTTTGTTTGTTTTTATTCCCAACCCTTCTGTAAAAAAATAAAATAAAAATAACAAAAAAGAACAAAGCTAGTTGCATGTTTTGCGAATCCAGCAGAGGCCGGTTTGTGAACTTGGCCAGTGATGAACTGTTCTTACCCCAGCATCCTCTGCACAGGAGAGCATGAGTGGAGAGCAAGCTCCACTGAACTTGTTTTCATGGATCATCTTAGACCTAACTACTCCTCCGGGGATTCCCAGTGCTTTTCTAGAAAGACATGTGGTCAAGGTTCATCTCTTTTGTGAAGTTGAGTCCTAACTCTTACAAACTTGTCTGTTTTTTTCTTCCTTTGGAATAACACTCTGCTTTTTAATTGACATGTGCATGTCTGACATTGTATTACATTCTGTCTAGATTATTCATGATTGTCACACATAAGGCCAACATGGGTTATTGGAATCAGGCATGACCGAGACTGCATCCTGACCCCCAACTCTTCTAGCTGTGTGAACTTGGGCATGTAGCTACCAACACACAGGCTCCGAATCCTCATTCATAATTGAAAAATACTTGTACCTACCTCATTGGGTTTCAGAGAGGATTAAGTGAAGGAATTTTAAAGAGACTCATTTGCACTCCTCATGGCATGTATTCCACAAATGGAGGTCATTGCTGTTGTTGGTTTTGGAATACACAAGGCACGTGGATTTCCTCAATTACAACTAATGATTTTTAGGTGATGACTGTAACACTGATTGTAACAGATTTTAAAAGAACACCCGCCGTCCCATTCACTCACTCACTCACTGTGCTTTCTGCCTGAGGGTGTCCCTTGGGATTGAGTGGCCTTTACCTCCTGCACTGCCTGCCTTGCTGTCAGGAATCATGACTCATGCTTCTTGGTGTTTCCCAGGTGGAGTGATATGTACCACATTAGTATTCAATAAATGTTTGTTGATTACTAAATTGATTATCTAGAAAATGCCAAGAATGAGAAGCCAATTGCTTCCCTTGACTCAGAGAATGTGTGATATTTGGGGTACAGGGTAAAGAAGGGAGCCCTTCTTTGTGATCTAGGGGGTCCTTGATCACCAGCCCAATTAGTGAGCATTTATAGATTTGAAGAAAGGTTCCTGAGAAGGCCTTTGGCTTCCAGCACAAGGGAACCTCGGGCCACTCTGACTCTGCTCAAACATCAGTGAGCGTAACAACAACTTGAGGAGACCTTGGGGCATGCAGATTCCCAGGCCAGACTGCCCCAGAGGTTCTCACTCTGTAGAGCTGATGGGGCCTGACAATCTGCACTCAACTAAGTGCTCAGTTTGGGACATCCTTAATGCCCTTGGTGTTTGACCACTCTCTGAGAAGCACCCCATCAGAGGGATCCCCTCCTGTAAGGTAGAGATTCCGCTGAATCCCAAAGTGCACATTAATGATGGCAGAGTGAGGTATCGGTAGTTACCTGTCTCTAAAGCATCAGGACATTTGCTGGGCATATGTCCTCCTCCCCCGTGCATCTCCTCTTGCCCTGCCCCTCCGAAAAGAGGCGGATGTGCCCTCCTTGTCCTGATTTCAGGAGCCTATCGGTCAGCACTGTACTTGAGTTCCCACTCCCCAGGCCCCTGGGGGGCCACAATGAGAAACAGCCGTATGCCCGCCATCCCTCAGTTTGTGTAGCTGGTTACACGAAATGCACGCTGTTCTGCAGGCCAGGCTCCAGCACTCCCTGTTCTCAGGCCTCTGAAGCGTGCCATCGTTGGTCTTTCATCACATCAGGCTCGGGGCTCCAGAGGATGCAAGGCCTGACTGTGTGTTCCTAGGGACGCATTTCGGATGGATGAGAGGTGTCTGCTCAGATCAGGGGCCCATGACACTGGGCAGTATGTCTAAGAGAGCACAAACAGGGCAGGATGGAAGCCAAGGGTCTAGGCCAGTACTTAGGCATAACCTGGGAGCTGGTTAGCAATACAAAATCATGGGCCACACCTCAGAACTTGGGGAGCAGCTCTCCCCATGTTTCTGATACGCCCTGTAGTTTGCTTCTGGAGTATTAGAACCTAAGCCACAACTGAGTTTAGAACAGATTTCTGAAGAAAGGGTGACTGCAGAGCGTCTGGCAGAGGTTGGATTTCCTATACTGTTGTTCTGAGAAATAGAAGTGGGCACTGTGCTAAATGGCTAAATAAATATGAACTAGAATATAGTTTAGAGAATAGTCAATGCCAGCTCAAAGTTGAGAGTTTCAAGGAGGCTTGCTCAGTGCTTGCAAGAGTATAGGCAGGGTGTACGGGGATGGGTAGAAAGGTAGCTATTTCCAGAGATGATTTGTGACCCCCAAGAGTTATGAGGAAGCACAGAGGTGGAGAGGAAAGGGCCCATAAATCCCTCAACAAATGTCCTCTGTCAACAGAGACCAGCCGATGTATTAATTAATCAATCAAATAATTACTATACTCATCAAACTCTAGGAAATGTGGCAGGGACCAGAGAGGCATAGATAAATTAAGACTGAAGTACTTCCCCTCGAGAAGTTGTGTAGGCAGTGACCAACAGTGGGCAGGCCTAAACTAGAATGCAGTGTGTGATGCCTCGCCCAGTGGAGGCTCACTGGGGATACTGTGAAGACCTGGAAGGGAGATGAGCTGACTCCAAAGGGAAGAGGGAGGGGCCCGTGCTCTGGGATGGTTGCAGGCTTTGGTGTTTGGAAAGAGAAGTGATTTTCCAGGCATTTGAAGAAGGGAAGGATGTGGTGAGAGGGGGAAATACCAGGCTGGGGAGGTCTATAGTAGATCCATCAAATGGATCTTCTGTGAGCTTCTAGGAAGCTTGGATTTCACAGAGCAGCTGGAGGGAGCCATTGAGGGAGGGAGAGAAAGAAAGTTATGTGTTGGGAGGAATAGTGGAGGATCAGGTCACAGGCTGAGAAGTGGCCCCTCATTGCTCAGGATGGCAACCGCCAGAGGTCCTTCCCTTCCCAAGGAGGGCCCCCACAGATCTTGCATTTGGCTGAAGCCCTTCGGTCAAGTGCATTTGATGAATGTCACCACACTAGGTCAGCCCTTAGTTGTGAAGGAGGCAGGCTAATGCCTGGAGCCGCCCCTACTCCCATTCCTTTTTGCTCCCTGCCTTTCCCACGTACTATCTGTCCTCTTCCTAAAGTCTTCCCACCGGAGAAAAAAGTCCATCTGATTACAGTTGCTAGGTTTAGCATATAAAAACATAGGACTCCCACAAATACATTTTTTTTAGTATAAGTCTACATGGAGCAGACTTATAATTAAAAAAGTATCTGTTGTGTGTCCAAAATTCAGAACTAACTGGTTACCCTGCTGACTGTTGACAACCATGGCTTGCCCACTCTTTCCTTGTCACTGTTCATCTGACTTTGAGAGTTCACAGATCCATCTTACTAGTATCTGCCTGCCCAAGGTCTCTTTTCCATATGAAGGTGCTGAGGTCAAGTGGGTGATTTGCCAGGTTCACACAGTCAAGCTGGAGCAAAGCTGTGATTTCCATAGGGGCTCCTGTCTGCTTGACAACCTGTGCTATTCACCTGAGAATGAATCAGTTCGAGTGTCAGCCTTCCCAGAGGTATTTGCATTTGAAAAGAAGGCCTAAGGGCAGAAGCTCAGAGTAGAGTACAGGAGTCCCTAAGAATGCATAGTTGGGCTCTGCAGTAGGTGCCAGGGGAGGCACTCTGGCCCAGGAGCTGCCTGGTTTCCACGAGGGCCTCCCACAGCCTGTGTTGGTGGCCAGGAGAGCCTTTGTGGCCCTCTCACTCAACGATCATGTGAAGCGCGTGGCTTGCAACAACACTTCCTCCCATTGTAACAGTCAATACCCTGTGCTTTTCAGAGCTCAAACCATTGGCACTGTTTCCCTTAACGTTCACGAGTATTTTCAAAATTGTAAATGATGTTTACACACCTTGCAGGTTTCCAATTTGGTTTCTGCCACCAAACAAACCAGCACAGTTTCCACAAATACTGAATGATCTATCAGCTTTTTATAAACACGCTGTGGTTGAGTTTTCATTCTTTAATTCCCTCTCCGCCAGTCCTTTTCTAGAAGGTCATAGCTGCTCCTCAGCTTGTTGCTATTCAGTATATCTGCTTCAGCCTTTCTGCTGCCCAAGAAAGGCTATCGGGCTGCCAGATTTAGAGGATGGAAGAGTTGAAGGTGTTGAGGCCCAACCAGGTCTTTCTCCTGCTGGAGCTCACAGGTGTGGGGTGCAGGCCATTTCCTCCCTACTTTATTCCACTCCATCCCACCCCATCCCACACTTTCCTTAGGATCCTTTGTCTTCCCGTTTCCTGCTTTATTCTGAAGACTCTTGACAACCATGGCTTGCCCACTCTTTCTTGTCATCGTTTTTGTTGCTTCTTCATATCAGTCTGCGGATTTGTAATTGGCTGCTGGGCAGATAAGAAAAAGGAAGACCTGAAGACCCTGCAAGATGCAGGGCAGGATGCGACAGGCCCCGCTGTCCTCGGTTCTTTCAGCTTCTGTCCTGTTTGGTTTTGGCTGTGATCTGTCCCAAACAGCTTCTCCGCTCACACCCAGCCGGTGAGGACCCTGAGTTCTCGCTGTCTTCTTCCCTATTCAGCCATGGCAATTATGGGGCCCTGTCACGGACATCCCTGTTTTCCTGCCACTGTAAGTAGCCATGATTTTCTCACCATTCATTCCCACCTCTTCTTTAAGAATCTGACCATGTTAATTTTCTGAGTTGTTTGTACTCGCTAGCTTGCACAAAGGACTGCCTGAGGGCACGTTAGGCTCCACTCTGCAGGCTAAGAATCTTGTTTGATGTCTTGGAAACCAGCCCTGCTGGGTAGGTCACCAGCAAGTGCCCTGGATATAGGTCCCTTTTCAACCCAGGCAGTCTTTGATATGCACTTCTCCCATCAACTAATGCTGACTGTACAAGGAATGCGGGGAGTGTGATCTGAGTACAAAGCAGGAGTTCTCACCGGAAGAGGGTCAACCAGGCCTCGAGGAGGGGGCCTTCCTGCCTGCTTGGGAACTCAATTAGCTGCTGAGAGATTATCAGCATTGTGACCAGAGCAAGTCCTTTTTATTTTAAATAGTGTATCAATAGGCATGCTGTTGTTGATTCAGTATAGCATATCTCTTATTTGGTGATGAATGTGGGATGATTGTGTGCTGAAGTCCTGCAGAAACTAAGAGTTTTGCCTTTTTTATGTGTAAGCATTTTACTGAACTGTCTTCCTGGCCTCTTCAGGGTAGGGTATGGGATGGGCCTGGCCTCTGCACACTGGACCGTGTGGTGCTTTGCTCCAGCCTGAGGGGTGCTTCTGGTAGGGACTGCAGCTGGAATGGGAGAGCCACATGTTATGCCCAGAGTTTGGGGTCCTCAATAATCAACCACCAGGGAACCTTTTTCCTATGCAAAAGCAAAGAGTCTTTATTCAAACCCGGGTTTGGCTCCCAGCCTCTTTCTGGCGCAGCAGCGAGACGAGAGAGTGAACCTCGGAAGAACAGTGGGTTCTATGGGGTTGGTCATTTGGGTGGGCTTAGGGAAGTGATGAGGGTGACAGAGATTGGTCACTTGGGTCAGGGTTTTTCTGTGGTTTAGCATTATTAGGACCCTCGCTGTGTTCCTGGAGCTTCATTGGTCCATTCGGGCGGTGGTCGGGGAAGTTAGGACATTGCTGGCACACCTGTGGTCATTCCTAGAAAAGGGAGAGGGTTTAGGCAGGGGGCCCAGCCCTTATAGGACAAAATGGAGGGGAGTTCGTTTCTGCTTTGTCCTTTCACATGCATTTATGGGAACAGCAGGAGAGATGCCTGGCTTTCCCTGATTCACGTCTTTAGAGGCATTTCGTTATTTTGTGGAAAGTGTTATAAGCTCTACATTTCCACACCCATCCATATCAATTCCGAGACATTGATGCCGGCTAAAGGATGCTTTGATTATCTGTCATTTCTGATTATCAGCCCCGAAGTCATTGGTATACACAGAGACATATGCAAACACACCTCTTTCCTGGGCAGGGTCCCTTGTCAGTGGAATTGCCCACTGTTTCCTGGGACAGTCATGTGTACCACAGTTGCATAATTCTCAAGTCTCATCCCTGCTTTGGCTGGTTCTGTCCTGCTGGCTTGTGCTTGGTCAGCCCTCTCTCCTCCTTTCTGTAACAAAGATACTCCCCGTCTCAGGGTTCTGCAAGGTCCCCTCTGTCAGAGGCAGCCATGCCTGGAGCTGCCCTTTGGCTTTCCCGGTTATCCATAAAATGTGCTTTGTGAGCCATGTTTGATACCCACCTGCATTCAGGTTAGCATCTCATTATCTATTCCTTATTACCTGTCAGGTGTTTCAATGCTCAAGCCTCTCCCAGCTTATCTACTCCTTTTGTGTCTTAACGTTGAGTGCTGTGCTACCTTCCCTGCAGACACTGCCGTGTCTTCACATCGATGGGAATGGTAGGCTTCAATGTAGAGCAAAACAGTAAAGATTCTACTCTTTCTTTTATCTGATACGTTAGCTCAGAATGGGAGGGAGTCTGGGCCCCATGAAACAGCTTTTTAGATAGGTATTGGGGACATCTGGAATCCCTGCAGCTGTTTTGCTGGGTCACATGACTGAGGTGAGGTAGCTCTTGGGGTGTGAGGGGGACACATGCTTTTAACAGTTGTATTTCTGTCACTGTATTCGTTAGGAAAGCGATTTACTCTAAGGCCTTGCTGTTGCTGCTCAGATAAGTGGGCTCCTATAGTGGTTCCTCCCTCTTCCCTGGCCAGTGGGTTGTGGGATGGGCTGGATGAGAACTCTCTTCCCTGCCCCTTCCTGAATGCAAAGTAACCAAACAATCCCATGATGACTCATGCTCTGCATCAACCTGTCTGGTCCTCTGGAGAACACATACCCAGACAGACCCTCCATACCCCTGCTTCACCTACTGACGCAACCCCTGGAGCTGACTGTTGCGTGGCATGCAGGAGCCGCACAGGCAGATGTGACGAAGATGAACTGATCCCATTTTTAAGAGAATGAAATAAGCTCTTTAAAACTAATAATCAGGCTCTCTCTCAGGCTGATACACACTCAGCTGTCGCTTTGAAGGATGAGACCTTGATGTGACTTCTCAGCAATGAATGATTTTCTTAATATCTTAAAAAAAAAAAAATGCCTGCCTTCTCCTGCTTCTTTCCAAAGCATGAAGTATTGCAGAGGAGACAGATGAGAGACCTGGGAAGGACCGCTCCTGGGAGCCTGCAATTCTCACCGGGCAGCTCGAGAAACAGTCTAGGCATGTGAATGAAGCGCAGCAATTGTGTTCCCCGATGTGGGAATCCGGGGCGAGGGGGCCACCGGGGAGGTGGCAGGCATCAACTTAAACAGCAAGTTTAATCCTTTCTCACTCCTTCCCACACCCCTCAGGAATGGGCAGGCGGAAGTGCAGATACAGAAGGAAGGAGTTTGGTTCCAGAGGCCAGGCAGAGCCTGGTGCTGCTGCTGTGGGATTGCTTATCAGCCCACACCGGCCTCGGAATGCCTACCTGGCCCTCAGCTACCCTCACAGGTGACACAGAGATCCATGGGAGGGACCAGGCCCTTGGGGATGTCCCATCCCCTAGGGAGTTGAAGGCGTTGCAAAACAAGTGGCCAGCCCTAGAGATAACAGGGGGGCTGGGGCAAACGTGCAGTATTATGGGATGCAGAACTGTCTAAGGCTGTGACAAGGGGGAGAGGACTAACTTTATTGAATGCCTATTATGTGCCTAGCACTTTAGGTCTTTTATATTTGATCTTCATTAAGGAGCACAATAAAATTCCTCTCAAGGTAAGGAAGTGTCAGCCCCATTTTAAAGAAGACAACCGTGAGACAGAGGAGGAGCAATGTGTTGAGTCTTGTACAGCTAGTAGATGTCAGGACCAGTATGAGAACCAGGTCTTTGTGGAGTTGGTTAATGATAGATCTTTTAACAGTAATTTGTCCACGTGCCTGAGTGAGGCCAGCAACTAACTCCATACTGTTCTGCTTGGTCCCCATGATGACTTGGGCCCCTCATTCTTAATCGGGAGTTTAAGAAAATTAAACTCTAGGTAAGTGGGGATTTGAGATAAAAGGTAGATGCGATAAGCATTCCTTCTACTATGGATACCTGTGTGTAGTAAGCGCTCTGTGAACACTAAGTGAGTGAACAGAGGAATAAAGGAAGGAGGGGGACAGACTTGACATTCGCTCGATGTCCAGTCATGGCAGGCAGGGTGTGTTTATACCTTCTTATGAAGAGTAAGAGAAGAACAATTATGATAACATGGTTCTTCCCCCATCCCCCCCCAACCCCCCCTACTCTTCTTATTAATGATCTGGATGAGGAAGGAAGATGGGAGAAAGGGGTGTCACCACAAAATTCCCAAGAATCAGGAGTACTTGTGACTTTTGATAGCAGTAGGAATAGCACCATGAGAAGATCTCTCTGACTGTTTGGGGGCACATTGTCTTCCTGATACATATTGCTCTTTATTTTATTGAATTTATATGTTTAGTCTGTATTTGTTTTACTTCAGAGAAAGGAACCTATGCTGGCGGTGGGGTTCTCTCCCTGAGTTTCCATGGTTTAGGGTCACAGCAGTCTGCCATGCACTCCTCTCTTTGAGGCTTTTCACCTCTGTTGCCTCATTACTCTAAATGACAAGGTCAACAGGGCAGACACATCATTTCCATTTTTACAGACACAGATCCTGACTCAGAGGCATGAACTGACCTGTCCCAAGTGTTCACAGCCATTGAGCAGTAAGTCTTTTGGCTCAAGTTGTCGTGTGTTCATGCTGCCCAGGACCTCGGCCACCCTTGCTAGACCAATGGTGACACGGTGCTTCTCTACAAGAGGCTCACGCTTGATAGCGTCCTCTTTTGCAAAAGAATTCCGCCAAACTAAGCATGGCCCGGTTTTCACTCTTCATGCAGTGGGTTAATGGCATTGATTAGTGCCAGCCCTCCTCAGAACTGGACTATTTCCTATTCCCCAGGCCACATCCAGATTGTAAACAAAAAATATACTTCTTCGTTTGGGGCCAGGTTGCACCAGCTGGAATAAAAGAATTGTCTGTGGCTTTCCTGGACAATGTCCAGGCATCTGGAGAAATGAGAGAGGTGGGAATGAAGAAATAGCACCACTCTCACATGCCTGGTTCCTAAGTCTGCCAAGGGTTTTATAAAATTGTAAATAGTATTTTAGAGCCCAACATGCATCCAGTTCAGTGATACTCAATCCTGGAAGTACATTTAGAATCACTGAGAGAGCTTTACAAAATGCTTGGACCTTATCATGCCCAGGGACTCAGATTCAAATGGTCTGGTGTAGGTCCTGAGCACAGAATGCTTTTAAACAGTGTGCACGTGAAACTAACTTTGAGGCAGAGTTTAGGAACCTCTGATTAGCCCATCCTTTATATAGCAATAAGGAACCAAATACCTAGAGACTTTAAGTTTATTGCCCTGTATTAGCTGTCTACTGCTATATAAAAATCACCCCAAAACTTAGTAGCTTAAAATGATAAACATTTATACCTCTCAGACTTTCTGTGGGTTAGGACTCTAAGAATACCCCAGCTTCATTGTTCTGGCACATGGCCTCATGAGCTTGCCATAAAAAAAGATGTCAGCCATGGCTATAGTCATCTGATGGCTTGAAGGGTCTGTTGGATCTTCATCCAAGGAAGTTCATTTGCACTCCTGGCAAGTTAGTCCTGGCTCTTGGCAGGAGGCCTCAGTTCTTCACCATGTGGATCTCTCCATGGGGATGCTTGAGTGTTGTCACAACATGGCAGCTGGCTCTTCACAGAGCGAGGGATCCAAGGTGGAAGCCACAACACCTTTTATGACCTAGCCTTCAAAATCACAACATCTCACTTCTGCCACAATTTAATGAGCCACTAAAGCCAGCCCACACTGGGAGTGGGCTCCACTTTTTGAAAGGAAGGATATGAAACAATTTGTGGACATATTTTAAAGCCATCCATGGCCAAAGCCATGTACCAACATTTAGTGCCAGAGCTACAGGTTTCTTGTAGTGCCCATCAACTAATCTCATAATTAACTGATCGATTCTGAGTAAGAAAATTCTCATGCACTATTTAAGATTCCATCAATTACCTCTTTCCTATGAACAGACTGATTCTTTAAAACATCGGCATCCACAGATCAAGCATCTGACCATCCAGCCTCTCCAGTGATTCACTCTGACTTTCCGCCTCTCTTCACCCATTAGAGCCCTCGGAAGGATTGGATTACCTTGCCAGTGGAAATATATGAGCTCCTGGTGAGCTATACCATAACTGCAATAGCACATCATATAATTTTCCCCGAAGGCTTGTTGCAGCCTATGTCAAGTCATTTGTATTTATGACAGTTTGGGTGTGATTTAGTGTGACCTCACTTTGATAAAAGCCATTTAAAGCTCATAAATATGGCTGACATGCTGCCTTCCTGACTGAGGTGTTTGAGGAGAGAATGAGATTTGCATTTTCATTCAGCTTGCATTGTCCAGGAAGAAGAAGAGGAAAGAAAACACCAAGGAAGAGGGGAAGAGGGAAGGCCAGAGTCAAAGAGTCAGGGCGAGCCGGATAGAGGACAGAGGTAGAAATGAAAAGCCAGGTGGTTGCCACTGGGACGATGGGAATTGGGCTCCTGGCACTGCAGGTGCTCATCTCTGGTCCTCCTGCAAGACCTGGGATATGTGAAGGGCGCCAGCTCAGATGGAGGACCTGATGAAGCATATAAGTGAATAGGTCACCAGACTTTATGAGCCATTTACTTTTGTTTTTGAAAGCATTGTTAATTCACAACCAAATACAGTAAATCATCGATTTTTATTGAAACAGGAAAGCCCTCTAGCTTCACTCCTCATAGCACTGTTTTCTGGAAACAGTTTTACTATAGGTGGAGCAGGTGACTACCATGGTCATAGGACCTGAAGGGCACCAGCCCTTGGCCTCCCCAAATACTATCACATAAGAACCCTGGAATCTCATCATTTAAGAAACAACCCTTTTGGATTGGGAGCCTACACAGTCTACAAATTCCCTAAAGCCGTGGTTGACAAATTGCGGGTCATGAGCCACATGTGGCTCTTTGGCCCCTTGAGTGTGGCTTTTCCACAAAATACCATGGCCTGGGCGAATCTATTTTAAAGAAGTGGCATTAGAAGAAGTTTAAGCTTAAAAAATTTGGCTATCAGAAGAAATTTCAATTGTTGTACTGTTGATATCTGTTGACTAATGAGTTTGCCAACTACTGCCCTAAAGGAAATCTTCAGCTTACCTATAGACACGTGGATTGCAAAGGTTAGGCTCCCAATTGTGGTGATGCTCCCTGAGCGGCAGAGATGGGAGGCATGGGGAAAGAAGCTAAAGGAAGAGAGCACTAAGTAAACATTTCTTCAGTTCTGTGCATTGGCTTTGGTCTGACGATCCTGCTTGCTTATCACCCTCTTCCCATCTGAGTAAAGGGAACACTGTAGGGTAGACCCAGATCTCACATGTGGATTCTCATTGGCTCTTTAGTCAGACCCTTTTAAAGATGTCATCAGGCCTTGCACTGGTGGGGACCCTGGAGACCTAGGGCAGCCCTTTCATTCTATACATGAGAAAACCAGGGTCTGCCTACTGGTCAGCCAAAGAGACTGACAAGCAGCCAGTCACTCAGCCCAGAGCTATTTCCACACCATGGGAGGCCCTGGTGAACTCAGCCTTGCTTAGCTGGTTTTCCTTTTAGTCAGAAGTGGTGTCTGTTTATGAGGAATTGGAGAAGGAGAATGAAGAGAGGGCATCTCCCGAGGCCCGTGGTCAGCAAACTGCGGCTCGCGAGCCACATGCGGCTCTTTGGCCCCTTGAGTGTGGCTCTTCCACAAAGTACCACGGCCTGGGCAAGTCTATTTTGAGGAAGTGGCATTAGAAGAAGTTTAAGTTTAACAAATTTGGCTCTCAAAAGAAATTTCCATCATTGTCCTGTTGATATTTGGCGCTGTTGACCAATGAGTTTGCTGACCACTGCCCTAGGCAATCACATGATGTGAGAAATGGATGGGCTTCTAAACAACATCTTGTCCAGAGGCGGGGCACCTGGGGCCAAGTTCATTCCACAGACATTTCTTTGTTGACCCACTCATGTTTTACAAAAATTTGCTAACATTTGAAATTAAGGAAATTTCTCACATGCATCTACACATGCAACTACATTCATTGCACCCAAGTCAGATTTTTGGCTTCTGGAGGCAGTTGCCTGGAGTGGAGTGGGACGACAAGGCTTTGTTCCTTCAGTTCATCACAGCTTCCCAGATGACGTGCCACATTCACATTATGGGTTGCTTTTGCAGGCTCTCTCATTTTCCAGATGGAACCACCTAGACTCACAGGGGTGAAGTGGCTCATTCAAGGAGGCATCAGTGAGGGTAGAGCAGGGGCCGAAGCCCTGATACCCATCTTACCATCTAGTTGCAGGTGCAGGGGAAAATCATGGCTCAGTCATCCAATTCAATGAGGCAGGTGTGCTAAGTGTCTCCATAAGGATGCTCAGTGGTTGATGTTTTCAAGTCCAGAAGAGGAAGTTGCTGGAGGGTCTTGATGGCTGGGGAAATGATAAAAGGTACATGGAAGCTTCCAGAACAAAACAGTCAGGCTTGGCTATGTGGAATGGTGAGGTTGTCATGGAGCTGGTGGACATAGCTTAGAAAACGTTTGCTTTCCAACATGATGTAAAATTCATGCTTACATCTGGGACCTGAAAAAAAGAGAAGGCCTTGGAATGAATCAGATACTTCTAATGTTTGATATTGTGGGCACGTTTTTTCTGAATGGTAAAAAGGAGTTGCGCCTGACTATTCTTTAGACTGTGGGGCAGTTGCCAGAGAGGTCAGTTATAGTGATTAGAGGAAAGACACATTGCCCACGTGTTTTTAAACAGAAGAGGTTTGGTTGAGTGTCGTTATTGCACTGGATGGTGTAGTTTTCCCACCCACAGTGAAATCCCTCCTGGACCGTGGTTCCTCAGAGGCCTGGGACCTCTCCAGGAGTCCCACGCAGACATCCAGTATCTTTTACTCTCCTCACTGCTCTTGGCCCTTTCAGAGGTGCCTGATTGTAGTCATTTAAACACACAGAACTTTCTAGGGAATAGGAGGCTTCACACTTCATCTCATTAACCTACATGGGCACCTGTGAGCCAAATTCCCACCCAAGGCACCCACATGTTCTGCTTGCTCTTCTTCAGCAGCCAGTCTCTGATCTTTGGATGATTAACTTCCCTGATGTGCACTTAATGTGGAGGAGGAGGCTGAGGGCCCCAAGGATCCCCTAGGGATGGCCCATTTCCACACACCCAGTAGTGTTGGGGGGATGGCTCACTCAGCCCATCACTCTGGGGAGCGGGCTCATTGCTCTCTCTAGGCTCGTTCCATGCAAGGCCAGCCCCCCAACTGCTGCTTTCTCATTTATCTGTATTCACCAGGGAGCCCAGTTCTAATTAATTACCATCTACAATCTGCACTCCAGGGGGAGACCTTCAAGTGGGAGAGTGGGGGAAAGAGACATAGGGATTCAGTCAAGATCTTCAGGTTGGAAGGCTTGGTGTTGGCAATGACACTTCTTCACAGAGTAAATGAATGAGAGCATTCAGCTTTGTGCAAAGCTGCCTCTGACATGCCTCTCGCTGTGTCCCAGGGCCCAGCAGAGGGGGTCCCTGGAGGGGCTTGAGACAAGAGCCTTCACCTGGGACACAGCTTCTGGGGTTCAGGATTTATAAACACACATTTTTTCCTGTTGATCTTGGAGGGCTTAACCCTTAAGCTGCCAAAGTCTCCTTTGAAATGATTCAGGAAGTGAGCACAGTGGTTCTTAACCCTTAGCTTCACTTACCAAAACACCTTTTTTTTTTTAATTTAGATGTCAAATCCTGTTGCTTTACTTTTTGAAAAATGTAATGTTCCAACAGCATCTTTTTAAAAATTGATGTGTAATTTACATACTATAAAATTCACCCTGTTAACATGCACAATTCCATGCTTTTTAATGTATTATAGAGTTGTCAATCATCACCATCTAATTCAAGAACATTACTGTCACCTCAAAAAGAAACCCATACTCATTAGCCATCACTCTGTGTTTCTCTTCTTAACCCCTCTCCCCACCCTACTTTCACCCCCACCTCAGCAGTAGGACCCCACTAATCTACTTCCTGTCTCTATGGGTTTGCCTATCCTGGACATGTCCTATGAACGAAATCATACAGTATGTGTCCAGACCCCCATTTGAAATCTTGTGAATTGAAATAGCTGAGCCTTATGTGTGTTTTCAGAAAAGTCTCAGGGGATTGAGCATCCTGGCAAAAAAATGTTGAAGTGCCCCACCCGAGGGTGCCCACATGCCCCTGGAGACAGTAGTGCTTAGGAAATATTTGTTAAAGGACCAAATCCACATTCTAGAGAAATCTCTCACAGCCTAATATGGTTGGGGTATCTGCCCCCAAAATATTGATTAGTCCAGACTTTTCCAGTTAGCTCTTTTATCATCACTATGTGGAAATCTCAGTCAAAATCCACTGTAGTCTCTCTTTCCCCAAATTAATAAATTGAATGAGTGTCCATGTTTGTCACCATCTCTCCAACTTGTATAGAAGCTTCCCACATGGGCTGTGGCTAGGAGATCATGGAAGGGCTGTCCTTTTCAGAGGACTCTCCAATGACAAGGGTAGGAACTGAACTGAAATGGCCATCCTGGCTTCTCCTAAATGCATCAGAACCTCAGCTCGACTGACATTAGAAAGATGAAGCACAGCCTGGAACAAAGGTGCAGGTTGGGAACACCGTGGGGAGAGAGGTTACAGACTGGCATAAAACTGCAGTGATTAGAAGACACAGGTCAGGGTCTCTATCTCTGTGATGTCCGTGGGGTTTGTTCAGCAGTACATGTCCTCCTTCCCCATTTCTCTGGCCTTGTTTTCCAGAGGTGCCAACCCAGAGGACACTCAGGCCACACCTGTTTGCCTCGCACCACCTACCTGGTCATTTATCACAGTAGCATCTCCATCTTGGGCTTTGTGCCTTCTGGATGAGAACACTGAGCTGAGGAACCCGGGGTCACCTCTCCTAGGCACCTGCAGAGATTGAAACACTCGGGAAGTGCACAGGGCAGTTACTCAATGTCCAAATTTGGCCTGCCGTTGGGTGGCCATAGTAGGAAGGCGGGCAGAGAAGCTGTCTTTGGGGACACATCTAAGTATTGGGGACACAAAGTAGAGTCCCCCTGTTGGAGCAGAGAGGCAGTAATGCCTTGCTTTGTTCAACAAATCCTTCTGGAGTGCCTACGATGTGCCAGGCACTGTTGGAATGGCGCAGTGCATAAAACATGGCAGGTCCCTGCACGTTAGGAATTTACACTGCAGTCGGATGGGACAGAGGGTGGAAAAAGGGAGACAGCAGTGAGTTAGCCAGCATGTCATAAAATAGCAGATAGTGATAAGTGTCCCAAGAAAAATAAATCAAGTCCAGAGGATGGAGAGTGATGGAGGAGAGGAAGGAGTGGCAAGGTGTAGAGACTAGTCCCATCCATACACAGCATGACCTGCATGAGTTAGGCTGAGAGCAGGCAGTCCTCCGAGGGAAGAGAATTCCAGGCAGCATAATCACCCTGGAAACTGAAAAATAACTCTAGTATTGGTCCTCACCCTGGATAGATGAAAATTAAAACATCTGTGGAGGGAGGGAGGTAGTGTGTGTGTGTGTGTGTGTGTGTGTGTAAAACCCAACAGGTAATTCTAATGCACAGGTAACTAGGATTACAAAATAGTATATAAGAAGAACAACACAGGGAGCATTGTGGCTGGAGCTGAGGGAGCCAGCGGTCCAGGAATGGGAGGATGAGTGTGGAGAAGCAGGCAGGTTGTGGGGGGCTTTGAAGGCCATGGAACGGATGCAAATGTCATTGGAAGGGGTGGAAAGCCATCGGAGTGTTGGAGCAGGGGGCCATCAGCATCACAAGAGCTCCATGCCAGAGCAGCGCACGTGGCCTCGGCCTTCCCCACGAAGTATCAACAAAACCTGGAAGTGGCGGGCAGAGAAGCTGTCTTTGCTTGTAGAGACTGTACACATAGTTAATCCTTGTTTGCTTATGTGTCCAGAACAGACATGTTTACACACAGCGCAGGCTAGAAATCTCAAAACTAGCAGGCCTTGGGAGGTTACCCCATTCTCCCTGGCGCTCAGGATGAGGAAGATAAATGCCTCTCTGATAACAGGGAGGGCCTCCGACTGTCTCATGTCTTCCCGAGGAGGTGTTTTAAAAAATGCAAACATGACAAAACAGATGAGGAGCGCTGCCGATTACATTTCTGACAGCGCGCAATCTCTGCTCATCTGAGCCTTGTCATTAGGAAGCCTCCTGATTACCCTGGCAGCTCAGGCTTCTAACTCCTCGTGGACAGAAAGAAGCATGGAGAGAATTACATTTCTCCAGGGATGGGGTCAACGGTCATCCCGCGCATTGGACAGCTGGCTCCGGTCATATTGAAGTGCCGTGGCCTCCGGTGTTACTGACAGAATGGCTGATGGCCCTGTTGTCGCTTCCTTTATGCTCACGATCGCTTACAAATTGAGCTGAAATGACAGATTCTCCAAAATCAGGGAGGGGAATCTCCACCTGCTGTCCCCGCTTCCCCACACTCATTGTGAGTCTCTGGGCTACAGGGAGACAACCCTGAGGGCTGGAATGGGTGCCTATGCCATAGCTGCCTCGCTGTGCCACTGGGAGGGCGAGACTGGCACAGGGCCTGTGCACTTCCGTTGGCAGTGTACTGGTAAAATAGCTCATTCTACATAAAGGATTGACCTTGCAACGCCAGTGCCAACATGACAGGCACCCCTGTGTTCCTGCTCCTCAGCCCCCCTTCTGTTCTCAGACACTGTGATTCAATAAAGAACAGAGAGCCAGAGGCTTGGGGCTTAAGCCTAGGCCGCTCCCTGACTAGCACCATGGTGTGGAGCAGGAGGCTAGTCTTGTAGAACTTCACTTCTTAGTCTGTTAAAGGAAACCACTCAACGGAGTATGCTCTGGTGTTCCTCCGACCACCATGAGTCTGGGATGGGCTGCCCATTTGGCTGGGGGCTGGTGTGAGAGCGAGCAGAGGGGGAGATGGGTACGGTGAGGGGGTCAGGGGGCACAGGCTGTGGGTTCAGACAGAGAAGAGTTGGGAGAGGAGTTCAGCTCTCTATTCAGCCACTATCTAATCCTGTGGTCTTGGGAAAGTGACTTACTATCACTGAACCTCAGATTCCCTTTTTTTTTAATAGTTTTTTTTATTGATTTGAGAGATAGATAGATAGATAGAGAGAGAGAGAGAGAGAGAGAGAGAGAGAGAGAGAGAGAGACATCAGTGATGAGAGAGAATCATTGATTGGCTGCCTCATGCCTGAGCCACACTGAGGACTGAGCCCACAACCTGGGCATGTGCCTTGACTGACAATGGAGCCATGACTTTCTGGTTTGTAGATGGACACTCAATCACTGAGTCATGCCAGATAGGTAAACCCTAGATTCTTTATCTTCAAAATGGGATTGCTGAGGCCTACTCAGTGCTGAGAAGTAACTGAGATTGTATGAAGCACCCAGTACACTGAGAGCCTATTAAACGCAGGCTACTTATTATGACCGTTACCCACTCAGAGCTGGGTATTTACACCTTTGGAGTATTCCGTTATCTTCCAGCATGATGTAGAACTCAGCAAGAGAAAGATCAGTTCTCTTAGAACTGGCTTTTGTTCAGAATGTTTCTCAGTTGCCCCCAAATCTTCCCACTTAGTGCTCACCTCTCAGACTTGATCACTTTTGGTGTGAAGGACCCTGCAATATTGTATACAAGCTGGATCTGGGCTTTTCTTTATCCTCCAAGTCAGTGTGGTCCCTGGGCTCTGTGTGGGCTGTGTGGTACAAAGTGTTGAGAATTACAGCATTAACTCATGCCGGAGTGGGAATTGGCATCCAGGCACCCATTGGGATTAAGAAGCTCCCAAAGGACCCTTCTCCTTTTAGGTAGGTTACAATCTGCCCCGCATCAAGGGGGCCATCCCCACCCTGGTTATGTGTACATACTATTAATTAGGCACAGATGGTTTCCCATATCAGGGATCAGAGTGAGACACCCCTAACATGTTTGCCCTAGAAAACGTTTTTGTGAAGAAGCAGCTCTTGGCTGGCTTCTGCCACTTGTGCCACCTTTGTACCCCCTGATCTCCTCTCTGGCCCCTTGCAAAGGGTACAGAAGTTCAGGTGGAAATAGAGTACCTCCAGGTGCCCCCATGGATCATGTAAAAATGAAATTACAGGACACGCTAATGCCAAACTCTTTGTGTCAGTAATTCATCTTTGGCGGACACTTGTTGCAGGTTTGCTATAGCCAGGGACTGTGCTTGGTCCTGGAGTTAGATGCCAAGTCATAAATATCCAGCTGTGCCCTCAAGGAGCTCCCAGTGCCCACCTCAAAGACTGAAAGAGCAGCTGGGAGGGGTGTGGTAAAGCATAACATCTGCCCTTTGGGGCTTTGGTCTGGCTGATGGAGCAGGGCTCATACCCTCAGCATCATAATCATCATCATCACCATCATTGCTGTCAATGTTGTCATTGTTATTTTCCGAAGTCAAAGGAATTATTTACACTGTCAACTCCAGCCATCAGAAGGACATGCATGCTAGGCGTCACGTGGCAGTACAGATAGTACAGGGCGGGGAAAGTTCAGAGAACAGCGGTCCAAGAACACTTCTTGAGAGTGGAGTTTGTTTGGAACTTAGTGATGGTCATAATCCTGATGGCCCAAGAGAAGTTGGGTATCAAGCTTTACTCAGACAGAACTTGTAAACAGAGGGAGAGATCTGGGCTGAGATTTCACTATTTCTTAGGGAATGGAGCTCAGAAAGTTACTGGAGCTGGTGTGCAGGAAGGAATAGGTGAACTCTTAAAGGCCCAGAGAATCTTTACTCCTTAGCTCTTCTAGTCTTGCAGCTTTTACAGTAGTGCACTTCCTCCTCTCAGAATCAACCACGTGATCCTCTTCCTAGCTTTGCAACTTGCTTTATCCCATCCTCTCTCGGGGCCTCTTTCTGCTTCTGGATCGCAGTGTTCTCCTATAAAATGAGGAATTTTGAATTCTTCGTGAATCTAACACGGAATGAGCCCTGCTTGCCCCCCGTGTACTCTTTACCTGCCTCCTCAAGTCTCCAGGCTGAGAATGCCAGCCTCCAAAGGGGACACTTGACCATGAGCCTCTCCCTGGGACCTCCCCAAGGCTGCCGAGCCTCAGGCAGGGAAAGCTGCATGCTGCTCCTTTGGACCACCATGGGCTAGGCTCCTGGCCTTCTATGCCCTAGGCTCATGGCCTTCTATGCCCTCCCAGGTGCAGGCGGCTCTGGGCAGTGGGCAGGAGCCATCGCTTTGATCATGCACACAATAACCTCAGCGCCGAGGCATCCATGCTAATCACTTTTGATTACAAATGGATTAAATAGGACAGCAGCTGCACAGGGATGCTTTGATTCAGGCCTGCTCCATAATGAGATGCATAGGCACAAGCTGGGAAGCTGCCATCAGCCCTGCCCCGCCCCCGCTCCACCTCCTTTGGGGGCATCTTCGGGCAGGGGGGATTGCTCTGAGACACAAGAGAAACTGAGGCAACCCATGAAGTCCCTGCATTCAGTTAGCCTCATCCATAATATCCCCCAAAGCCACCCAGCATGCCTGCCCCTTGGTGGTGGAATAGCCCTGTTCTTCCCATTGCTGCAGGGAGTGCAGCCTGCTCCCCGGGTATTCCCGGGATGGAAGGTGCAGAGCAAAGGTTAAACAGCAGCTGCCCTTCTGAGATGAGCCCCGAGTGTAACTCAGGAGCAGCTCTGTCCACAAAGGGGCCCCCCTTCCCGTAACCACGCCCCCTATCTGTTCATTTGGCTTATCAGAGATAGTAGAAATAATGTCCTCAGTATAACCTTCATGTATAACAAGTATGAAAGACATTCATGACCTCTCTTAATTCCCCCCGCCCCCATACATTCTGCGTGCTGGCCCGGGTTTTTGGACCTTGTTCAGAATCAGTACGTGGAATGCAGACAGGTAGCAGGCTTTGCCCCGAGTCTTTGTGTAGCCTCTCTGGCTCTTTGGAGAGCGGCCCAGGCTGTCATCCTGCCATGGAATCAGCCACCAGCTCCTCTTTCCCCTCATCACAGACTTTCCTGCGAGTATCTGGTTTCTGATGATGGCTCCATGAAAGCAGTGACCGCCTGTGTGTGTCTATTTTTGTACAGAGATTGAACCAATTTGGGGTTGTGGGGTATGAGCAGCTGCCTTGGCTAAATTGCAAGGCTCAAGGGAGGGAAGGGAGATAAGAGGGATTCGGCAGCAAAGCCAAGAGTTCTTCAGGCCCTTAGATGCACTACTAAATTTGACCTTGAAGCATTTCATGTTTGGCCAAAAGCACGAGAAAGAGCAATGGGGAATCCCCTGTTTCTAATCAAAGCTTCCACAGAAGAGCCGGTTTCTACCCACCTCCTGCCCACCATTGCCCTCAGCCCAGGAAGACAAGTAGCCGACCTGTGCTGAGGTGGCTACTTAAAAACCAGCCACAACAGAGCCGTGGCTAAAGCCCCTTCACATTGCCCACAGATCTCTCATGCTAAAGGATTCCAGAGAGTCATGGGCTTAGAAGCAGGTAGGTAAAAAAGAGGGATACAGAGTTGAATGGCAGCCACCCCAACTGTTGATGGGGTGCCACACGGCCACCTCATTATTCATTCACTGGTCCAGATTGAACCTCACGGCACTCCTGAAAGATGTAAGAAGAGGAGGCTACTCATGGTTATGAAGCACTGGCCTAGGGCTCCTTACAGGCACGGATTTCATCATCCAAACATCCCTGTAGGGAGCCAGTGCTACCACTTTTTATGGGTGAGAAAACAGAGGCTCAAGATTAAGCTGCTGGAGAGAGTTAGTTGCTGAATTTGGGTCTAGTTGACTGTCGAGCATGGCAGAGCATGGCCTCTTCTGTCTTCTCACTTCCCAGGTGAGTACATTGAGCTCTAGAGATGATAAATGACCAGAACAGGGTCTGGTGCTGGTGGTGACAGTAAAGGATTAGAATTCAGGAGCCCCACCTCCTTCTAGCCTTCCTTCACATTGCAGAGTGCAGGGGCCTTTCCAATTTGCAGATCATTTTCCGGCTTGAGGCCCTTGGGCATGATGTCCCATTGCTCTGAGTGCCTTCTCTCTCTCTCTCTCTCTCTCTCTCTCTCTCT